>JAVKLA010000001.1:39861616-39887261 GCA_034782735.1 Sagittarius serpentarius
GACCGGATTTGAGCTGCTTGGTGCAACCTGGAAAAGACAGCTTAACCTGCCAAACAGCTAACAGCATTAGCAGACTACAGCAGAGGTCCCACATTTTGACAGCAATTATTTCATTTCCTGTATGACTCAAATACATGGATTTTAGACTGGAGATATGTATGTTTTAAATGCTGAAGCAGTGAAGGTATGAGTACAGCTTACTTCAGGAACTGCTTATTGGTTAGTTTTGTTGTCATATAGGACTACCAAGGAAAAGAATTTTCTTGTTTCTATTCATACTATTTCTGGGTGGTGTTTCCAGATGCTGTGCTTTGGGAATACTTACCAAGTATGCTAGTGGCATTGAAGGTACAACTAGGTTGGTTAACACCACCTCGAATCCTGTTCCAAGTGTCATCTAACAGTTTTATGTGAAACAAAGAATAGAAAGAATAAGGTGAAAACAGGAAAAAAAAAGGTGAAAAGTTCCTGTGAGCAGTTCACTCCTTTGTAGAAGGAAGGTAGGAGCACTTGCAAGAGCATGCTTCACAGAGCTGGTGAAGGCCTTTTGGTGCTCGGGTGAAGTACAGGACACAACGTGCACAGTTTCACGAGGTCATTTGAGTCGTGGGCAGCCAGATCCTCATGTGGACGTGTAGAGGTGAGCGCATGGGCCCTGGGCATACAGCCTGTGAAAAAGCCAGTGCAGAGTCGGAGGGAGGAGACGTACAAAAGCCCGATGATGAACTCCGCGTCTCCTAACAGGGAAGCACAGATGAAACAACTGGGACCTTTCTTTCTTAGGAAGAGGTTTGTACATATGACTGGCGTTGGAGGATGTTTTCTGCGTAGTGCTGCTGTTTATAAATATTTATATACCTGTGGTTCTTAGAAAGAATTTTAAATCTTAGTTCCGAAACCTGTAATGCACAGCTTCGTTTCTGCACACCAGCTGCGTGCACGTCTCTCAGTGTAGACAAAGATTTGGACCAAACCACTGTGGGTTGTGCAAGTAAGCTGGTGCCCAGCTAGGCGGCTGCTTTCAGGCTAGGCTGTTCTTACTGCTGCTCTTGTGCTCTTGTTCGCGAGATGCTGAAGGAGAGTGTTAAGGAAGAAGCCTCGTGGCATTTACGCGGCCCACTGCCACTCCTCAAACCCCTCAAGGCCTTAAGAGACAAACAGAAACCAGGCTGAGCTCTTAGGACCGACATCCCAGAGTGACTCTCTGCAGACAATGATTTGCAGCCATTGCCTCAAGAACTGGGAGTCCACATTGGTAGGTAGCAGGCGCCTCAGGTCCCCCCTGCAGCCAGCGCCTAAAGCATGGTGCGGGCAGGCTCCCCGCGCTGCCAGCCAGCGGGGAGCCGCTGTTCTGGGCTGGGTGCGGTGTTTCTGCTCGCCAGCCCTTCAGCTCTGTCGTTACCTCCAGTTGAGTAGTGGCTTTTTTTTATACTTTTAAGTCTGAGCCTTATTGCGTATTAAAATGTAGAAGGTTCCCGATTCAAATATCAAATGTCTTAGTCGGGACTAATAATACAGTTGCCAGCGAAGTTCCTGCAGGAGAAGGGAAGCTATGGCTGCAACAGTCTGCTTCCTGCACAAAGCCAGGACTGTGTGGGGAAACTTGGCACTTGGTATCGATCTGTTTGCTCAGCAGCTGAGCTGGCATTCGCCAGCTACATGTGTTGGTTTTGTAAACAGACAGAATGCAGTAGCATTTTCTTTAAGGCGTGTTTGATATTTGACTCTTCCCATTGGGTTCAGGAGCTCTGTGAACTGTTAGCTGGAATCCCTCCCAAAAGCAGAATAACAGAAGTTTGCAGTTTTACAGCATTGTGTGTTGAATACCATCCTCGGATTCCTCTCGAGCAATCACATGCAGCAAATAACAAGTAAATAATGTGTGGTGAGTGCGTCCCCCTAAAATCTAAATGGTTCCAAGTAGCCAACGGTTACTTCAGCATGGTCGGGATAGCGGTGATCAGAGGGGAATGTTGTATTTACACACAACGTGCACACACACGAAAATTTCGAAGGGGCAAGATCTTCCTCAATTTTCAGAGGACTAAAACTTGAAACTTTATGTAAAAATTCAAAATTTTCAACAGTTAAATTGAGGACTTGCAATTTGTAGTAGATTTGGGGCTGTAAACCCAACTCTTTCCAGTGATATCTGATACTTGGAGCAAATATTCACTCCATTTAACTCAGCGTAGCTTATTTAGCTAATCCAAGCCATTGTTTATATAGGGAGCCTGGCGAGACTAAGGGAGCCCAGTTACGTGATCTGAACAGACACATAGGTAGGTATCAGAACATCCTGCGGTTTGGCATCACTGTTTTGCTTTAAAACTATAGGTATCATGTTGTATCGTGACTGGCTAACAGGTAACGTAGCATTACTCATTACCTCCATTTTATCAAACACAAATAGGTATAATAGTCCCTACAGTTAGTGTTCTAAAGTGTTAATTAATGGTTGTCTGCTACTGCGAAAAAGGGATTTTCTTACGATTGCTATACTATTGATTGATTGGCTATAAGGTCCAACTATCCTCTAAAAGTTTACTTTTTGGTATTTATTTAAAGAGATTTATAAATAAAACTTTTTTATAAATCTGGTGTTGGGATGTTGGCTGACCTGCCAACCACTTAAGAGCTGTAAGAGTTGACAGGAATGAATAAAGGCATGTTCTGTTGCAGTCGTTTGGAAAAAGCCAGCTCCCCAATTTGAAGGAAAAAAAAAAAAGAAAAAAAAGGTTCAGGTTTTTTTCCTGACAAAGTTATCCCCTATCGGCTTACTAAGCTGTCTCCCAGCCTGTCCTCATTAACTGGCCTCCTACCCTTTTGCTGTGTGTGCATGAAATGCTGATCAGCGATGGGTGCTCTTCTTTAACTCTGTAATGAAAAAATAGTAACTTAAACTTAAGTGACTGGATCTAAAAGTAATTTTAGTCCAGTCACACTCCATAAGCGATTGGAGTAAAAGATTTTATAGAAATCTTAACATTTATAATTACAAAAAAACCCCAGCCTATATCTCAAACTGATTAATCTTAGGGAAGTGCTGGATCTTAGAACTGCATTTCAGTGTCACCCATTTAGTCCAACAGGAAGAGACCAGAGAGTCTGCACGTGCTGAGTACGCGGCAACGGTCTTACCCATTTCAAAAGCCCAGCGGTATTAAAATGTGGGAGTTCCGGCCCTCTTGCGCTTGAATTAAGGGAATCTGCTCTTTAGTTCAGTGGTAATGGGGTTTAACATTAGGTAAGTCATATGACATAAAATAACTACTTACCTGGTGATCAGTCATGGTTAATGAATGAGCTTGAATGTATTCAGTTTTAAACTTAAATTCCGCGTATACTTTGTCAAAGACAGCTGTGTAAAAGCTATGTCTTGGACAATTTTTTGGACACAACTTTGGCGAGAAAATTTGCAGCACCAGAAGAGGAGCTCGAGTGGGCAGTCCAGTTACATTTGGGTCTCTTTCTACAAACGATTTTCAGCCCTTGCCTGTTACCCCTTGGTCTGCACCTTGCTCGTTCTCGTTTCTTGAAGCAAAGATGTACTGTAAAGATCAGCGTGTCCTTCACAAACAGCACTGGATATGGTTTTCACATTGTGAACATACTCTGGTACAACCCAAATCTTCTACAGATTAAGTGTTAGCAGCTCTGTTTCACGGCCAGCTAGCATTTAAAGCTCTGTCTGGGCACAGAGTGTTTGTTAGTCTAGAAAGTTGTAGTATATAAATATTTAGCTGTTAGACATGGTAACGTCACAGCTTTCAAATGCAGCTGGACAATCATAACTTTTATACCAAAAAATAAAAATAATCAATGCCAATGGCCTTCCAGTGTGTAATCCGTGTGTGTTAGGTCTGAGTGTTGGCACCGTCGCTGTAGGTACGGGGCCCTCCCGCCACGCTCCGGTGGAGGTAGAGCTGGTGCGATTTCACGAAGTGCTGCGCTGTCTTGTCACAGTGTTGAGGAGGGGGGTCCGAGCGGTCGGCACAGCCTGTTGAAAGCCAGGATCCGTCAGTCGGCATCGCACGTGGTTGTGCGCACCCGCTGGAAATGCAGAGGGGGTGCTGCCCCTGCAGTGAGGTTGGACCCTACGCAGCCCAGAGCCGCAAAGTTCTGCGAAATTCACCTCCTTCTTACTGTTTGGCTTGAGCACTCTGCTGCATAAACACACACACCCCCCCACCGCCCCACCCCCAATACCCGGACAAGCTTATTTTTAAAGTATGTAAGAATATTTTTTTTTAGCTAGATTTTTTGTTTTGTTAAAGCCACACTAACTACTGTATTTTTACCTTTTATATGTAAAGCTTGGCAATAGCTCTCAATGTATAATTTATTTGTTGGTTTTTTTATAAAACAAAGTGCACCCTCTTCTGTTTCACAACAGTAGTGATGGATGAACTGTTCTAGGCACAGCACTGAGATCTGTATTGAAACTACGTGGGAACAAGAAGCTGTGATTTGTAGTCCACTCAACCCAGTCTTGAAATGTTTATACTGTAGTTTTGTCTTAAATACACCACTTCAGCGCAAAAGTCTCACAGAGTCATCTTTAAGCACCGCCGCGTTACGCTGGTAGGGCGGTAAAAGGCAGGTGGGTCGGCCGGGACTGGGGCCGTGCGCTGTGCGGTGGGGGCCGGTGGGCTGCTGCGCCCGTGAAATCAAAGCCAGGGGTGTGTGGCAGACATGGGCTTCGTGCTGAGCGCTCGCCCGGCGGTCAGCTTGCGGGATCTCTGTGGCAGTACATGAACTCTGCAGGACCGTGGGTTTTTGTCTGTGTGCTAAGGTCGCTTGGCAGCTTCTAATTTCAGAGAGGGGTACCTGGGTTGGAGAGAGATTTGTAAACTTGTGATGTCAAAACTGCATGCTGTGTTAGAAACTTAATTTGTTATCAGTTACAGCGTAACTCAAGATGGCATCTAAACCTGCAGGTAGATGCTGAAGGATTAAATGCCTTCTTTCCAAAAGAGCTGAGATTGTCCAGGAAGACTTGTCAGGTGTTCCATGGTTTTGAAAATCAAAGTACTGAGGTGTATGCCCAGAAAGGAAGCTTGAACTTCTGAGTTAATTCCACAACGTGCAGACAAAAATGCATGCCAGTTAACTGAGCGATCTTGCTTTTATTTCCAATAAGGGATTGTTTTATGTTTTGAAGTACAGTAGTGCTAATGATTGTTTAAAGGAAACTTGTTTATTTTCAAACCCTGACTTTGATGACACGCTTAAGGTGGCAGCAAAGGACAACCAAACCATTTGATCATCTTCATTTCTCAACAATTAGTAAACTTGGGAAAGTATCAAAAGGAAGAGGAATAATTCCATCCTAATGACTAAGCCCATAGTCATTTCCCTTGTGGCATAAGCTGTTGTGTAGGTCAAACTACGATCCCACTGATAAGTCACTGAAATGTTCTTCAAATCTATTTATCACTCAAAACAATGAAACATGTTTAGTCTAGGGGGTTTTTTTGTTATTTTAAAAAGCCCTCTTTAAATGTCTCCATTTTAGAAGAAAGTCCCTCTGCCATTCATGCATTTTAGTTTAGCAACCAAATGGTAATTGAAGACAATGACTTTGTTGAGATAGTTAAGGCTGATCGATTTGTTCTCTTGTATATGTGATTTATGATACAACAGTGCATCTCGTGTCTTAGACGAGATTACCAAAGAACACTGCATCCTTTTGCTTTTATTCTGTGGGTTGAATTAGACTGCAGGTGTATCAAATACCTGCAAGCTTCCCTTTTTTTCAGAGACATTTTAAAACAGCTAGCTTCAGTGGCAGCCCCTTCAGTCTGTGCCCAGCCAAAAATGGTGAGTTTTGTTTTGTTTCTAAATAGCTGCCATTAGCTGGAGTAATTCCATTCATTATTTCATGCAGGCCACCACAGAGCTTTCAGATGGCAGCAGCTTTTAGTCACTCACTTGGGCCTGGGATGAATTCTCATCAACCGCTACAGTTACGGAGAAATACCGTAAGCACATCCACAAAGGCTCTTCTCCGTGAAAAGGTGACTGCGTTGGATAAAAACGTGCCAGGAAAACCAGAGTGAAACCACCGGAGGTGCTCTGGGAACTGTGTTATGTGTAGCTGGTAGCACTGGTTGAGTTTTGAAAGGGAAGATGGCCCAGGAAATGCGATACAGTGGTGTGAGCAAGGATTGTGTGCCTGGATATGTTTCTTGGGAGAGAACCTGAAATACGGGTCATGCGCGCCCAGAAGGGACTGAGGCGCCAGGCTGTGGGATGCAGCCACTTTATGTCTCAAACCCCTTCCCTTCCAGCTTGAGCTCACCCTTGTTTTTTAAAGACCTGGGAACGGGACAGCAAGGGGAGAAATAGCCTGCGGTGGCTTCAGCGAGTCTGCTGTAGCACAGAGTCCCGCTTTCGGGATTGGAGCTCTCTTCTCTTCCATAGCATTACCGGGCTTACCTGCGGCTCAGCCACGGCCCCTCCCCGAGCTCCTACGCACCGTGTCCTCACAGGGGCCCTACGGCATCGGGCCGGTTTAGAGGTTTAGGATCTCTTAGGTGAAGAAGCTGGCGCTGTGCCGAAGGCACTGGTGCAGCCACCTGACTTGGCACGCCGGCAGAGGCGAGGGGAGGAAACGGAGGAGATGGGCACGTTCTGCAAGCTGTGTTTTCCTCCCCGTGCCAAGCCATCGCCTTTGGGCTGGCTCATGTCCTGCCTGCGTTGGCTCCAAGTAAATGTTAAACCCTTCGTGGGGCTGCCAAAGGGAAGGGAGTTTGGGGGGGAGGAAGAAAGGAATGGCAGAGGCTGGATGGCCTTTTCCTGGGGCTTTTGCACATCCCCAGGATACCTGTACCTGCCAGGAGGCCTTCGTGTGACTTGGAAAATCACTGGTTTATTGTTGCCCTTTCCAGTTAAATTTCCTTCCCTCGTCAATCTAAGATAAAAGCCCGTACCTTACGGCAGCTCTCTGGATAATGCTGAAACAGACATGTCAGCCAGCAAAAGAAAAACATGCTACTGATTTAAGATTGCAGTGCTCTGTGCGTGCTCAGCTCAATCGCCGTATTGAAGTCATTTCCAAACACACCTCCTCAAACTGGGCAATTCTCCGTTCTTGGAGGAGAAATTCAAAGCCTGGGCAGCCCTCGAGGCTGGCTGAAGTGCCACGAGATAACTGGGGCTTGTGGGAGCGTGTTCCTTGTTCAGAAAGGTAAGTTCTTTGTTCAGTTTGAAAATATAAATACATATTTTAAATTCATGAAAGCTCGGAAAATGAGCACACACTGATATGAAATGCAGCAGGCTTTATTTATATGGCAGCATGCAATCCTCTCTGTTTCCAAACAGAGGGCATGGAAGGTCCAAATAACTCTTAAGTAGCTTTTTTGCAAACTCATCTATAACTTTCCTAGTGAATTCACGTGACAGCTACTTGTGAAGAGATGATGAAAGTATCTGTAAATACTCTCCCTTAAAATTCATTATTCCTATGAAACTTTTCAGAAGTGATCTTTCCAAATATTCAGAAGTATTAAATGACACTTCCTGGTAATTTCAAACATCAGCATCTCTTCTTACAGATGGCTGAAGTTCAATCAGAAGGCCAGTATCTTAGTAACTTCTTTGGAAATAAATGCTTGAAACACTGGACAATATTATCTTTCAAAAAACACTTTTTCTTTTCAACAAAGAAAAAACATAGGTGAACTCGGGATTTACTAGTATAGAGGGGAAATATGTAACAAATATTACATGTGTTGACAAAGCAGAGAGAGATGGAGTTGGAAAAGCAGAAATCCCTTTGTGACTAAAATCTGAGTTACCGCTCAGAACAGCTTATGTTCTGTGCCACTCCTGTCAAGCCTTCCTCTTTCTTTTTCCAACAGAAAGTCAAATCCTTTTGATCCTGTGCTCAGTCATTAAACCTAGCATTTACTGGGCAGCGATTTTCTTCTTTCAGGTGTAATGCGCTTCCTCTGGTCTAATGCTCCGCATGATTTTCAGGGGAGACTTGTGGTTTCATTTCTTCAGGGTTAGATGCAATCCTTGAATATCTTACAGCTTTCAGTTGCTAATTTGTCTGTTGGGTTTCTTCGTTACAGGCCATCTCACGTTGCAAATATATTGTGCAAAGAACACTCTTGCAAGAAAATAAAATCTTAAAAATCATAGAAAACATTGCCATTAAGATCCCTCAAATGTGACCGTAACGTGCGCAAACTTAATTCAAACACAGTTTTATGGGTACATGTTTATTTCTTATCCCAGTGCAAAGCGAGCAAGCTTTGCGCCTGAAACGGCAGCTGTGGAGCCAGTAGGGGTTACTTGTAGTTCAGGTTTTCAAAGCAGCATCAGCCACTGCAATTTGAAAGGATATTAACTGGCCAGAAGAAAAAGTAACAAAAAGAGCAGCATTCCAACAAGCTCCTCGCAGAAATTGCAACTTACATGCAAGTTGTGACTTAAATGTATGTCAGGTTTTGTTCACATTGTAAAAAAAAAAAAAAAAAACAACCACCTGTTCACAGCAAGTATGAGAAAGTTTAATTTCTTTTTTTCCCCAGTGTGCTGATAGGAAACTGAAGACAGTTTCAAGCAGTTGGTTTACCACCTACTGGCAAGTTGGTGGAAATTTATTCTTTCGCTTTACAATCAAAGCGATCACAAGCTATCAACCTCCCTTTGCCAGAACGAGATCTGAGAGAAGCTGGACAAAGGTTTACCCCCAATGAGCAGGAGCACATTGGTATCACTGCTAACTTCACGCGCTGCGGTTGCGTGCTGACAGTTGGTTCCCTCCTCTTCTCCCACAATCTGAGCAGCAGCAAAAGTCTCTTTTTCTGAAGAGACAAACAGATGGAGAGACTTGTCCTTTGACAAAATGCTTGTTGCCCTGTTTGAGTCTACTTCTGCCTCTGAAGTGGTTTGAAACGCACAAAAGGCCCCTGGCTCCAGAGGCAAGCTAAAGGTTTTCATTTCAATTGCGTTGCTTTCCTCGTCGCTGAACGCTCGGTATGCAGGCTGTTGACGGAAGTAGTTGCAAAAGCGAGTGTGCTTCGGGATGGTCACCAGCTGGCGATGGTCTTTCTGCTTACTCTTCCAATGGCTGGGGAATGTATTAGTGAAACCTGAGGTAGTCTGGAAATCGACACCAATTCCTAAGATGCAGTGATACATTTTAGGAGAAAAGTTTGCCTTTGTAGTACTACTAAGCTTCTTCCATGTCTGTGTATAGAAATGATATTTCCAGAGGTCATCATTAGGACTGGAATTTGAAATCCCTCCACCAAGTATCAGCATAGAGTCTTTGAAGACTATCGAAGCATGACCTACCACTGGAGATGGTCCTTGGCTATATGTAAGAGAAACCAGCAGTTAAGGGGAGACCAACAAGAAACTAACACTGATTTTAGCCTCTATTTTTCTCTTGACTCAAAAGAATGACTGCTAAACAGCTGCACTGGGACATCAAAATTACACTGCTGACAGCTGCATCAACACATTGCCAACAGCTCTTCCAAGCAAAGCCAACTGGATTCCCAGGGATGGCAGCAGTACTATGTCTTGATCTGAACAATTCCTACAGTCGCCAAAAGGGCAACATCTCCCTCTCTGCCTGCACGCAGTATCAAATGGTAAGATTAATTCTCTCTGTGTTGATTTAGTGTAACAAATAGCGTAGTTTACCTTGTTCTGATGTTAGACCAGCTGCTGCTTACAAAATCCCACTTCCATAAGTCCTTCTGTTCACTCAGCCCCATCAGTCCTCCGAAGAGGTACATGCCTGTGTGGTAAACCACTGCTGAATGGCCATGCCGGGGTCCTGGGCCAGTACTGTGAGATGGGTTGGAAACACACAACCATTTTCTTGTATCTGAAAGCAAAATATTAATTTGTAGATGTACCAAATTTACCCTAGTATTTGAGAAGAGATTTATTTCAAGAACAAAGTAACTATTCGGTTGGAGAATACGCTCTAAGAATGTAAGCTCTAAGCTTATCATATTATAAGTTAACAGCTTAAATTCTGACACTGAAAAAGTGCATTTAAAAATCAATTTTGAAATAAACTTTTAATGAAAATGCCAGATGCTATATGACAGATGCCATGGAATTTTTATTTACAGAGCAGTTTTTCCTATGGCTTTGTTAATTCATTAACTCTGACACAGAAAGATAATTTCCTGGCTGTAAGAGGGAAAAATCAGTCAACAAAAACATTCCTTCTTTAATGTCTGTGCTTATTCTCCCTGTGAGGGAATGAAGGACGAGATAAACCCACCATTCATTTCAAAACAGTGACTGAATCACCACCAGATAACAAAAGTTACCCATTTAGGAAGTCTCTGGGAATCATCTGGTTTGCAACCACCAGATTAGTGATGAATATGCTAACGAAACCATCTCCTGTCAGATTTGGCTCCCGATGGTCAGTTCTAGATTTGAGATTCAAATGGTGGCATTAATAGGCTGAAGTCAGGGTCTCTGCTGCATCTGAAAGTTTTTGGTAATCCTTGAAGAATTTAGTGAACAGTGAACAAAACATTCTCCTTGATTTTCAGCTCTAAAACTGGCAAATACTGCAAAACTTCTTCCAGTATAATACAGTCTAATTCATTTCAGATGGGTATTAATTGACAGAATTCATAATTAAATGCTGCCAAACAGAAGCCAAAACTAACTTGCTACATTTCTGCTGGTAAGAATTTTCTTAACAGAGCAAGCCCTGCTTTCCTGCAGCAGTCATCGTTTTACACTGGATCAAAACCTTATCATGCTTTTTAACTTACCAAAATGGAAAGTCCAAAACTCCTGCGAAATGCCTCTGATGCCGAAGTATCCCCCGTAGATGTACATGCTGGAATGGTACACTACTGCACTGTGACCTCTTCTGTTAGTTGGTGCCAAGCTCTAAAACAGTTTAATAATAAGACAAAAAAATGTTAACAGATCAAGTCATGTCAGTAGCAATGTCTATCTTAGCAATATTCCCAGGTAATGAAAACCATGGCTTTGGGTTGTGTTAAACTTTGAAAATACAGAATAAATCCACCACTGAAGATTTGTATGGATGCAAATACAAACCATTCTCAAATCTAAGCAACCCTCCCTTTTTAAGTCCACCACCGTACCACATGCCTACAGCCTCCCCCTCTCTGTGCTCACATCACTAGTACTGCTTTCACAACTACCGCTAGGCATAGTTTCAGGACATGCTGTGAATACGTGGGCAACTCTGGGGAATATAATGGGGGGATGTAGCCCTTTCCACCATCAAGCACAGCCTCTCCACACTGAGGAAACTTTAGTCCCAAGCGTAACTCTCGCTCACTTTGCTCGGTGTGTGCGGCTTTGCCCTGCCACAAGTCCTAGGCTACGCCCAGACCCTCAGCAGGAAATCAGGTGGTTCCCACTGCCTCCACAGCAGTATTCAGGGCTGCTGAGACTGGTGGACCCAAACCTGGGGAGGCCTAGCTAAAGCTGAGACAAAATATAAGGCAAGTGTTTGGTTTTGTTCTTTTCTTCTTCTTTGGTTGTTTCTTCTCAAACAGATCATTTCTTTTGGGGGGTGGGGTGGGAAGCCATGTTCTCTGTATTCAGTTTAGGATAATTACAAGAAGCCGTTTATTCCTATATGTAAAAAGGATTTGATACGTAATTCCATCACATTTGTTGTACACAAACAAAATTTCATAAACTAGATAACACCTTTTTTTTTTTCCCCACAAATGACCTTGCAGTCCCAAACTTCCTCTTGACTCCTCCACCAAACACAGGTAACCACAGTAATAACTGTGTCACATCTTAACAATTTTTTTGTGGAATTTCATAGTGTAGTAACACTGTGAGGATGAAGTTTCAATAGCAAAAATGAGTCACTCTGTACATGTAGTGATATAAAACCAATCTCATAAGACCAAGACATAGATGCTTCCACTGAGGTTTCATTTAGAAGTGGCAGTAACTTGGTGAGTCTACATGTTCAGACTGAAGAAATGAAAAAATGCTGCAGCACTTCACATTTCAAAATTTATTAGTGTAACTGCCAATCTGTTTTTACAACCCTCCTTTTGAAAGCACAGACTTCACGTACAGTTGCAATATTCCATTTAAAAATCAGTTTTCTTGATAAGGATTTCAGAAAAACAGAAGCAGTAGTAGAGGAGAGGACTTAACTTCTTAAATAGGATGTAAAATTTAACAGCAGTATTTTTAAGCACTGTTTTAAAGAAGGAAAAAGCCTTAGTTATTGAAAGTGCAAAGAAATAAAGTATAGCCGCATGTCTCTGAAGAGATGAGATTGGAACTGTTTGGGGGAACATATTTCAAAGCAATCTGTTTAATCAACAAAGCAACAGGCATTTGATTCACACATTCACCACTTCCTGGCTCCTTACCTCAGTCTCTGCTGGTACGTTACGGCACTCTGTCCATCTTGCAGAATCTAGGGGATTGTTTTAATAAAGCGCAGTTTATATCCCAGACCACAAGAGGACACTCCTCCAACATTAATTTTTCAAATTACAGATCTAATTTTCAAATAAGTCTCATCCTGGTGTTTTCCACTGACAAGGATGAAGAAATCTGCTTCCCACTAAGACAGCAGTACTAAGAGACTTACTTACAGGAGATGTAGTTTAAATAGTTTTCCTGTATCCTTACCTGACATTGAATCATACAGATACCATACTGTATTTCCTTTTTCCTAAGACTGAATTTCACAATGCAGAAATAACGTGTGATTTTTCAGCATTTTCTGAACTTGCAGAATCCCCAGATTTACCCATGGATGCATGGCTCCTTCTACTTATGTAAACCTTATGACAACAACCTTATTTTTTTTTGTTCCTTTTCACAGATCTTTTAAAAATAGTCTTCAAATAGCAGTCAGAAATCACTGATCTATGATCGCCATGAAGGAGAGGAAATATCAGATACCCAGCACGAGAGGTAGAATAAGAAAGCAGTGCAAGCTTACATTATTAAAAGCTATACTTGCCGGGAAAGATTTTTGATAATGACCATGAAAAAAGTAGACTTGCAACAAATTTTGAGTAACTCATTCCCAGTTTTCACTGATAAGTACTGTGAGTAATTAGATGCTTTCCTCTATGAAATACATTCTATCTGAGGATCTCTGTTCTTTCAGCAGGTATTTCAGACAAATGGTGGAAAACAAAGAAAGGATTAAAAAAATCTCATTGATTTAAGGTTACATGCTGAAGTAGCAAAAGAAGCCAGGAAACTTAAATCTTGGTCTTGCCACAAGATTTACTAGCTCAGAGAGAAATCAGTCTCTCTCTCTCTCCTCCATCTGACATCAAAATAAGCAGCCGTTATTATACACAGTATTTCCAAAGGGAGAATACAGAGAGTATGACACGGCTATTAAATTCAAACGTTGCACTACTTTTATTAGAATACACATCTAAGAGATCCCAAATGTTTGTTCTTAGGAAAAAAACCCCTGTGTTATGAAATGCTGATGTTAATTTCCCACCTTCTTATTTAATTATACTTGTTTTTTCCTGTTCCATCATTGCTGTTGCCAGCTTCAGTAAAAATACAAAATGAGATACACTTTACTGATCTAGTTTCTTCCATAATAAAACAAAGAGCTTCATTTTAAAAATTTATGTAACATAAGGAAAAAACTTTAAATATTATATGTAATAATTATTGGGGTTTATGATCAAATAGTAAGCTTTGGAGGGAGGGGGGGAGGAAGGAAAATTCTGAGACCTTAAAATACATAAAACTTTCCCATAAAATATGTTCTAATTAAAGTAAGAGCTGACTCTTCGATAGCTTAACAGCCTAATCTTAGGGGGAAAATATGCACACAGTTCTACACACATTAATTCTTGTAAAGCCTAGGGAAGGCTATGTTACAAGCAGGAGAAAACAGTTTGGTTCTTACTATTTATTAGTACCTATGGACTTGGAATGTCCCATGGAAAAGACTGGCTATTGTGTATCATACCAATGTCATATATCCAGAGAGGAGTTTTTGCTTGCGTGAAAGCAGAATCCACCATCCCACCAAAAATATACAGGGTGCCCTGCAAAATGCAAAAATATTTGTCACTTACAAGTAGGCATATAGCATAAAAATAATTTTTAAAATAATTCTTAAATGAAAAGGCTGCCATCGCCAAAATATAATTAACAATAAAGCATATGATGATCTATTAACAATTCAAGAGGCAATCACAAAAACCCACCAACTTTTAACCATGTCTTTATCCTCTCGCAGTAGGAAACCCTGATGAATGTTCTGCTATTTTTAACGGGGATGGCATTGCAGAACCACTCACTTCCTCGTCAATCTGGGACAGCTTGAGAGATGCGGATCTGGAGCTCTCAGAGGCATTGCTCAGGTAATGTTAGATTATGCACGTTTATAGAAATATTTCATTGCATTACAGCTCCTGATAGCCTAAATTCTGTTTTCCTCTCACAGGCAAAGCTGTAATTCTTATTTGCCTTCACTCCCCCGTCCCTCTTCTATGCAAGTTCTTAAGTGAACGTTTTTATGCTGTAGCTTATCATGCAAATGAATTCAGAGCAACTGTTACAACTATACAACTAAGTCAAAGAATGTGCTGCCAAGGTCTTTATTTTGTATTACTATTATGTACTGAGCATTGACTGAGGAAATCGGGGAGCTGCACACTGCTGCAAAGCTGAACTATTGTCAGTTTATTCAGAAAGATTCCAAAACATTGGTACAGCTACATCCAGAATTGCACTGACATAAAAGTATTTTCTGGTATAGTATTTCAGTACATAATAATCTATGGCATTTTATTTGGTTGTTTAATAGGAAATAAAATGTCAGGATACAGACAATATAAATCTTGATCTTCTACCTTGTAAGCCACCATTGAATGTTCTTCCAGTTCCTCTGGACCATCTCTTGAGCAATCCAGCATTTCCCATTCATTTTTCACTATAAACCAAAGTTGAAGTTACGACAGTGGTGCACTCAGCATGTAAACATTAGGGAAAAGGGGAAAAGAAAGGCTTTGAGTTTGGCTGTGCTGCCAGTCAAAGGGAGAAAATGAAGCGTTTTGTCATCTTTCTTCTCTGTTAGTTCAGAAGACTGAGGCACCCCCCTCAAAATTAAATATGTGCATTTTTCTATTTAGCAACTTAAATGTAATAGAAATTGATCGTTACTGCTTTTATTTTAATGTTATACTGTTACCTACGCCAAAACTCAACTATTCTATGAGCATGAACCCTAGCACAATTCTACGTTTTATTCCACTAACAAAAATTGAACAGGGAACACCATACATCATTAAGTCAAAAAATACAAAGGGTCATATTTGACAGTGCATTCTTAATACAATCCTACAAGGTATTGTATTCATGTGTTCCCTTTGTGCACTTTTACATGCATAAACTATTCCCATGTTAAAGAATCAAGAAAGCTATGTCTTTGATATCCATTTCTAGAACTAGGATATTTTAAATGACTCAGTAGTTCTGGTCAAGGAAAAAAAAAAAAAAAGGAACTGAACTGAAATCTAAACTTTCTTGGGACACTTGCAACATGAACACACACACACACCATTTGCCCAATGAACAAAATGCAGTTTATCCATCATTTTGATGAGGAGACTTTAAATGGGGATAATCTGTCAAATACGGAGTATCCCCAGTTTCACGATAACTTGATGTAGAATCTCTTTAATCCTGACGTACAAGTGAAGGGGCAAATTTACCTATGTTGTATCGCCAGAAATCCCTAAGACTGGTGGTGTTCCGCCCTCCATAAAGATAAACAAATCCTCTGCAAATAATGCAAGCATGTTTATATCGATCACAGGGAGAGGGCTTCTTTTGGGGTGCAGATTTCCAGTCACAGTGTGCAGTTTTTCCTTTCATGCTGATGACTAGGGTCTTATCCAAGTATCAACTTGCAAAGGACAGCCATGTGAGGGAAGGGTCCCAAAACATCAGGGACAGGGCTTAAACCCTGCTTCGTCTGTAAAAAGACAAAAAAATAGTTTCAGTTTAAAAAAAGAAAAAAAAAAAGATAGAAAAAAAGAAAAGTGTCTGCCTTATGATAAAAAGTTACTGTTTTCATTCCCACCAAAAGCAACCAGATAAATTTGACCATCTGTGATACTATGCTAACTTGAGTAAAGCATTTGAGATGCTGACTCTGAGGCTTATATCGGCGAGTCTGGGACAGGAACATTCCTGCAGCTGACAGTTTTCCAAAGAATGTCAGCGAGCTGAAGTGATAAACTCCAGTACCTTACATTTGCAACATGGTAGAAACTAAGGCTCGGTCTTTTTTCGCTACTAAAAAGTACTTAAACCTGCACTTAAAACAAAATTCGTAAAGAGTTAATTTACAGATGAAAGTAATGCATTAGCAATTGTCCAGAATTTATTTAGATTTTCATCTGTAAACGGGCTGAAATTAGGAAGCATCTGGAAAAAAATGACACTATCCCTTCACTTGCCACAAGATGTCACTGTGTTCTGCGAAGATACAAGTACCAGAAACAACATTCCTCTATTAATCCTCTTTAAAATATATCATGGCCACTGTTTTGAAGTAGATTATTTTACGAAGCACAAAAAAAAAAAAAAATCAGCATTAGGCCAAATTCTGGGATTTGTGTTGGTAACGTGTCTGAGGTGACACATGTCACCAAATGAGGTGACAAAGTCTCCCAATTCCAAGACTATTTCGGTGAAAGCCAGAGTTCCAAGGTATTGAGGACCTAGGACGGGAAACTGGTAAGTAACAATCCGTCAGTATGGACACACTGTTAACTCTTAAGTACTGCAAAGGAATGCCTGTTCTTCCACAGTTACACTGTTTTCCACGCTTAACTTCTCTAGTTTAAGTATGCATGTATTTAGCATCCTAGTGGATAAAGTCATGTAACTCTCAGCTCAACATAACGATCATGCAACAAATTCATTCTTTTGATTGAAAGATTTCCAACGAGAAATGTGATAAACCTATGCCTACTTGGCCCAATTAGTTCTAATTTAAAAAAAAAAACCAAAACCAGCAGACATACCAAATTTGCCCTGGATGTACAGCAATAAAACCATTTACATACACAAAGGACTTTCATTACAGCTGCTGCCCACAGCCTTCCTGAGCAAAGCAGTGACAAGGCTGGAAATTTTCCCTCCATCTCTTCAGAAATGGGATGACGGTAACAAAAGCTTTCACAAAGCCTGGTCATTTTGTGTCACCAGCAGCAGTGCAGGCAGGCACTGGGGCCGTTCACCAACTTCCCGCTCAGTGCATCGGGGTCTTCGGCCAGTGTGTGCCGAGTAGCCACTGTGCTACTCAAAGGCCATCTTCTTTGAAGAGATGCCTTAGATTAAAAATTCCGGTTTCCCAGGTTCATTCACAAGGACACTGCATAAAAGCAGCAATGCTGCTGTCAGATCAGAAGCCACTTCCAGGTAAAGTTTGAAATGTAAATTGTTTCCTGCAGATGATAGTTCAAACTTTCTTTAGACCAGAACAGTTACTTAGAAATACAGCAATGACCTGGTTAGGTTAAACGAAGCCCTCGTCTTCAGATCTACATGCAGGTATTTTTACTATGTGCATTGCCATAGTATAACTTAAGATATATGAACTGTGCCTTGAAGGTCATTGTGTAAAACTATATTTAGCAATATATATGCTGGTGAAGGCCAACATAAGCACTGTTTACCCTGTGCGTATCTAATTACAGGATAAGGGGGTATGTACAGAGACTACAAAGTATCTAGATCTCCATCAAAAGTTGCCATGTTATAAAAAGGAAAGAGTGATGTTCTCTTGGATGCAATGATGAACAAGCAGTTAAATACAAAAGAAAAAAAATACTATAGAAGATTTCTGTAAAGACAGTTTATATGCCCATAAACATGATGAGTAATAGTGGCCAGCTACATAACCCTTAATTTATTTTTCTACGTACTTCTATAATAAGCCTTCCTTTTTATTTTTTCTTTCAAAATCCTGCATGTCTTCTGTTTCACTGCTGCACTGGAAGCAACATTTTTGTTTCACAGAGAGTTTTCAGCACTCTGCCTCGATGCCAACGCCCCTTCTTTGGAGAGGTTTATATATCAAGCAGCACAAAAGCATACCCCCTTCTCCAAACGTTTTCTCTTATGTTCAAGGATTCCCTTGTTTTTGAAAGCCTGGATTTGTCCCAGGCACATTCACGAGCTATCCCTCCCTCCGCCCCTGAACAACAAGGCTCCTCATTGTCCCTTCGTGCCATCTCCTTCCTCAAGGCTCTAGCAGATGAGCCCTGGCAGATCAGCTGCAACATGACTGCTCCAGTTTGCTGCTCCACCAGGTGTAGAGGTAAGATGGGTGTCCAAAACTCAGTCACTCCAGTTCACAGCCTGCTGCACTGCGTATAGTGGCCATTCCCACACGGCCCCTGCTGTAGGAAGTATCTGTCGGCAAAGTGCCAATGTAAAATCTGGGAGGAAAGGAGGCCTTTGCACCTTAAATTACCATTTAAGCAGATAGACCATCTGGAGATGCTGATACTCTGGAGCTGAGTCTGCAGAACTAGCTCAGGTGTAGACATCTTCAAGCACTCACTGCGTGCTGCTTCAAAAGCTAGCTCAAGGCCAGAATAGCGGTATCCTCCTATACTGGTAGAAAATGAAGACTGGTACCTACTCAGCTCCCTCTTTAAAATCAGATTGGCTCCGTCAAGCTTGTGCTAAGCTGGTGACAGAAAGCCTAGCTGACCTTGGGCCAGTACCACGCATGGATAAAGTGCTTTTTGTAGCACGCGTATTATCCCAGGTCCTTGCATTTTCTGGGATATCGCCACTGCTACTGTCCTAAAAATACCAAACTAACTGTAGCCCAGTATCTCTATGATATTACTGACCTCTCTCTCTGTTAAACATATACAAAGTTAGGACACAGTCTTTATAAAATATGAACAGCTTAACTGTTACTTTGATTCCTGAAATCAAAATAGACACAATGAGACAACATGTTACAATCAAAATAGACACAATGAGACAACATGTTACAGTGAGAAGCTTCAGATATTAAATATTCTATTTGCAAAAGGTGTAAGTCTATATATTCACTATATATGAAATTTATACTTATCACTATTTATTCCCAAAGGAAGTGAGCCCAGGAAGTGTTTACAAGATGAATCCTTACTGCATCCCTCTCTTCAGGTACTTACACAGAAGTCCAGGGAAAGTTGCACACAATTTGAGGAAAAACAAAGATTACAGTAAAACAAGCTACAGAAGATACAGCCATATTATTTCATATTAATATGAAATGCATGTATCTAATTTAATTTATCATCCAATTTATCTCTAAAATTTACCATTTCTAAGACTGGAATATATTCAGTGACAAAAACATGTTAGAGAATCTCTTGCAGCATATTCTGGCAAGACTAGCTATTCAAATCGTGTTAATCTTTTTTATGCAAACCAGTATGGTAAGCTATTACTGTAGAAAACTGAAGTATATTCTTTGTACGTTTCCTCTGAAAGAATAAAAGATTGGCAGCATTTACGAAGGTGTGCATTTCTCTTTTCTAAGGGAATTAGCAGCTATGAAGTAGTGACGTGTTACAGGTGTGTAAGTCCATAATACTTTATGACATGCCATTGAAAAGGGAAAAGCAGCTGAAGACATGAAACACGGATTCTCTCCCTAACTCTGCCAAGCTTCTGTGTAACCACAGACAATTCATTTATTTACTTTCACAGCTAAATGGGAACAAAGACACTTCCTTAGTAAAACACTTCAAATTTGCTGATGCAGTGTTGTGTGAGAGTGCCAAGGTGATATAATTTAATGGGAAAAAGGTAACAGGATTCTGCTATTAATACTTTACAAAGGTAAAATAGTCTTGTCCCCTTGAGGTTTTTTTTCCCCAGCCATAAAACAGGTTATTCCTCCTCCTACATATTTGTTTGTTATTCGTCCTACAAACCTTGCCTCCTGTTATACAAACATTCAGAGAAGAGGACAGCCCTGACTTCATATAGTAGATTAGCCACAAAATCCTGTCCACTTATCTACCCCAGCTGAACTCTGTGTAATGCAAGTGAGCAGGGCGGGATAACACAAGGCCAATCTGGGATTAACTGAATGGGTGTCTCCTCCCAGTCACACCTTCTGAGCACCAGCTGACCCTTGTGAATCATGGCCATTCGCTCTCTCCGAGTACAGCATTCTTGGAAGCAGACCTACAATCACTTAAACAGATCAGTTAACAAACTGCTTCATTTCAGAGTTGGGAAAAAAACACGTTCAAAGTTAATCTTGAATCTCGCCTTTCATCACTGGTATTTTAAATTACAAACTTGACTCCGTGATTGCCTTTCTATAGAATCAGACTCGCCAAAGTGCATCTACCGCCTACCTTAACAGTCCCGTTGCTAAAGAAAAACTGCTGTTCTTCTGAGAACAATGTCACTGAGCAATATCCTCTGTGTCACACAACACTGACCTCAGCTTCAACTTGGTACAAGCAAGATCAATTACCCAATAGGAAGCTCTAACTTCAGCAGAATTTCCAAAAAAATACCCAAAAAGACAACTCAGAACATTTTTATCCAACTTTTTTTTTTCCAAACCAGCTGTAGCAACAAAAAAATGGCTGCTGATCTCCAAACTCTTCTGCCATTTCATTCTAAAAATAGCTCCTGTGCAATCAATCCCAATTGTTAAACGGCTGGAGGAGCTGTGAGACGAGGACCTAAAGAGCTGCAATTACTGTGGTAACTATAGCACAGAGTGCTTATCAATTAATGGCGCCACACTACTGTTTCATAATACAAATAACTCAGGAAATGTAGAAAGACAGGAATTACTTCAGAAAATGTAGTTTATACGTTCATTATATAATTATTTATATTTCTATTAGATGTGGTTTCTCAGACAAATGATTTATTTATTTAAAGTATTACTTAAATAGATCTTCATCAAAGCTTTTTTCCTACCTCAGTCCCCTGATTCATTTCCATCTGTTTTCAATATACTCAAAAAAGTTACAGATTTAAAAGGATCGAGCCTTTGAAATATAATGAGATATGAAACCACCCATATTGGGGGGGAAAAAGTAAGAAATCTTTTTTGTTTTTTGTTTTGTTGGGGTTTTTTGGTTAATGACCCAGTTTTCTGGTGGTGAACACTTTATCTTCTTATTAGGCACCTTGATGTTTTACTATTCTTCAAAAATATAAACAGATCTTCCCAATTCTACTTATCTTAGAAACCTTTGCTTTAGTGGTAGTTTTATTGCAATGCTTGTCCCAATAGGTCTGCCTGCCACCAGTAAGGAGGAAACTTTGACTTGCAAGACTTGCAAGGCGGTTACAAAGTTTTAAAAACAAAACCACATTGTTTAGAATAGTTTAGAGGGCAGGGCTTTTTTGCAGTGTATCATATTTACTTGCAATGCTTTACTATATGTGATAAACTTCAGTATCCTCAGGTTTGCTATTTATTATTTCCTAAATTCAAGTTATTATGTTTCTGGGTTGGGATTTTTTTGCTTTTTTTTTTTTTTTCAAAATACAGGAACTAATTTTCAGAGATGCTCAGCTTCAGAATTTGAACCTGAAAGTCCAGAATGGCTCTAGGAATATAGGGTATCTGTAATATTTCTGTATTATTAGAATGCTGAATTGAAATAAGGGCCTTGCTTTGCTACGTGGCTTAAAACATGCAGTAATTACATGACTGAGCTTACAGCTGAAGTAGTTAAGACAAAAGGAGACAGACAATGGTATTTCTTCTTACAGGGGGAAGCTGAAGGACAGAAAGAGTATTTGTAAAATGACAAATCAAAGCAGGGGACACAGCTCCATCCCGATTTCATGGTTCAGAAAAATGACAGGTACTTTCAAGTAAAACAATAACACCCCTGTTATAAAGGTTAGAGCTGTATAAAGCTTAGAGAGGACATACTGAAAATGTACAGAAAATCTGCAAGGCTTTTATACCGAGTAACTCTTACTTGAATTTTAGCAAGTTTAGGGTAGTACTCTTAAACATTGTCACTGTTGTATTTCAGTGCTTTAGAATGCTTTTTGTAGTGAAAAGGTATTTCAAAGGAGGTAACTCTTCTAAAACTGTCATGTATAATTACCGTTTCTATACACTGTAAACCTATATATGTAACTGCTACTTCTGGAGTGTGCAGTCGTAGACCACCGAGGGCATTGGCACCTGTACTGCAAAACAGATGAGAGCATCACGAATCTCCCCTTGTGAACAGCTATCTGCCTGTTTCCAGAGCTCTGCAGGTAAGGTACTGCATTTCTTTAATTCAGATCACATTAATATTTAAGTTCTAATTTCAAAATTCCAGAATAAATGTATATGTTTGCATATAATTCCAAAATCAAATTTTGCAAATTGACATTATTAATGTATTGTCTTTTGTTTTTTTCTTCTAGAAGCTTTCACCCAGAAAAGAAATCCTTTTACATTCATTATTGGTAGCACTATTCCATCTCTATTACAAAGTGAGCTCTTAAGTAGTAATAAATATAAGAATTCATTAAATAAAGTAGTTTAAATATATCCAGCTGTATTTTCTATGTGCGAGGTGTATATTTCTCATTCTTATGTAAACAAACACAGCTTGGTTTGGAGTAAATATTTCATCTGTTTCCCAAATATGGTGGAGGAGGTGGTATCTGGGAAAAAAGAAATTCAGTACTCTAAAATATTTCTGGGATTGTTACATTTTTATATACACGCCTAGTATATGAATTAGGAAATGACCTTTGCCATTGTATTGAAATAAGTTTTATGGTACAAACAAAAAATAAATACATAAATCTATACTACCTTCCTTTCATGGCTTGTTTTCCTTAGTAAGTTAAAATTTCAGTTATTGGGTTTTGTTTGGGATTTAGGTTTTGTTTTGTTTTGTTTTGTTTTTAAGAACAGGCTTTTTTATGAATAAAAATTAGAACATATAGTTTTGAGTAGCAGATCTCCCCAGGTAATCTGTTAATTATGATTTCCAGCACTGCAATTAATCATTTGACTGCAACCCACTTTTGAATGAAGTTTCTGAGAAACAGCTTCCCAAAATACTGTAGGTGGCACAAGTACAGCATGTAATGGACATATAAATCCCCTGCACCAGCCATGCCTGATCAAAAGTTTATGCTGATAATCACTGGGTGTATCTGTTTTATTTATTTTTGCTCCTTAATAGCATATTTACTTCAGAAATCTATTCTGCTTTTCAAATCTTATTTAGGGTCTTGTTGGTGACTCCATCCATAGGTCCGTCAAGAGCTCAGTCTCTGTCATGGTCTTACCACGTAACTGGGATAGATGCCCTGACTGTAAAGCGTCACTGCAGGAAGATGGCTCTTCGGACGTTAGCTGAGACAAACAGGTAATTTTTCATGTTCTAGATAAGGCAGAGGGAGTTCCTGGGCCTCACACTTTAAGATAAAAGAAATGAGAAACTCCCACCATGTTCACAGGGCACACTAAGATGTATTTGGCCTTTTACCCTTTCCTTGGAAGTAATTTGTACTGTCACCACTGGAAACAGGTTATTTCAATACATGGGTCATCACCCCTTCCTCCCAGAAATAGCAGTTTTCAGTGTTCCTAGAAGGCATCATTTGGGGATTTCACAAAAACTTACTAGTTGGATTCTTTCAAGATACCGTAGGTTGCTGCCCTAGAAATTCAATATAATAAATCAGTGCTTAGATGTGACTGAATGCATCTTCTTGACAGCTCATGACCTGCTGCTGAAGCACCTTCAAAATACTTTATTTCCTAGGGGAGACTCTACTCGCACTAATTCACAAAATTTTCTAGGTTAGAAGACAGACTCTGGTTGACAAAGGAGTCAGTGGCTGCCCAGTCTGCCCACTCTCTTCTGGCACGAATTAGAGTACTATGGTATATACTTGACAGCTGAGAGTGTATCAGTGAAAAGCTGTTATCTTCCATTAAAAAAAAAAAGTATGCACTGAATTTTACTTGTTTGTTCTTTATATTCCCTGACTGAGGAAAAGGAACATCTAATAAAACACTCAGCCACACTTACAACTTAATGCCACACTTCATGGAAGATAGATAATGTGTTTTTCTTGCCTCCAAGACATTTTGCCCTTAGATGAACATGGAGCAATGGGACAGAGAAGACACACAAGGTTATGAGAACAGCAGAAGCTGTAGCTTGAAGAAATACGAGGGAGAAAAAAGAGGGCATTTGGCAATGAGAATAATAAAACGTTCCAGCTGGCAAATATATTAAAACATCCAGATACCATGTTAGAATCAGTATGAATTTTGATTGCACAGTACGGGAGAAGTCATGAGAGACTTGCGTGAGAAAGAATCAGATGGCACAGCTAGAAAGACTGTCAGTAATGACTGGAGGAAAAACTGATTATAAAAAGGATCTTTCATAGGGAAGATGAATTTACACAGTCAGGTGAAAGATGGTTGCATAAAAAAAGATGATACAGTTCATAGCTGGAATAGATTGCATAGAGAGGAATAGCTGGATTTTAGTCTGGCAAGGAAAACAAAGGTGTCAGGCGGGCAAACAGTAATAATAATCGTGATGGTTCACAATAACCTTGATGCCAACAGTTACTGGGCTGCACCAACAAATGGAAAAAAACCAAACCCACATAATTTCAATATATAAAGGAGACAGAAAGCATATGAGTAACTTTACACACACACGTCGTCGCTCCAAATTCAAATGGAATTACTCATGTGAATAAAACCAGTGATATGCATGAGCCGGCACAATGTAGCCTAGATACCAGAGCAAAAGAAGGACCAACTCTTTTGTTAGAAGCCTGAAAAAAATGTTTTGCGAGCTGTTTTCATATTCAGACGCCGAATGACAGGGTCCATTTTTGACTGGAGCCTGGCTTTCTGAAAAATCCTCACTCCTAGCTAACGTGGTCTAGCATTCATCCCAAGCCAGATGCACTTTGGCTTGGGTTTTGGATGGTTGCATTTCTTTGTTTGTCTCTTGCTCAGTAGAAAGCATTTTGTTGCTTTATGCTCTTTGATTGTGGAAAAGGCAATGAGCAAAAGGAGGGTGGTGAATCCCCTAAACTGGAAGCAAGGAAAGAAGAGCTCTGGCTGGCCCTACCACAGACCTCCTGCACAGCATCACGGAAGCCGCAGGTCCCCTTTCCCCAGCAGTCTTCTGGCTGCAGAGCGCTGACGCTGCTTCCTTCCTTTCATGAGCTTTGTTTCCTTTCATACCTTTGGACGAAAGCAACTTTGTGTACAACTGGGCACAGCCGTACAACAGTAGTGTTGTACAACCCTGTGTACGGAAAGGCTGTGTGAGTGTTCCCTGCGATGCTGTGCGTGCGTTAGGGCTGGCCAGTGCCCTCACCACCTTCCTTCTGCTCCCCTTCTCCGGGTGGCAGCGCCCGCCCCTCGGCTGCCAGCTTCTCGGCGGGCACCGGGGTGGCTCTGGCTGTAGCAGGTGCCACTGGGGCCCAACCGCTCCTCCTGCTGCGCCCCTGCCCCGGGCGGGCCTCACCTCCGCACCCCCCCTCTGCTCTCCGGGTGCTGCTGATCACCACCTCAGCTGGGGGGGTTCGTCCTGACGGGACATGGAACAAGGGACAAAAAAAAAAGGGGGGGGGGCGGGCAAAT
>JAVKLA010000001.1:39887828-39905699 GCA_034782735.1 Sagittarius serpentarius
GCGCTGCCGTCTGCCCGCGCCGCTGGCGCTCGTCCCTCGGGTGGGGACGGGCTCCGGGAGGAGCTGGTGGGTGCCGCGGCCCTGGCGTCCCCGCCGTGAGCGGGGGGCAGGACCGGACCCGCCGGCCTCCGGGCGGGCGGGCGGGCGGGTGGTGCCGGAGGCAGAAGCGGTGCCGGGCAGCCGCGGGGCCCCGCGGGCTGTGTAGCTTGCCGCGGGGAACGCGCCGTAGTCGTTTACTGCCGTGGCATAGATAGCCCTGTTGTTCAAGAGGAACGTACCAAATCTTGTTTCTGGCCTGAACGCAGCCAGAAACAAACTTTTTTTTCCTCTTTTTTTTTTTTTTTTGGTTGGTTGGTGGTGGGAAGGGGAAGCACGGACAGCAGTTGTTTCTGCACTCACTTCCAAGCCCTTTTAAGTCAGCATTTAGCCCAAAGATCCCTCTCTGTACGCTTTCCTCTGAGCCACAGCCCCAGTGCTTGCTCGGACTTGCGTCCTTGGCTTTCTGCTCACCTGCTTCAGCTTCCACGGGGTTTGCTTCTTTTTTCGCTCTGTTTCGCCTTTACAGCTACATAAGGCTTCTTAGAACAGTCAGGAATTAAACTCCCCCGCCCACACGTGCCTCCGTTTTCCATGTTGACATGTTTTCCTGCTTTGGGGTGGAGGCTACTACTTTTTCCTTAGTATTGCTCCTAAAAAAGGAACAGCGTAATTGTTTTTTTCAAGTTACGGAAAGTGGAGGCCAATAGATACACCCAGTCCATAGCAATGCAAAAAGCATGTGGCCTGGACTATACGAATACCTGAAATTATAATATATTATGTATAATATGGCCAAGTATGGTAGCAATATATGCTTCTGAATTTTTCATGCTAGGACTTCAAGTGTTACCAGAGGCTGGTCCAGAACTACAGGGCAGAACTTTCCCCAGACCCTCTTAATTGCCTCCTGCTAGGAATTAAAAAAAAACCAACACAAACCAAACCCCAAAACAAACCCACACATTTTCATAAAAAGAACTCTGAGATCATTAGCTAACATTTGGAAGTCCCTCAAATTAACATGCGTGAAGGACTGTGGCCAAACTCCCACTGGCTCCCATAAAAGCAGTAATCAGTCCTTCAAGCAAGATTCTCTACAAAATAACACCCAGAAGCCCCTGCAGAAGGGATTGCCAATCTCACCATCTGACTAGATTAAAAACAGCAGTAACAATGTGATAATTGACGGGAGAAACTTCCCTGACAAGGAATGAATCAGTGTTTATTTTTAGCCTTTTCCCCAAATGCTTTATTTAAACAAAAGATTAACTAATTATTTCCATCGTTATATTGTCCACACTAGAAACAGGAGGTGGCAGATCCTCATGTATCTGCAGGGAGCACTTTGTTTTGGCTCATCCTTTGAGGTCTGCACCCTGGACGGACGCGATTGTGCCAGTTGTCCTTTCATTTCTATTCCGTTCAAATACGAAAAGTGTCAAGGTTTCACTAAATTTAGACACACCCCAATCAATATTTTTTGTTTCCTAAATAGCAAGACTCAAAAAAGGTTTCAGAAAATGTAAATTGTGGTTTTCTCTGTATCCTACCTTTGCTCGAAAGCTGCTCTTGGACAAGTCAGTATTAATCCTGTTACTGCAACTGCCCACTGCAGCCTTTTGCAATGACAATGCTCGCTTTCCAAGAAGATAAGGTTGCTCTGCCTGTCCACAGGAGCCAGCAATAAAATCTTACATAGGAGAAGGCAGCTCACCTGAGAAAAGACTGGCAAAAGACAGTGTAAATCCTGAAGACACCAAATATTATCAGTGTTTCTGGTAATAAGCTTTTGGGTTCTGCTTTGTTTCAAAGTGGGGACTGGAAGTTTTTTTTCTTAAATTTTAAATGAATTGTGCATTGCAGTATGGGTTTCGTTAGCAGGAAAGGAATCAAACTTCTCTGAAAATGTCTGAGGACACATTTTTTTTGGCTTACCTGCTATGGAAGCTTACTTGCTATGGAAGCTTACCTCCTTCATTTTTCTGCGTATCTGTAATATGAGGATTGTTACAAAACATGCAAAGAGCTGATTTACTGGTCTCTTACTTTCATAGTCTCAAAGCAATTGTACCACGCTAAATTCATAGGTCAAATCATACTAATTTTACTCCTGAAGAACGAGTCTCATTTTCAACATTCATGTATTTATTCTTCAATGGAAAACATTTGCATATAATTTCTTTTCCACACTCCTTAATATTTCAGATAATTTTGGATATGACTACTTAGGCTAGGCCAATTCTAGGTAAAATAGTTTATTTGCACCATTCTAGTGCATACCTGATCATTCTTGAACAGAGTGAAATGTGAAGCAGAATAAGTAGATGACCATAGAAATAATGGGATATTATCAGTTTCTTTATATGCAGCCCACTGGTCTCTTACAGAGATTAGAGGGAGAAACTCCACTGTTCTATGGCTCATAGGAGCAAGCTGGATCTTTGGAATCTCATCTTTCATGTTAGTGCAAGAGATGCATTAAAATGGACTTTTACCCAGAAATAAAAGTATCCTTTCTCCTGTTTCTACATGTCCTGAAGAGACCATTGCAGAAACGGCTGCTCATCGGCATGAGCTCTCTGCCTGGCAAGTATTATCTGCAGCAGTGACCCCACAACCCCAGATAATTTAATTTCTGTTTAGAAGTAAGATGAATGTAGAACACTAACAGGAACATTGTACAAAATGATTTAATCTGTGGGCAATCAGGCCAAACAAATCCATGAATCATTCATAATCATTCATATGCATCTGCATAGCAAGAGATATGGTCAAGTACAAAGGAAAACATTACAGAGTGGGGGGGGGGGTGAGGCAGAGAATAAGGTAGATCAATAAAATCTGCGTGAAATACATGGGGTTTTAACCAGAATTTATTTTATTGGCTACAGGCCAAGTCCAAAAAAATAAGGGTTTAGGGCAAAATTTGAGCTCCTAAATCTAAAACAGAGATGGTGAAAAACCCCAGTGCGCTTTGTCTGACCTTGCATCATGCCTAAATTCCCAAGCCACCTTATGTGTTTTTACATAAGCTACTCTGCTGTATAAAGCCTCTCTGTAAGTGCCCAGTTCTGCACCATTTCAACAGGGTTAAGCAGCTTGGCACTCATTTGTATCTCAGTTCAATCAGGAACTAAAAACTACGAGTTACTCCATTCAGGCCCCCAGAGCAACTCAGTTCAAGAGGTAATCTCCAAACCCCTCAAATGGATGCCAGTGGGACTGAGTCTTCACAACTGTAAACTGTTCCTGGTCCCTCTAAAAAGACATTTTTGTGATATACTAGAGCAGGCAAAGCAGGAAGTGGAAGGTCTGAGTTCCGGGCCCGTTCTTTGCAGCTTGGAGATATCAGTAGTCACACTGATGTCTGGGTGCATAAGTGTTCACCTGAAACCAGCCTCAAAGCTTGATCACTCTCACTCTCAACTCTGTCCCCTGCACAGGATACGTCTAGAGCGGGTGGTGAAGCTCTGTACAAGGGTGCTCAAATTAGCATTGATGTGTTCCGATCAGAGAAGAGTAATGCCATGCCATCAGAGGGGCTGAAAAGTAGCAGAGTTTATGAGCCAAGATGCAGCGTCTGTTACGATGGTGGTACGTACTTCTGCCGAGTCTAGCTAGCCCAGGAGCGTCCCACTTCAGCGTGCTCCTACTCTCAAGCAAGCAACAATCTACATTCGTTGTCTAAAATATTTCAATATGGAAAACCGACTAAAAAAAAAAAAAACAAACAGGTAAGTTATTAGTCTTTAGCAGAAATGTTCCTCTCCGCCTAGCAATAGCTACTGGGGAGTTTGGATTGGCAGCGGTAGGTATAACCAGTACGGGCTACTAGTCAACTCTCCGGGAATGCCTTCGACAAACACAGATTTGGGAGTTACCGCTGGATGGCACTCTTGTCCCACGGAGTACGCAACTGTATGGCATTTTATTTGGCTGCAAATACAGACGTCTTCAAAAGACAAAGAACCAAGTTCACTTCTTCCTTATACCGCCATAAATTTGGAGTGGCTTTACGTAAGGCATTCAGTTTAATTTAGAGTTGCACCAGCATAACTGGCAGAAGAATACGAACCAGATGTTGAGAAGCGGTATTTTGGCTATTAATTCTATCGATAAAGTTTTGAACAATTTATGAAACTTAAATACAAGGAGCAGGCATAGAGGCTGTGGCCACAAAAGACCACGAGCACCCAGCTTCAGTTCTTCTGTCTTGTTACAGGCTACACTAAATTCTAATAATCTACCTTAATGCTTTTTTACATGCCAGTGTTTTTACCCTTAAGCCTGCTATTTTATGCATGCTATTCTATAAAGATACAAGAAAATTCTTCTATGGCTGGCTGTAAAACAAGAAGCCGTCTTCATTCCAGAAGCCAACATTTGAAGTCGTCATTTTAAAGTTTCCAGTCTGTATATTTAAAATGTTTGGAGACTGCTTCAGTCATTTCTAATCCCAAATATTATGCTTTTATTTTAAAGTATTTGAAAAACGGCTCAATTATTTTCACATAGAATAATCATTCTGTGAAAGTCAACATTTTTTTCAGAAAGTATTTAGTTTTCTGAGAATAAATAAATTTTGGACGAAATTTGCAATTTAAAAAGTGGTGATTATCTCAGCTCTCTAGTGAAACAGAATCATATCCACAATAACTCTTTAATAAAGATAATGCATTTGGCTTAATGTACTGTACATGTGTTATGTATCAGTGCAGTGTATGGGAGAATACCAGGAAATTTCTGCAGCATTTGAACATGAAATTTGCGCTTCTGCTCCTTTTCTGTCAGTATAGATGGTAACACCTCTCTCCCCTGTAAAGAGCTTCAGTTCCCCCAACCCCAAATCTGTACAGGGCTCTGAATATCAGGAATGTCTGACAAGTTCAAGAACCCTTTCAGCAAAGTCATCTTCTCCACCTTCACTTCCACCAAAACCAATGAGAGAGCTGGTAATCAATTTAAGCTGAGGCATTTTCTCTTTTGGGGCTGGTAGCATATCTCTGCTTTCAGCCAGGGAAGGAAGTGCTTAGAGTGTTTTATCACAGCCAGCTCTTGTGATTTACTTGACATAACTGGAAGAAGGAAATTGTGGAAACATGGGCCAAAGCTTATTCTTGGGACATGCACAGTTCCATGGACTTGGGATCTTTAATGTATATTTTTGGTAATTGCTTATATGCTGTCACTTCGGTTCTCTATTTGTAGCATGAGAATAATATCACACTAATTCTGTGATGCTTGACGGAAGAGTTCCTGTACGTGGGCTAAATGTACTCAGAGGCAAAGCTGGCAGGCTCAGGGTAAGAATGTTTCAGCACACCTTTCCTGCCTCCCTGGTTTGGACTTATTCTGAGGGTCATCATGGCCCTAGCATAACTTGGTCACTCTGGGAAGGTGCTCTAAATTAAGAATTGGCTGTTACAGCTGTATAACATGGCAACCTGCATCTATTCAGAGAATAGGATGGAAGCTGTTGTTTTCTCACACTTCTGCCCTTCCATCCTTCCACTTCGTGCTGGGACTTAACAGCATCCCCAGTTGACAGGATGGTCTGCAATTACCCTATAAAGAACCTGTCGTGTCGTCCCCCCCCCCACTTTCTTTTATGTACTGTTGCCATTTACTGAATAGCTGGTAGTTAATTTTTAAAATCTGTTTTATGGTAATACCCCAGGGCTATGTTCTTATTTATGCTTCTTTGCACTAGCTATTGTAGATACTGGTAGCTGAGAGAGACACTGTTGTGCAGATCTTACAAGCTCTAGGTAGCACAAGTGGAGAACTGGGATCCAGGGAAATTGAGTGATTTGCCCAAGGTCACATGCTAAGTTTGTGGCAGTGTTAATCTACCCGATCTGATTATCTAAGGCATGTAGGCACCAATGCATGTTCTGGTGTATGTATCAGCCACAGGAATGCTAAACTGGAGAAGTTCATTTGGAAAAATAAAGGAGGGGTGGGAAGAAACAAAAAAGGCATGCTTGGCACTACTTGAAGACTTGCAAGAAATTTCTACTTTCCCATTCTTTGAATACTTTGGAAATACATAAACTCTTGGGACCTGCATTTTAAAATGTTGTTGCAAACTGGAATAACATCTGTTAAATGTAGCCAAGAAACATCTGGTTTTCCATTCCTGGAACCCTGAGCTGAGGCAGCCGTTTTCCTGTCAGCTATGCCGTGGAGTGAAATTGGTTCAATAGGTCATTCTATTCTCTCCATTTCTTAGTTCTCAGTTCCCTATTAAAAAGATGGCCAACAACAAGAGTAAGAAGGAGGGGAAAGGAGATTCTGTGTAATGTACGTATTAGCCTGTGAAAAAAACCATTCAGACTAAGTTAGATAACTGGTGAAAGCAGAGCTATTAAGCATTAGAAAGAACACCAGGGTTTATATGGAACGGTAAGATTTATTAGCCCCCAAATGGTTTATCTTTCATCAGTGGAAATACCGATCTGATCCAAATCCCACTGAAAACAATGAAAATCTCACATTGGTAGTCACTGGGTTCTCGATTTTACCCTCTCTGGTATCACTGGTAGATGGCCTAGTGGAAGCTGATCACCAGTGCACAGTATATTAATTGCAAGATTGTTGTTAATTATCATCTGAGCAGCTCTAGTCAATGCAGTAATTGCAGGGCCAGAAATAGTTGATGCATTGTATACACTGTCTCTTCAAGAGTTGCTCCCTCCAGTGGAGTCAGTCTGAGGACAGCTGGGAGGGAGAATCAGAAGAGTTCAAAGGCCTCAAGTAGAGCAGACCATAGGCGTATTGTGTTGGGTTTAGTTCTACATTCCCAGTTCTTCGTGCTTTGATAATGCCTTGGACAAACAAATAGGTTCTTGAGAACTGCATATTTTTTTCCCTTCATGTTTTAAGAACAGGACCAAGACTCATAAAGGCATTTAGATGCTTATGCTCCCCCTGAAATCATCATGCATTAAAAGCAGAAATAACATTGAGAGCATGCACCATGATCTGATATTTAATTAGCAATGAAAATCTGTATCATTCAGTCAGTGGCATTAAAATTAGGAGAGTAGTAACACTGAGGTGGGCAGAACCCTCTGTATGTATCCTTACTGAAAAATGGCAGTGCCCTTGTTTTTCAGGACCAGTCTTGAAAACAACTGGGAAAAGAAATGCTGTGACCTTCTGCCATGAACATTTTGGTGATGCAAAAAGGCCAAAAGGCCATTGGAGTCCTATTTCTTACACAGATGTAATTTGCCACCACTCACATGACTTGAAAAGCAAAACTAATCTGGAGGAAGGGTTTCTCCAGTTTTTTTCTTAGATGTGACCTTTCCCTTCCTAGTCCAGGAATTTAAAAAACTGAGGAAGCGAGTCCTAATCAGAGTTTCCAAAACAGAATTAGAGATGCAGCACTTTCTGTGGCAGGGTCTTGGAAAGTGCTGATGGTATAAATTAACTAACGGGGGTCAGGTCTTTCTGCATAGAGGAAACTTGCTAAAGGCAGATAGGGTGCAGGAAGGGAAAAGGGAGCTGTACAGCTTGTAGGCAGTTGCAAGCAGCTTCCTGACACTATTTACTCGCGGAAACTTGCTGAAATTTTGTTTCCTTCAGAGCAGTGTTTGACTTTGCTTTCACCATTGCCAGTGTAAGTCAAATGTCTTTATTGGTATCATGTCTGGTTTATATTGCCCAGCATTCACAGTCTGATACTGAAGTGACCAACCCCCAGCTAGTTGGTAATTATCTAAATCCACGTAGTGGTACGGTCCACCCATACCCCAACTAGACTACAGTCAAATGTATGCTTTAAATAAATAAGATCTAGTCTGGCTGCCAGGAAAGACTGTGCCATTTTACTTCATGAATAGCAAACGAACGTCAGTAATAATATATGTATACCGAAAATGCTGTTGTCAGTGACTAGTTGGGAGTGGAATGATCTGGTTTAGTTCATGATCCATGGCTTTGTAGCCTATTTTGCTCAATGCCATCTTCATCTGTTCTCTTCAGCCTCACCTGATTTTTGTATTTGCTATATATACACTTTGTCCAAACACAGTCACGTTTGTTTTGTTTGGCACACCAGTATTTGGAACTGCTGTGATTTACAGACTCACGCTCAGTGGTGTGATTCAAAGGACCGGCATTTATTACAGAAAAACCCTGCATGCTGTGAACACAAACATGCTTCTACACTGCTTGAGTTCCAGCTTAGTCCTGCTGTGCTCCATCGTGGATTTTCTCGTAGCTGGAGCTTTATGTAGGAACGAGGGACATCTAGTGGCTCAAGAGAATATAGCGAATGAAGATGTTCTGCTCAAAAAAAGGTACATTGTTGTGCAAAGTAGAAAATTCAATGAAAATTAGACTAAGTTAAAGACTGTCTCAGTGGTTGAAATGCAATTTGAATATATGGAATGATTTTAGCTAAGAGTGGAATAACCTGTGATGAATTTTATTTCTGTGTTTCTATCTTCTTGTGAAAAGTTGAGCTGACTTTGAAACTTAATTACACAGGTTAAAATGTATTTGCTACCTATTTTCAGGAGGACATAACATCCTCTTTCATTAGGATAAGCTGAGTACAGGATAGATGGATAAGAAACAGGAACAAATCACACAACACCACCTCATACATTTTTTCTTCCCCCAGATGAACACATTTATTTTATGCGTGGTAATTCAGGATGTGATTAATTGGACTAGGTGATACCTGATAACTTACAATGACTAAGAATAACTGTGGAGAGCAGTTAAATGAAGAACTTCCCTTCCTCTGTAGTGTTTCCTATTTTAATACTTAAATAATGAGTTTCATTAAAAAGTAACCCACTCTGAGTCACGTTTTCCTCTCTCTCCTTTTTTCTTATCCTAACCAATAACTACATGGCATCCCAATAGCTTTTATTACAAAAGATGAGATGCATATTGGAGAAGCAAAAATATCTGCATCGATGTATAAGCTGGTTTTGAATTGTGAGTCTGTGCTTGTATTAGGTTTGCGGTTCTGTCTTTTTCTAGTCTGTACAGAAAGTCCAGATGGACTATGTTCGTCTGTGACACTGCTCAGACCAGGAACCTCTCCTGGAAGAACTAAAATTGAGAGACCAACATCAGGAGGTCAAAGGCGTCATCTCTGAATGTCTCTCATTCCTATCCTAACCTCACAAAACAACTAATTCATTTTATGCAGACGGAGATGGAGTATTTTGGCTGGATCATATGACTAAAGGAGGCTGCCTACATATGAAGAGGGAGGCTTCTCTGCAAATAGGAGCAAATCATTGCCAAATACTAAGACAAATAATCTGGAGAGAGCAACAGGAGGCATTCTGTCTCACCTGAAATGCTGCTAAAACCTGGAACGCACAGGAGTGAGATCAGACTGAGAAAAGACAAATCACTTGTTATTTTGCAAAGATGTGTAACTTGGGAGGGTTTTTTTAAGGGTAAGAAGTGATGATAAAGAAAATCCTTTGCTAAGCAAGTGGATTTTGTCTTCCTTTTTCACTCTGAACAGGCTAAACCAGAAGCTTGTAGGCCTTGGTGAAACTAAGAAAACCACCAATAAGCAAGCTAGCGGTTCTCCAAATTCTGACACACCAGTTCCAGCTCCGTATCCTGTGCTAGTGTTCAGAGAGGGATTCTCAGCCTATGTATGTGCCATTAAAATGACATAGGAACAGTTATTTAAACAGTGCTCAGATCGCATCAGGAGCCTGGGACACAGAAATTAGGTCCAGTGGTTCAGTCTGATGTTGGTGGGGGGGTTGAATTTACAGAGACTATTGTTTCATCAAGGTTCACTGGAGGCAGGAACTTTATTAATGTCCTGCAATTAATGAGTAGTGATCACACTGAGTATATGATAGCCCCTGTATCATTAAGATTAATGACAGTATTTCTTTAGAGAGAGGTATTAGCAGCCTTTATTTATGTGATGATAGGGTTTTAAAATCCTGAAGTTTTAGGTGCACTAGCAGGCACAAAGTTATTTGTTGAAGTCCCATTTATCTCCAGATTTGTTTCGACAATAGTTCATCATAGAGAGAAGTTGCAATGAAGAGATCTTCCAAAGGATTTTTCTATTTGGACTTTTTGTGAAGGCTGTATTTAGGATGTGAACACAGATATACCAAAACCCTATTGCTGACAATATTCAAACTGCATTTACTGAGTATTAGGGGGAAATGAACTGAATTTGTTTTAGCTGGCAAATAATCAAGTTTTTCTATTTCAGACACTTCTGGGAAAGAACATCAAAGCCAAGGTACACCTGACTGTATGAAGTACCCTGATGCAAGTGCAGTCAACTATCAGAATGAAGAAAAAGTAGCAGGCTGACATTTTAACAAATATTTATTGAACAAGAAGGTAATGACTTCTTAAATCTCTACTTACCTTTGCCACTGCAAGGTTCTGGTTACCACACTAATGCTTTACTGATTAATAGGGCAGTACAAAATGAATCTAAAGTTACATGATCTTTAGACCGAATAATTTGCCTTGTGAAAAGATCTAGGAAAAATTAGCAGTCCTGTACTCACCCAAGATTAGGTGAAAAGAGCATGTGCTAGGGAAAGGTCGGAGTATGCCTTGCACAGGTCGTGAGCAGAAAGGGTAAATGGGAGAGCTGAGACTCAGCACCTGACATCCTTCAAGCGTAAGGTCTGTTACAATGCTGGAAATCAGCCTAGGACTCCTCTGCTTTTACTTCTGTTGGTGCTGGAGTGCCAACAGCAAAAAAGCTATGACTACTCAACTCAGGCTTCCACTCCCGCTGCCCTAGTGCTTTGCCCCTGGCCTTGTGCAGGGATGGGTACATATTTACTAACTAGTACAGGCAGACCCAAATTTCCATTGACTAATCTCCCTTTGGCAAGGTGAGTCATCATATAGAAAAGGTTGTTTCTGCTTGTTCTCTGTTCAGATTATAATCCAGTCACAACTCCAAAAAAGACCAGGCCAGTAACTTCAACACCTATGACCATCTCTGTTCTCCCATAGTAACAGAGGGAAACTTGGAGAGATGTCTATAGCTTCAAGCTTTCCGCAGGGAAAGATCTTCCTTGGAAATTACTTTGAAAGAAGCTGGCAAGGATCCTGGTAAGAATTTAGCCTTTTCTGTCCGTGTTTCTCCATCTGTCAAAACAAGGCAAAATCCTTCCCTACTTCACAACGGTATCATGAGGACTCACTGGTTAACATGTGTACATCACTAAATGTGATTTCCTATTCTAAATCACCTAAGCTTTAGTTCTTAGGAACACAAACTCATCTCACCCTTCTTAAAGATCTTTTCCCTCTTTTCACACATCCATATTCCTCTTTGCTTTCTGCTACTGCAAAAAGCAATTGCTGCTAGTTGCTCTTGGACACTTGAGAGCAATTTTAACAGTCACGCTGAATTTTCCTGAGCAATTAAATAATCAGCAAAGGAAAAGAATGCTTTTTCAGTTTCTGTTTTTCCTTTTTATTAGTGTTGGAAAATTATTTATACCTCATAGTGCTCACTACTAAAATTTCTCATCACTGCTCCAACTCCTTGGTATTGTCATGAAGAACCATCTTTGCATATATTTATAAAGCATCTTTTAGTCCAGAGGTCTCTGGGAAAATTAATTGTGTTCAAAACTGGAGTTATCTATAAACAAACTCCAGTATAAATATGTGTTCTCTATGTTTGTATGCTGCAGGACCTGTACCTCTTTCTACAGAAAGGCAACTTTCTCTGAAACAGAACAGTAGCAGACCAAAATAGCTGCACCGTCTTAAATGTGAAGTGTACTATTCAACTGAAATTGCACAGGGAACCTAAGACAGCAAAATGATCTGCAGGCTCCTGTAATCAACTTCATGCCAGAACTGGCAAGATATTTTTATCTATGGCACACTGTTGAAGATTTATTTAGGGATATAAGAGGTACTCAAATCTGGAGGTGGTGACCATTTTAGTTATGGTCCTGCTGCCTTCTCATCATGCAAGTTATCCACCCACACACAACCTTGCCTGACCTGTGAAACAGTCCTTTCTTTTCTCCCTCCCTGCCATGATCCCTTTTATTCCTGCTCACCATTGTCTCTCCTGCTGCCTTCTATAAAACTAAAATCTTGGATTTTCCTCATTTCCCCGTATTATAGTTCCCTCCCACCTCTTTCCCAAGCTCCAAACTACTTCCCCATCCAGGTTTACTACCAGATGCTGTATTTTAATGCAAGGAAACATCCCAGCCTTATATATGCACAGAGAACATGAGTTACATTTCATATGGACTTCACAGTGAGGGTGCTCAAACCCTTAAACAGGATGCCCAGTGAGACTGGAATGTCCACCCTTGGAGATACTCACACCTGGACCAGGCAAGGTGCCGAGCAACCTAACCTAACTTTGAAGATAGTCCTGTTTCGAGTGGGTAAAGGATGAGGTGATCTCCAGCGACTCCTTCTAATCAAACTTATTTCATGATTCCATAATTCTAACTAAATCTTGAAAGAAAAGAGGAAGAGGAAGAACACACAAGAACCTAAGAGAAAGATTTTTTTTCTGAGAAGAAGAAAAAGGAATACAACAAAACAAACCAGAGCTGTGCACAATTAGTCTGCTTTTCATCTTACTTGCACTGAAGTAATTCAGGATGAAGTCAGATGGATGTTAAAATCAGTAGAGAACCAAGAAAAGAATCAACACCAACATGTCCGTGGTTAGTCTAGGCTTGCTTTATCTGTCTGGATTCAACGTCTGGTTAATAATGGGTGTGCTGTCTTCAGAATATCCTCAGCTGGAATATTCCAAGGTACCATCTGTTTCATTTCCTGAAAATTCAGATGAGAAGCACGCTGCAGGCAGTAGTCCACCTCCTCAGAGCTTGGGCTGAGCAGTGACCCAGGTGCTGCAGCCAGATACGTGCTGTAGAGTAACCTTGTCGGGGGGCCGGAGAGGAGTAGGAACAGACCAGAGGTACTCATGCTCCCTTCAGAGCAAGCAGCAGTTCCAGCTCCCTCATCCCCTGAACGTGTAACAGTATGGTTTGCGTTCCAGTGCGTGAATAAATGAAATGTCCAAATCAAAAATGGAGTTGTGACAAGTCTATGCTGTTGTAGGAAATCTTCTCAAATCCAGGTGATCATGATACAGGTTTTATAGTACTGCTAAAAATCAAGGTGAAAGCAGAGAAACGGAAATGTAAATGTAAACTGTATCCCAGTTTTTGAGAAGGACTTCCCAAATTCTACAAAAGCGAATGTATTAGTGATCTTAATTCCCACTCAACTTCACAAACAGTTTACGTTTGCCCGATTTGAGATGTCACTACCTTTTACTACATAGAACAACTAAAGATCCTTAATTCAGAAGTACAAGTAGTTAGAAAATCCATAGAATCTTCATGAAGAAAATGGTTATGTGTTCCAGTTTATTTTACTACTACTGCTAGTTTATTTGGGAGACACATCACCACTGGATAAACAAGCATTGATAATAACAGCATCTGTTTAATAAATATTATATTATAAAGTATTGTTCTTCCACTATCTTCTTAAATAGAACAAGTTCCTGAAATTGAAAGTCGAGTAACAAAGGGCACAAATAGAACAAGAAATCTGGCAGCAAAATATTTCTTTTTAAACAATAGAGCTGCAAGAGCAACACCCTGTTGTACAGCTCAGTAGAAGGGTACTGACAAATACTGAAACATAAAATGCCACATCACTGAACTGCTTTAATATGATAAAGTACCCCAAAATCCAAGCCATTAAACCAAAATCCAACACAGGAGCTTGAAAATGACAGAAAACTATAATATATTACTCATGGGTGGCCTTAATGCTGAATCTGGGATGAATTACATGAAAAAAATCACAGGGTATTTTTAACACAAAAAAGAAATCTGAAAGGCAAGCACAATGACTGCCATAATGGAGAATTTAGTGTTTCCAAACACAACAGAAACAAACATATCCTGACAACTTGAGAGAAAAATGAGTGACTTATTAGACCAATTGATAAAGCTGGAAGAACAGACAAGCTTCCAGGCATGCAGGTGATTCTTTGGATCTGAAATAGCAACAGCAAACTTCAAAGCTAAATCCAGGTTAAGAACAATTATGCTGCATTAGGACATCTGCTTTGTTTCAAATTTTTATTAATTTCTTTTTTAAAGGCTGTAAATGATGACCTGGGAAAAAAATTCATAATAATATAGTCCTGTACATGGATTATTATTTCTAAAGCAGGCTTGCAATTAGAAAGGGATCTAAGGAGTAAAACTTACCCCGCAAATCTGCAAAAAATCACATTGACTTTCCATGAGATTTACAAGCCTGTTTGCTTACATTGCTTTAGAAAATATTAGTTGGGATTCCAAAGTCACTTAGGTGCTTTAGAAGATTTTACTTCCGCTGAAAAAGTCAATAAACAAGTCAGAGTACTGCCAAGGAGTGGATACACATAGGTCCTTGTTGCTTATGCAAACCCAACTGTGGCTGCAGAGCCAGCTATGCTGGGGACTGGTGTATTTGCCTGAACAGACCTGGTAACAAGCGCAAAGCTTAAGATCTGACATAAGCACAGACAACAGACAATGCCAGGCGACACTAAGCAATGCTCTGAGGTGGCTCAGCTGTAATACATCTCTTAGGCTAGTCCTAGTAATGATATAAATACTGTTTTCTAAGTTTGTCATTTGTATTTATTGAAACTTTTCACTGGAGAGGGTAGGGAAGGTAAAGCAGAAAAGTAATTTTCTGTTATTGGCCATTCAGGAATTTCTAAGCTGTTACTTTTTCAATCATCTACAACAGTTTCCTTGTTTTTAGAATGAGCGCATGACATCATATCCTGAGCCCTTCCCTTTTCTTGCAGCTTTCTGAGGCACTAGGAGGAGTCCAGCTACAGTCATCGTGTGAATTGGTCTGTAATACTGTACTGGAGCTGCTTCTGCCATCATCCGCCTGCCTGCCTTATTCATACTCCCTAAGAAATAGCTGCTGTAGGACGAAGGACCCTTTAAGCACAGTGAGTATCATCTAAGAAAGCAAAAAATCTATCTGGCTTGTAAAGTTGCATTGGAGAAAGATCACTTCTCTAGCTGCTTACCTGTATGTGCGGTTAGGGACATAAATACAAGTGAAAGGAGAACTTGCTGTCATTATCCATCACTGAAGTAAGGAGATTCCTGGCCCAGGTGGGGTGAGAAAAGGGATAGCAGCAATGTAGGAGGCTCTCGGGGTGCAGAGACTGGATTAAAGGTGTGGGCTACGTGTAGGAAAGGGCCAAGGTACATGTACTGTTGCAAGACAACATACTTACTCACTGTGGACAAACAGGAAAAAAAAAAGCTGCTAAAATGTATACACAAGCAGCTGTGTATGGGCATGTGGCATTGTATTAATGCTGGATGACAAGCACCTCTTGTTTATTCTTAATCTTGCTTGACATAATGAATGCAGTAGTACTAGCTAGTAATAAGCAAAATAAAAGGAGAATAAAAGGACTAGTTTTCTGCAGTAATCTCCACTCATCCCTAAAGCATACAGGCCAAGTAAACATTAACAGTGAGTCATTGACTCTTTTCAGTGTAACTACATAACCCATGGTGGTGGTGGCATTACTTCTGCCCTTCTACATCTTGGTCTTTAGCTCTGAAACATAGAACTAAAGGCTCTGCCATTCTTGGTGGAGGGCCTAAGGTTTTGCCTAGATGCCTCTGCAATGCTAAGTTAGTAGGAACTTGTATATTTGTAGTTATATATATAGTGTATGAATAACTTAGTATGGGCCAGAGTTCTCAGTGTAAAAAATGTTACAATGAAAGTAAATAATCAGCTTGCATTTATATCTACCAAATGATACTGTGGAAGTTATTTATTAACCTAGAAAGTTGTTTTTAAAAGGATAGAACATCTGAATTTTCCTGTGCATGTTGCCCTGGTAGAGTAACAAACACCAGCTTCATTCCAAAGTTGTAAAAGACTTAGGACTACGCTTTACGTAAAGGCCTCACTCTGTTTTGAATGGAACCAACAGAAAGCAGTAGTGATATTTTTGTGAATATTTAAGAGAGCAATAACTGGCTTCAGAAACATGCAAATAAGTTGTGTCCTTTCTCCAAACCGTCTTTGGTGAGGCAAGCAACTGTACAGGAAACACATAACCTTTGAATACATGTTATTGATCACACTACTTCATCCATTTTTCTTTGCTTACTGTGGTTTTGATCAGCTCATTCACAGGGTCACAGCATAATGTTAGGAAAAATCATTGCTTTTTGTCACCTGTTCAACTGCATTGTGAGGTAAAAACTCTTCAGTTAAAAGTTGCTGGATCCTCTTTTGTTGCTGATGTATTAATTTTAAGACAGAAAAAACCTGCCATTTTCTACAACATAATTATGACAAGAGTAAAAGGATGCTAAAGATGTGCTTGTATGCTGCTCGGTCTAGCCTCTGTAGCATCGAGATTGCTGTACTAGAGGTGACCATCAGTCCACCTACTCCAGGGTTCTGCCTCTGGCAGCGACCTACACTAGGTGCTTCTGATACAGTTGCAAGTAAGTCCAGAGTGATCAGCTGTCATATAGGCTTCACAGGAGATTTTTTTAAATGCCTATCAGCATGACTATCAGTTGACTTGTACTGTACAGCATGAGGGGGTTTTAATTCTTTAATTTCATGGAATATCACAGTGGATATTCACATTTCCATATAAACGTTTGTTTCTTGAATTCCCTGAGATCTTGGTTCCAACGATGTCGTGTAGCAATGACTTCAGTAAAAACTGTGGGTTTTTAAAGAAACATTATTATTTCCTTTCTCCAGAGTTGAATCTGCTGCCTTTCACTTCCCTTAGATGTAAATTTGCTTATACATTACAGGACAGAAAAACTCGCCTTAGTCTTTTAATTGTGTGCTCTAGTGAAGAATGACAATGTATTTTTATTCTTAGCTATAGTTTGGTCTGTCTAGTTTGTGGCTGTGCTTTTTTTTCAATTTATAAACTCATTTCAAGGGCTTCCCCACAGCTTTAGAATCGTAGAATAGTTTGGGTTGGAAGGGACCTTTAAAGGTCAGCTGGTTCAACACCCCTGCAACTGAGCACAGACACCTTCAACTAGATCAGGTTGCTCAGAGCCCCGTCCAATCTGATCTTGAATGTTTCCAGGGGTGGGGCATCTCCCACCTCTCTGGGCAACCTGTGCCAGTGTTTCACCACCCTCACTATAAAAAATTTCTTCCTTATATCTAGTCTAAATCTACCCTCTTTTAGTTTAAAACCATTACCACTTGTCCTATCACTACATGCCCTTGTAAAAAGTCCCTCTCCAGCTTTCTTGTAGGCCCCCTTTAGGTACTGAAATGCCGCTGTAAGGTCTCCCTGGAGCGTTCTCTTCTTCAGGCTGAACAACCCCAACTCTCTCAGTCTTTCTTCGTAGGAGAGGTGTTCATGAGGTTCAGATGGGCCTGCTTCCTGAGCTTGTCCATGTCCCTCTGGATGGCATCCCATCCCTCAGGCATGCCAACTGCACCACTCAGTGTTGCCTGCAAACTTGCCGAGAGTGCACTCAAGCCCACTGTCTGTGTCATTGATGAAGATATCAAACAGCACTGGTCTCAGTATGGACCCTGAGGGACACCACTCATCACCCATCTCCATCTGGACATTGAGCTGTTGACCACTACCCTCTGGATGCGACCATCCAGCCAGTTCCTCAGCCACCAAACAGTCCACCCATCAAATCCATATCTCTCCAATTTAGAGAGAAGGATGTTGTGGGGGACCGTGTCAAAGGCCTTACAGAAGTCCAGATAGATGACATCCGTAGCTCTTCCCTTGTCCACTGATGTAGTCACTCC
>JAVKLA010000001.1:39905963-39927180 GCA_034782735.1 Sagittarius serpentarius
TGGAGAGTGGCTTGGCAACTACATCAGCCAGTTCCCTCAGGACTCTGGGATGCATCTCGTCAGGTCCCATAGACTTAGGTATGTTCAGGTTCCTCAGGTGGTCACGAACCTGATCTCTTACAGTGGGTGGGACTTTGCTCCTCCAGTCCCTGTCTTGTGGTCTATCTGCTCAAGAGGTGGGAGCAGAGAGACTGCCAGTGAAGACTGAGGCAAAGAAGTTGTTGAGTACCTCAGCCTTCTCCTCATCCATTGTTACCAGTTTGCCAGTCTTGTTCATTAGGGTGGGTATGCTTTCTTTGACCTTCCTTTTCTGGCTGACATACCTGTAGAAGCCCTTCTTATTATTCTTTGCATCCCTTGCCAAGTTCAGCTCCAGCTGCACCTTGGCCTTCCTGACCGCATGCCTACACAATTGGGCAGTGTCCCTATACTCTTTCCAAGGATACCTGTCCCTGTTTCCACTGCCTCTGCATGTCCTTCTTGCCCTTCAGTTTGACTAGCAGGTCTCGACTCAGCCATGCTGATCTCTTGCCTTCCTTTTCTGACTTCTTACTCCTGGGCATCAAGAGCTCCCGTGCTCTATGAAAAGCATCCTTAAAGAACTGTCAGCTCTGTTCTGGTCCCTTGTCCTTGAGGGCAGTTTCCCAGGGGGTCCTATTGACTAACTCCTTGAAGAGCTGTAATTTTGCTTTCTTAAAATTCAGGGTCCTGACTTTACTCTTTGCCTGACCCGTATCCCTCAGGACTGCACGCTCCACCAGTGCATGATCATTGCAGCCCAGGCTGCCTCCAATCTTGACATCACCAATTAGCTCACTTGCATTGGTGACCAACAGGTCCTGTAGTTAATTATTCTGTTGTCATGCTTAAAAAATTCAAAGATGAAAGAGATGTGAGTTTCCTTTATAGAAACCACCCAGCTCTGCTCTTGTATCCTGTTTATATATGTGTTTAACAACAATTTTTCCACCACCTTACATCCAAGAAACTTAGGTGTGCAGCAAATGTCTAATTAATTAATCTCACAAAGAACTTGTGAGGTAGGTTCCCTCATTTTACAGGTGAGACAGAGTGAGACAGTTAAATTAAGTGACTTGTTTAATATCACACAGTGAGTCAGTGCTAATGCTGAAAATAGAATTTATGTCTTCTGGTTCCTTGCACTGTATTTTAATCATCAAACTAGACTTAACTCTAAAGTTGAATGAACTCCTTAAATGATTAAAATAATTGTTCTCAATTTCATGTTGGAGTATTATGTTTTAATCACCTAAGTAGATGAAATACTTGCAAAAGTTTTCCTTGCTTAGGACTTTTTTAGTCTTTCTTGTTCAGATATGGCTTCAGATATCAGCTGAATATGTCTTGTTTACAGTAATCCTGAACTTCAAAAACACACTCAAGCAGATCTCCACAAAAAAATAAGGAATGCACTTCAAAATCACAGCAATCTCTTTGCTGTCAATGTAGCAATGCTCTTTTTCATACTCTCAACAGCTGTTCCACTTAATAATATCCATAGCTTTAATTAATGGAGCATAGTAAATTTATTGCGCCACAGAATGCAAAAGATAGACTGCTGGTTACGCTATTATGACTAAATGAAAACATAGCCTGCAGCACAAAAAAGCAATTGCGTCTTAAAAAATATCTGCTTAGAAGTGCAGTTCTGAACTATATGCTGTGTCATATCTGAATAAACTGGTACATAAAGAGGTGTAATCCTGGCAAACAAGTTGAAGTGAATATTACCTGTGTTCAGGCTAATGGTACGCTCCAGCAGCTTTATAGCTTTTCTGAGTATAGTCCACATATTTGTTTATGCTGATAGGACATATATAAATTTTCCAGTCCTCGCTATCCTACCTGTTCGATAGTGTTCTTCAGTACAACAAAGAATAAATGGCCCAGAAAATACGTACGTGGGCATAAGACTGAAAGAGGCTCAGGAGAGGGAATGAAGAAATAATATTACCATGGCTTGCTCCCTATTAAACCTGGGTATAGATACAGCTGTCTGTTACACAGCCTTATACAATGCTTTGTATCATGTAGTATTTGTGGTGTGTGTGAGACAAGCAGCACAACGCTGTGGCCAGCTCCAAGATTTTTATAAAGACTTTTGCCATATGTAATGAATAGGGCATTGCCGTGCAAGCAGCCTTCCAACTTAGTTGCTACATTAAGAGTCACATCTTGCCTACTGAATTAGAGGCTAGACAGAAGGTTCCAGGTAACAAGCCAAGGAGAGGTGCTCCAAGAAGGCCATTTGGTTTCTTCTCCGGGGTCAACACTTCTAATTTACCATGTTGTTTTCCTTTTGGGTTTATCTTCTCTTTAAAATGTAAACTATGACCATATATTACACTTTGCCACTAGGGCTCTGTCATCAGTGATCAACTGTCCAATATTGGTCAGAGTACTGCTCCAACTTCGCTTACAGTTTCTGTTGGAGACTAAGGTGTTTTTCTCACAGACTTCAGAAAATGGCCTGATGCCAAGTGATGAGCAGTTTGCAAGAGAGCACTGTGTCTGCGCCTGTCTATCAAGGCTAGAGATGCTGCCTTTCAAAGGAGTTTTTAAAAACCAGGCAGGAGTTGTCCAGTACAAAGTGGACAAAGACACTTCTGTGACTTTCATAGACTTCGAAACCAAACCCAAGAAAGCAATGCAAATAATTGAAAATATTTCTGCGGCTCTTCACTCATGCATCCTTTTATCCATAGTTCCTATTATTAACCCATCAAATGTAATGGTAATAATGTTTGAGAAGCTGAAAATTTTAATCAAACATTAGATAATATTTGTGAAAAACAGGGTTTGAAATTATAATGTGCCTAGGTGCTCTCTTCCAGACTGGGAACAGAAAGAAGTCTTTGTGGTCTGTGTGTCTGATCAAAACTAATCAAACCAGTAAAAACGAAATACATGCACATAGAGTTCATGAGCAGAGAATCATTTTCAGCAACGATTCAGCTAATAGGTATGAAGAATGAGTCAGCCTGAGAAAATCAGAAATTGCTTTTGGATAATCTGAATGAGAATGGAGGATGCATAATGGAGTATCGCAATTCAGAAGAGCTCTGACAAAATATGGGCCTTGAATTTAGGATGCAGAGGGAGTTATACTTGCTTCATCCATTACTGAAGAGAATAGAAAACAAGCCAGCCTTTATGATTAAGTAGACATCACGCTATTTTACATAATTAACTTTATTTAAGATCCCACTTTCTGCGAAAACCTCAATGTGTCCTGCCTACCTTAGTAATCACATTACTAGTCACTGCTTTTTAATAGGTCTATTGCAGCCTTGTTCTGTTGATTCAGCACAGAAAGAAAACATTTTAGGAATGTCAGTTCTTCAAGCAGTGGGGATTATAGGCATGGTAACAGTACATGTTTGTGAAAGGTATGTGCTGTCTCTCTTCATTCCCCATATGACAGTGAGAGGGAAACAGAGGTATAGCCATAGTGCTACCCTGAAGAGTTAATACAATGAATATATTATTATGTAGAGTTGATTCACAGAATTGAGACAGCATTTGTGGTAATATGGTGCTTATACATTAGAGCCAGAAAATGAAACTGAAAAGAAAGTGATAAGAAATGTATAATGAGGGAGTTGGCCAGTTCAGTGCCATTATGCAAGCACAGTGAAAGGTACAATGCTAAGGAATGCCGTAACAAAAAAACCCAGTATCAGTTACCTTAAATTATATTAATTATAAAAGGTGGAGTTAGCAATGCAGGCAAGGTACATTTTTTCCAGCATTCCTTATTATATGTTAACCACGGCACTGCAAAGATCCAAGAATCTTGGACCATGCAACTTGCAAAATACCACTAGAATGTTTCTTGCTGGAACTAGGTACAGCAAGGCAAGTACAAGCTGAAACTGTAAATATGGGGAAGGACTTCTCCGTTCAATAAAACAAGCAGTTTCTGCTGAAACTAGTTTTGCTTGAGGACTAATTTGTGGTTCCAAGTGTCTTTCGGTGCTGACAGCTGAAGAAGGTAGCTCTGGGCCAGATTGTAATGTTCACTCCTTGCTCTAATGGGCGGATGTGTTTAATTAACCTTTGTTTCTGCAGAAGCAGACATTCTGGCAAGCTGTAGGAATGCTAAAGGAGGGAAATCTAAAGAGCAGTGAACCTAGGCACATTCTATATGTCTAGTACTAGGTAAAGAATGTTAATGTAGGCAAGTACTGTTTCCTAGGAGATAGGTTTGTATAAGCAACTTCTGTAAAAGAAATTTAACATGGTTCCCCCTGTAGGCTCCCCCCCTGCATTTCACAAGACCCAGCTATGGTCCCACACCCTTGGGACTCTTGTCTCTCGTGTCTGCTTAAAGACTGGGCACAGTTCTTCAACTGGGGGGGTCACAAAAGCACATATTTAAGGTGGAAATATTCTGCTTAGTATCTCTTGGATAGAGTTAGACCTGACAGCCTTGCTGCCTGTTCCATGTCCACCAGTGACTTCTCCAGATACCATAGCTTGGACAGACCCTTCCCAGAGCTTCCTGTACAGTGCAGACCTTAAGTTTTATAGCTTATTCTTCAGAAGGCATATGGCAAATCTAATGCAAAGCAGATATCCTTTGCATAAAGTTGCTGAAGGCACTGTTTTTCACTTGAAAAACGAAAGCACTGTAGATTACAATTCATACAAATACAGAAAACTCCAGGGCCACAATGTCCCTTGGCTCTAATCTTTCACTAAAAAAATCACCAACTTCGCAGCAGTGTTTTGAAAGCATGCAAATCAGAGCTTATCTTCTCTGACATCCATCAGCTCCACTGCCACAATAACATCATTGTTTCCTATCTCCTCCCCTTAGTAAGCAGCACCCTCCATTCCTCTCGCTTCCTTTCTGGCCCAGACCTTTCCATCTGAGAGACTTTTAAAGTTCTGCTTTGTCATCTAGTTTTGCTGCTACTGTGATCTAAATGTCAACCTCCTTCAGTCCTGGTTGTCTCAGTCTCAGTCAGCCAAGACCCTGGTTTTACTCAAAAGGCACCGTTTAAACTTGAGTGATGGACATCCCTTCTGGTCTTGTAGTCTTACAAACAAGGTGTATTCCCAACTGACAGAAACATTTAGGTTACAGCATTTTTCTTACTAAAATTACACTGTAGCAACACATTATCACTCACAATCACACACAGTACTTTTCCCACCTCAGCAGTGTGATGCAGAACTCTTCCCTTCATAATACCCACCTTCATAATTGCCACAGTACGTAGGAACTACTGTTAAGGCTGCAGTTAAGTGACTAAGTTCCTAATGCCATGCTTTGTCCACTGAGTTTCTGTTCCAGAATGGAGAGTTGTGACAACAAATGAGGTAACCAAGGAAAAATAAGACTGGCTACAGTTGTCAGGATTATGAGTTCAATATAATTCTTCAGCTTGTTCATACTAGTCTCTGTTTGTTTCTAGTAAGGACTGATGACTCCAAAAGCCATAAGCTGTGTGTTAAGTTCTTAGGCGATGACAATTTCCTTTATAATGTTGCCCAGTATCTGAGATTATAGAGATAGGATTGTGTAGGCCTGCTACGAGCGAGCAGAGAGTGTCCTATTGCAAAGAGAAGGTTTGCACAAAGACTGAGGACAGAGAAGAGTCTTTATGTCCAGATACAGACAGTGATTTCTAAAAGCTCTTAGCATTGGCCAAACTCACAGCACAGTCAGTGGATGTAGTCAGGCTGACACAGATGACTTTTGAAAATTCTTCACCCGCACGGTTCAACATGCAGCCCACTAGCCAAATCTGGTCTGCAGGATCTTCTGTCTGGCCTGAACCACCTTTTCTATGGAAATCCCAAGGAGCAAGCTGCTGCCTCATCCCAAAGAGAAGGGAAGGAGGGAGGATGATTCTTGCCCATGCTTCTGAGAGGTGAGCAAGAACAGCACCCTGATACAGATGAGTTGTTGCTGTGCTTCTGTCTGAATGAGTTTGCAAGTGCTTGGAAGTGTGAAAGAAAACACTCCTACACAGCCTGCTGCCTTATCTCCTTGTTGGGCAGGTAAGAACAGCAGCACTCCTCCATCGCTGCCACTCCCATTTGCTGCTTGTTTGGAGCGGGGAGGGGGGTAGTAGGGAGCAGGGGGCAGTAGTGTTCCCCTGCAGCCTATTGTTCCACTCAGCCTTCCCCCCGAAGTGTGCTTCACTGTCCAAGTATGAATGTGTGAATGGTAGGAGGCACAAAAACACGGTCCTGAGCTGCTATTGATTGTCATCTCAATGGCCTGTCCTTAAACTGGGATCTGACTCATGCAGCCTCTGGGGCTTGACTATGTTGCTGTAGGTATCACTCATCAAGAAGGAATGTATGACAATACATTTCTTTGTATTTGTATTCTTTGTATTGTATTTGCGTCTCTCTTTTCTTTGGCCATCCACATGCGATGCATGACTCAATTTCCCTGCACCACTGCAGGAATTACAAATTTCTTGTAATTATGGAAATAAGTTCAGTAAGTGTGAATTCTATATGCATACAAGGATACAGGACCTGTGGGTTGATCTTGCAGGCTTTTTATTCAAGTGAGTACATTCAGCAGGTTCTGGGTCCTGTCTTCCTTCAGTACAGTGCTGACGGGGACTGAAAAAGTTGCTGTCCTTGGAGTCAATGGCAAAGCTCTTTTGCTAGTGGGAACCGCCACTATTCTGAGCAAATAAGATTAAAAGCCAATGGAAAGAATTACAATATCATCTTAATTTTAACATAATCTAAGTATAAGTTACCAAATGCGAGAGCTCTCACTTAAATACAAGTTGAAACAATTACTTCATCTTCAGGGAGACTCTAAGCAATTGAGATGGATGTAAATCTCAGCTGAAACTTCTGCTTGAAGAAAAGTGCTGCTGAATGTGTCCATGGCTTCAGCACATGCAGCCAGTTACAGTACAGAGGAAAGCTACATTAACTTCCAGTCAAGCTAAAGGGGTACCTCTCCTGATTTTGATAGATGGCAGTTAATTACATTTTTCCCCTTTGGAAGAAGTATACATTTCTTTCTTTTGTTAGCCTGTCTGATAATGGCGGGGGATTTTTCTGAGGGTAGTCTTGGAACAAAACTGCAGCTCCAGGCGCTCTGTAAGAAGCCAAATACAAGGGAAGGGTGGAGTGAAGTTGCTATTTGAGAATAGGAATAGTCTCCAAGAAAGTTTCCTTATCTCTCTTCAGTACTTGTTTTTCAGAAAGTAACTGTGATGAAAAGGCAGGAGCTATTCTTCTCTGCTGTAAATTCTTTTCTGATAAGTCTTTTGGAAGAAATCACAATGCTATCTTCATTCAAATCCTTCCTAAGATGCATTTCTTCCATAAAGTGTTTCTATGCTAATCCACTAGGCGTTGCTATTTACATCTTTAAAAGAAACAGGGTACTTAACCTGGACTGACTGTAGATTAAGAATTACTAAGGGCGTGCATGTCCCATAGAAAAGCGTAGTCCATGGAAAAAATCTATTGCCTCCTGGCAGTAGTTCTTTATATTGTATTTTTATTTCTTATTGTTGATTGTAATCTCTGCAGGGAAAGGGCGTTTGTCTTCATGCACCTTTAAGGCATCATACGTGTCTGTAACTTTATGCAAATTGGTGAAGATCAAGAAGGAAACAAGAAGTAATTTTACAATACAAATTAGCTTTGCCTTGAATAGCAGTCAAATTTTACTCTGTCATCCCAGTGTAAATCCAGATTTGGTGCTGAAGTCACTGGAATGGAATATGGTCATAGCTCTTGATACAAAGACGACTGAAGGGGAGAGGAGGCCAGTGATGTGGCATCAAATAGATTCATTCCCATTACCTTAGACTATGCAAACATTAAATAACCCTAGTCTTCTCTCCAGGACATGCTGACTCCACACTGCCTTGTGCTATAGGCTGCTAATATAATTCAGAAATGCACATCTGCTATTTAACATTGTATAAAGCAGTGGTTCCCAAACCAAGCACTATTATAACTAGTGAGGTCACAACAGTTTCCAACGAGGTCACAAGCTACAAAGAATTCAATTTGATCACATATTTATGCTAGTATTTGGGTTGCATTAAATTCTTGCTCTACAATAGCAACTTCTTTCAGTGAAAAATTTGGGGAACTACTGTGTTTTATTTTGTGAAAGACTGGGTGGAGAGACTATTTCCTCTGAGTCATCAGTAGGAAAAGTCCATTATTACAGGGGTGAAACATGTGAACATGACAGCTAGAATTGAAAAAATCCCTACAACCGTGAACATATTCAAATCTGTTGATACAGCATATTTCAAGCCCAAAGGTGTCAACACCATTGCTTTCCAAAATTCTAATTAAACTGTATGTCCAAAATATTATGTTGCTATAATAATTATCATAACAAAAATAATTATAGATCAGTCCTTCACAACCAAAATACATTCACCGCTAGGTAAAACATGGCACTTATTTATGCATGATATACAACAGATGAGAAGAAAGAAGTAAGATTACATCCATCAGAAATGGCTGGACACTCTTTTTTTTAGCAGTGTGTGCATATGTGTGCTGGCATCTGGCAAGGAAGCCCTACCAGTAAAGGCAGGGGATGTTGTAGAGGCAGCAAGCTGGGAGCCGGGAAGGAAGGCAATACTTCCTGATAATCATTAGCAAGCTCGGAGGAAGGAGAGCATCCTGTCTAGTCATGCTAAATCAGCTAGAGTCCCTATTAACACAGCAAATCCCTTACGCGTCTTTATTTTAAAGAAGAAGGATATTCAGATGTGGTTAGGAAGGAGAAGCCATGATTTTGTACATGAGTGTGCAAAGCGTCCACTGAACTTCACTATGCTATACTGTGACTTCCTCATTTGCTCAAGGGAGCTGTAAAATTAAGAACCTGAGGACTTACCTGTCTTTGGTTTGTCTCCCTTTATCAAGCACACTTGGTCAGTTTTCACCTTTTTATGCCATGCCTCAACTTAAATATTTGTGCCATGTTCCATCAAAATCCTCAGCTGAGAACTTTCGTCCTTTCAGCTGCAGAACTGCTGCATACCATTTGTTAATTTGTGAATTTCAAATATATTTAGTGTGACTAAATAGCAGAGTTTGAAAAACAACGGTCTGTCTGTATACACAGAACTGCCATATCCCCTAAGCCAAGGCAATTTGATTCTGACCTGGAAAGGGATATCAGAGTTCAGTCTCTTGTGCCCTAGTAGTCCTTTGCTTCTTGTCTAGAAGCTGCCAGTTCCACAGGCAGTTTTTGTAATAATATTTTAAAGAACCAACCACTGTTAACCACATAGTCTATTGTTTTAACTGTTTATTAGCGGATTCGGTTGTCTTACAGCATTTAGACAAATTGACACAAATGGCAGCTTAAATGACAGATTTAAAGCTGTCATCCTCATAGGGTGACTCCACACACTAGTTATTATCAGCAACATTAAATTCCAAAACCACTTGTAAAACTCTTGTTAAATAATATAAATTGAAATTGGTATATGCTCAAACCGATGTAAATAACAACTCATACAGACAAGAATACATAAAAACCCCAAACCAAACCAAACCAAAAAATGACAAAAAACTTAGAAAGGAAAAACATACAAAGAAGAATGCTGATGTTAGGCTTAATTCTCAGGCTATGTTTCATTACTATTACTGTTACCATTTATCAAGGACTTTCAAGCCAGTTCTGATATTTCTCCCCTTTGTGTTTATAACTGTGACTGTTACATTCTTAACTCTCATGTTCTTAGCTAAACTTGCCCTCTTAAAACTTTCTTAGTCCACATTATTTCTGATCAGATTTGAATCAGCAAAGCAGAACATTTCCTGTCCTTGGGGGAATAAATCTATACTGGATATTAGGAGCCTGCATCAGCACTAACAGGATGCAGACCAGGAAGCTATGCATTTTTTTAACAGGAACTAGAACAAGAGTGGCAAAGTTTTGGCAGAATTAGAGTGAAATGTTTGTACATGGAACAGAGTAAGAACTGGAACTAAAACATTTTTTATGTAACTAAAACAAGGCAGCCAGCAAACCAGTTTGGTCAATTTGGAAATCATCAGGAGCTTGTGAGAAGTTTAAGCTCAAAACCTAGGATTTGAATGAAAGCTCTAGTTGCCTACCTAACTGCAGTCATGTCTCTGGCATGCTGAAAAAGGCTGCTTTGATGAATGGAGAGTAATTGCTCCAAGTATGTCTTGGAGCAACAAGCTACTGACACTGCACTGACAAATGAATAATCAAAAGTTTGGAATCTAACAAAAGTGGAGCTAGAACTAATATTTGTCAATAAGAATAAAAATTGACTCAAATTCTCATGCTGGAACACAAGGCATGCTTCTTGGGGAGCTAGCAGTGCACATGAACCAAAATACAAATAGGAAGTAGCTCTGTGGTGTGGACCTAAAATAACATCAGGAGTAGCCACAAGTGCGGTGCCATTTAATGCATCATAGCTCCGTGAGCAGGTCAGGGCTTCCTGTCTGGACTAGTATGTTTTCATACCTCTTCCAGCAGCAACTCAAGAGTCTCCCCACGATCCAAACCTGTGACAGAGCGAGCTTGGTTGTTGGAAATTTGCTAGATTAGTTAGGAATGTGCATCAAAAAAAGCTGACAGACCTTTTATTGATCAGCTTTACAGGCTTTTCCTGTTAATTATGGCTTTCTACTGAATGAAGTCTCTAACAGGGATAGGGAAGCATGGTCCTCCATTTGCTGGCCAGAAATGCATAAAAAGCCTTATTTCTTCCATAGCCAAAAGGATCATATATTTAGCATGAGGGATATGGAAACAATCTTTTTTAAGAAATAAATTCCACAGCCTTTGTCGTTGCTGATTTGTGACCTTGAGGTCTATAAAATCATGCAGTATCTTGCTTTATGACAGCTGCAGATTTATTACAACTAACATGGTAAGGGGAGCAAGCCTTTTATTATAAGCTTTTAAAAGGGAGATGAAAGTTGCTGGTGAAACTGATGCTGTAGGTGCAGCAACGAAGGACAAAGCATGGCAATCACACCTACTTTTTATACTTGCAGCTTTTGGGAACTGACAGGAAAGATTACTTTTGATTTACACCTATTTCTGAGAAGCAAGACCTGATAATTATCAGGTAGTTCACCTGTGTCATGCAACACCTATGTCAAAAGCCAACAGTTAAACCACAAGGCAGAAAGAACTTGTGTGTGCAGTCACCCCATGAGGACAGCTTTAAACCAAGCTGTAAGATTCTGGGGATGAGACAGCGTGCTTCACACAGCTGTTGAATAGATCTCATTTTCTTTTAACTAGAATAAACTCATGTATCTGAGGTCTCATAAGGCCCTCTGGAATCATATTGCAATGATTCCTATCATTTAATGCAGATAATAATTCTTCTAATGCAGGTAAGAATCCTAGGTGAACCTTTTACTTCTATTTGCAAAATAGTGCCACATCAGAGGTTTTGAATTTCTTTCCTGCTGCAGTCTTTACCTGCTTCTCCTTTTTAACTGCATGACAAGAACTAAGAAACAAAACTTCCATGAAGATACATAGAACCTTAACAACAGAAAAGTTAGCTATGACTTAGTGTACTGAAAATTTTTGTAAGAATCACAGCTGTCTCTGGGCAAGGAATTATAGAAAGAATTGTAAAGATGAGGTCATTGTTAGCCAGTTATTAAAGATGAGCCCTGAAGTTTAAGGAAATTTGAACTCTAGAGGCAGAGTAGCACTGCAACTCTTTCTGCCATGATTCAGACTGTATTTAGAAATGGCAGCTTAGACCTATCTCTGTTAGTATGATACAACAAAGTAAGAAAGTACAAATCAGCTAAGTGGAAAAGGAACTGCGTTTTACCATCTTTTCCTGCACTGAAATGTTCCCAAGTTATCCACAGAAAACCCTTGGAGAGATTTAAGAAAAGCCACAAGGAAACTGTTACTGAGCCTTTGGAGCTGAGAAGCCAAAGAAGCCCAGCTGACTGAAACAAAGGATTCTTTACATGCTAACCAAAAGAGAGATTCAGCAGGTGGTCACATTGCTTAGGCTCTGTGAAAAGAAACTGAAAAGGCAGAACTACATCAAGCTGAATCTAGCATGGATGTGACATGACTGTTGCATTCTGCATTTGACATAACGGATATCTTCAGCCACAATGGCCAAATCCATAGCATTTTTGCTTTCCAAAGAGCATGAAGCACTGTCCTTTCTTGGAAGGAAGTGGCAGCTGCCACAAGACTATAATAATATCTCAGCCTTGCTCTGTATAAAGATCTTTTCTAAATTTACAAGGAAAGAACTTTTTGGGTTAAAACATTTGTCAAGAAAAGGTAAATGGTTAAATATTTTGGATCTTCTACTTTGCCCGTTTCCAGCTATATACCTGTCTCTTAGCTGTCCTAAGTGTCCTGCATCCTAAATTAAATGTAACTATTTACTGGAAGAGCTAAGATCGCAAACAGTATCATCTACCACTCTTTTAAGACCTTTGGCAAAAGGACTGGGCAGACTTTGGGGAAACTAGCATCTTAAGCAGTTACAGTAAAATTCAGTAACACTCTCAGATACCCTCTCTGAATGTAATCTATGCAAGCCAAGAAGTTCAGTGGGAAGCTGATAAGAAATGACTTAGAAACTAATTCCAAGTAATTCCAATAATATAATGGTTACTGTCCAAAACTAAGAGCAAAGAGCAAATAACCAAGTGACACTGAAAACAGCATGAAAAAAATCACCATAACATTCAGTGCTCAGAGACAGCAATGTCTCGGACAGTGCTGCCTAGAACCAAACCACTAGTTTCTGGGCTAATTCTACATTTTCTGTTGTGAAGGATTCCACATCAATTTTGATGCATTGTGCACTGCTTCCGGAGAATGGAAAGATAATACTATGGGCCACCTTCTCCATTATCTGACCATTTCTGCAGTGATTTAAATCCGTATCAATTGCCATTTAGCATTTTGCAGATGTTTTCACAGACAGGAATCAGTATGGAAGAAAAAAGGTAGGGGAAAAGCAGGCCTTGTGTGTCTTATAACCTGGTTGTAATTCCATTTAAAATGTTAGAGAACTATTGCATAGAAAAAGGAAAGCCTTAAAAAAGGACAAGGGTTACAAGGGAAATAAATACAGTTATGTGAGCCAGATCAAACCAATTCATTTTTTGCTACTGAAAGTCTGATCAGAAAAAATGAAACTAAAGGTCTGTTGTTGCCCTTCAAGAAATCCAGCTCGAGGATGAAATTCATGCCTGAATGCAGAGAAGCAATTTTGAAAAGTCAAAGTTTGATTTATTGTTCTCTGAAAGGTAGTGTAAAGCTTCTTACTAAAGATCTCAAAGTTACACAAAGGTGGTTTGTATGATTAAGGGCAATCATAGTTCCCCAAGGACTCTTAGAAGATATAGACACAGCTTGGGCTTGTTTCTTACTTCCTGTAAATTTTATTTTTTCATTCTGATTATATGGAACTTATTAAATTAATTTGTTCATCATTTGCATTACAGACAAATATGATCCAGCAGTAGTACAGGTGCAGATTTGCAGTATACAATATACATAGATTCTGCTCTCATCTAATAGAATGTCAAATCAAGTAAACAAGATTTGAGAAAGCCAAGATATAACACTGTTCAATAAACTGTAGTTGATAAAAAAAAAGTCCAAAAAAAGCCATTCTTTTTGGCCATTCTGCTCTAGGGCAGAAAATCTATAACAGCTTGTAAGGTCTTAAAACATGCCCCTGCAATGAAAGGGAAAAGACAAGACCAAATTAAAGCAAATGTTCACTGCTTTTCAGCAAACAATTTCTTTTAGGCTGCAAATATCAGATGAATTTAAGATTTCAGTTATTTATTTTGAGGAGATTAGTTTAGGTAGAAGGGTGAGTGGATTTACTTATGAGTACATAATGCTGTTCTCCTGTGCTGTAAATCAGTGTAGCTCCAATGAAATCTGGGAAAAAGCAGCATTTCTGACCCTTCAACATTATTTTAGCTGTGCCTAATCACAATGGCTTCAACTTTTAAATTAAAAATATATATGTAAAGGCATATATATATGCATATATATCTATCTGCTCAAAGGTTCTTTTCTCCTTATGTTACACCTTTGCTTGCTCACATTACCCACAGTATCAGAAGTCCCAACGCAGAACTTCCTGGCTCTTGGTAATTATTTCAGTTTTTATTTTAATGCAGTGCTTCTGTTTTATTTTTATGGTTTTCTAGAAATAAAACGTAATGAAATAACAAAACTCGGGGATTGAAGAGAAGCTTGGGCTGTGGGCTTGCAGTGTGTGCTGGAGTCCCAAACTTCTACTTTGGCCAAGGTACATTACTTTCGCAGACTGAGGACCCCACAAACCGGTACAGCTCCTCCCAAGCTTTTTCAAAGGAATAGGAGGCTTAACGTAAATTGCATCAGAAGAGAAAAGATTTTTTTTTAAATTTACAATTTATTTATTAATGAGTTAACAGGTTGAATATTAACTTATTAATAACATGAACAGTAAATTGCTACTACTGACATAATTAGCTTCTAGCAAGCAGTCTTTTCTAAAAAGTTAATCTCTGACTCTTTTCACAGAACCTAAATATGTGTTACTGTTCACTGAAAAGATGAAAGACAATACAGAAGCCAGAATGTTATGGGATAGAATGCATGCTTATTTTGAAATTACTTTCCTTAATACTCTCATGGAAAGCATATTGTACTCTTATTGATTTAACATGAAAAAAAAAGGAGCGGCTGTTTGTAGACTGTATTAGGTTATTAACCAGAAGTAACATGTCCTTTCTAGAGAAGAATGCTGTGTAAAATAACATGAACATTCAGTTCCATAGTGAAAATATTCTCAAATGCAGCAATATTATCACGACTGTATTATGTACTTAACAAGCTCTATAATTGAGAATAAAGTAATGTTATAACAATATGATACGTACATTAGCATATTCATAGACACACAAACTTCCTCATAAACTTCACTGGTAGAACAAGTTCCTACAGGTTTCCTACAATACCCACTTTACCCACTTTTTTGAGACTTTCACCTCCGGGTCGAAATACAGCAACTAATGAACAATGAAGTGTTATACTGTGTAAGTTTAGGGAGTAAAGAATCTGTAGCAAAGTGCAGCTGAAGAGGAATTTTGGTGGACAAAATTTGTAGCCATTTGTTTCACCACCCAAACCACTTCATAGAGAATCTGGATTTCCAGAAGAGATTTTCCGTTCAAGTTCACATTCAGACCTTCTTTAATTTGACATTTGCCAGTATGATAATGCAAAGTTATGTTGTAGGTTCAAGAAAAGTCTGATTTTTTAGCCATTGAGTCACATCAGAGTTGATTCTAGAAGGTGTGCCATTGATGAAAAGTTAATACTATCATAACAATAACTAACTTTATTACAAAATTCAGGTCCCAAGTTCCCTCTGATAAACTGTGAGGTCCTTGAGAAAAAAAAAAATTCTATTGCCACTTAAACGGTAAACAGGCATCAAAGCTCCGAAATGTTTGCAATAGATGTGATTAAACATGGAAAAGAGAAAACTGCATTAATAACAATGAAGATAGCAGACGAAATATGAAGGGCTTTTGTGGTGCAAGAACATGTTTGCATAAAAAATGCTCTGTTTTAATTTACAGAAGGACATTTTAACCTCATTCTAACTTCCATCAACTTAATTAGAGATTATAGATGGAAGTAGGTACTTAAAAATTATGTAATTCTAATTGACAAATCTTCTTTCTAAAGTACTGCTCCCACCCTGCTAGAATGCTGGTTGCTATCAAAGCCAGTAATTTTCATTATTAATTTAATATATTTGTCAATAATTTCATCTGGAAAATTTGATTAAAAAATAAGGGACACAAGATCTGTTAGCATGATTTTTTTTCAAGCATGTTCAAATCACTCTCCAACAGCAGCTATTCAACCAGGTAGCACTGTTACTCTCAGTGAGCTAAATTCTCAATAATGTTAGCAGCCTTATTATTCTGGAAAAATCCCCTGCCTTATCTATTTCTGGAATAATTCCAGATTTTACACAACTGGCTTTGGTGTGCTAATGATAATCACATTCAACTTTGTAAGACACTAAAGTACACTTTCTACCCTACATATGGCCGATAAAGCCTTAGTTAATGTATCTGCTTCAGCAGCGCACTTCAGGAAACATAGGCCTGATGAAGGGAGTCCAAAGAAGAAAAAAGACTGACTGGCAATTAGTAAACGTGACCTATAAAAAACAACTGAAAAAACAGGTGTTATTTGAAGGAAGAAAAGAATTCTGAGGAGTGAAAAAATAATGATTTTTGAATATTTAGCAGACTGATGCAAAAAGGAAAAAAAAAATCTGATTGCTATGTCCAGTATGCAACTAATTAATATGCTTAAACTGCAGTGACATTTAAGGTAAATGTTGATTTTTTTCTTATGATAAAGTAATCCAATATTTTAAATAAACTGCTGTAATGATACCACAATCTTAATTGCATTGAAAAAATTACATGCCAAAAATTACGTATGTATAACTGATTTTGCCTTTGGGCCATGGAATAAGACTACCTGACCTCTTATGACTCTCTGTAGACCTTTTATTTTCTTTTGATTCTTGGCTATTAAGATATGTACAATAAACTTAGCTCCTTCTATAAAGGCTCCAAGATCAGGCCCTAAATCTGTCATGTGGTTGATAATCATGGCAATCAGAAGTCTAACACCTGTAGAACTGGAATGTGAAATCCCTTACCTCACAAAATGTCAGTGAGAATCTCCTTAAAAATGACCTTGTGATATGATCCTGACAAATCCCAGCTGTATCTGAAATGGAAAGGTGATTTGATAGTGAACATTATCTTGGTGTGGCGACTTCCTGCTGTCTGTAACAAAAATAAAGTGCATGATGTAGTCAAAATGCCGTAAAGTCCTACAAGGCCAAAACCACAGTCATATTTCATTTACTATCATTTATTTCTGACATATTTTAGTTTACTGCTTTGTGTTTTTTGAACGCTGAAATTCATAAATCGTGGCAAGGACAGCCTCATTTCCTTAAGTAATACAAGTAATCAGTATAATGTAGTTCTTCTTAGACTATCCACGCCGAAAGAGAAAATCACCTTTGACTAAATTATTTTTATTTTAGAACAAACTCTGAGTACACACTATGTACATGTACCTCTTCTGCTAAGCTATCTGAGCCTAGATTAACTCTGGCAGCTGAAATTCACACATACAAAAAATGTTTTATTTTGAGAACAAAAAGGACGTCACAGCATTCCAATAGTTTTGTTTCTGTTTTCCTCAACTAGCTTTCTTCTGTTCTCCCCAGTTCTATGCTAGCATTCGTTGCAATTGGAAAATTGTTTAAAAAGTAGGATAAAAAACCACGGTGGCTTTGTATTGAATAAGTTAATAAAAACTTATGGGTCTGGTTACCTTCACTGAACCACTGCTTTGTGCTGCACAGATGCTATAAGGGACTGGCCATGTGTAACTAAGAACTTCTTCAGAAAGGGAGAAAACCTCCCTGCTGCTTTAACCTGTTCTTATGTTACTGGCTCAGCCTCAGTGCTGGAGATGTGGCAAGGCCACATCTTCCTCCACTGACCCCTGATTTCTTTGTGGTTATTACTGGCAACAGTTCCTGTCTCAGTCTCTTGTAAACTGAGGCAGGGGTAAAAGTTGTGAATCAGGTACCTGTCCTGCAGCTGTCCCTCATCAGCATGCAGATGTCAGCAGAGAAGAGAATCTGCCTCTTATTTCTGTTATTGCCAGAGACTGCAAATGACATCACTAAATCTGCAAAGACTGACCTCCTAGGTAGCACCGTTGCAATTCAAGATCCTCCCTCCAGGTTTCTCATCAGTTTATATACCTTTCTTTTTACCTCTGAGACTACTATTACATGCTCCCTGCAGGAATGGGGAATTTCTTCTGTCCATCATTTGCAGCCTGCTAAGCCTTCTAGTTCCTCAAATGAATTTTTCCTGAACTGGCTCCTTACCTTGTTCCTCCCATAGTCACTTGTGTGAAAAAAAATAGGCCAGAGATGCTATAAAACACTGTCAAAGGAGAACTGGGTACACAGATGGTGGTTTTACACAAACACTGTACAGGCATAAATGACAAACATGGAGGCCAAGGCAACTGCCAGTCCCATCTAGCATGAATTTATCAGAAAGAAGAGGGAGATAACAATGTTAGCCTCTCTCCCCTCAGCAGTGGTAGATACAGTAATCCAAGAGGTCGGATCAATAGATCCCACAAAGTTCACGCAGCTCCCCTCTTCCCTGCAGCACTTGGGCTAGGTTTGGTGGTCTACTACCCATCTTACTAAAATGGGTCTACCACCACCTTTTCCATTTAATTCCTTATATACATCTCCTTGATTGTCAATTACTTCCACAATTAAAAAAAAAAAGAAAAAAATTTTTAAAATCGAATAAAGTTCTATATCTGGGTTTTACATCTTCCCCACCACTAGTTTCTAGAACTAATTTCAGCTAATTCTTGTTTCAGCTAACCATCTTTCTAGAATGTATTTCTCCTTATAAAATAGAACTGCTCAGAAAGGAAGTATGAGTCCTAATCTTTGCAAAGAAAAAATATTTGCTGCTCAGTCATCCCGCCACACTTACTGTTGCTCATGACTCTGGCAGTGACACACAGTGCCCTTTTACATTCTTAGTGGGCTAGAAACTAAATGTATGCATAAAAAATACTGCCCCTATCTCTAAGAATTTGCAGTTTAAAACATTATGGCATGATAAAGCAACAGTGGGAGATAAATTTTTCCATCTCTACTGAAATCTTACTTGTTTAGAAAGTGAATGTTTATTGTCTGCAAAGAACTTAGAAAAAAATAAATGCAATATAAATGACAATGAAAAGGAATTTTCTCCCCTAAATTGTTCTATAGAATTTTTCTTCCTAAAGTACTGAAGCAAAAATATATCTGTAACCATGGAGATTATACGAGGCAACACGCATAATAATTCAAAATGTGGCATCAGACAAATGTTCTTTGTCATGACTGGATTACTACAAAGAAGTCGGTTTCCCCTAAGCAATTTGCAGAAGCAGGATAGATGTGGTTAATTTCTCAACCCTCTTTTTTGCAAGGGGGAAGAGGAATTGTCAGCACAGTGGTATGGGCAGCAGAGTAATACTGTGTTCTGTTTGAGAAGACCCAGCTGCCCAGGTTCTTGGTAGTTTCAACTTACAGATGTGATTTGCTGGAAATATTTATCTTCTGTGCATAGTCACATCAGAGCAACTGGTCCCACCACATTGCCGGCATGACATAAAAGATGGTCATGGAAACATGTAGTTACAGAATAAATACAAACAGTTCTAATTAATTTTTACTTGTTTGGTTTGGGGTTTTTTTTTGGACTATATACAAATGCACAAAAACTGTCTTAAAAACAATTCATGCATAATCCTAGAATACCAAGATTTGGGTAATTTGAGTCTTAGCTATAAAACAACATTCCTTCACATTTGGCAATATTTCTTTCTCTGCTTATTCCTTCTCTGCATGGATGGCATCAAACAGTAATTAGCTCTCAGTCTGCCAGCTTCTAATGCAGGACAAATATTGATGCGGTTCTTAACCTGATACAATCTGTAATGCAGAGGGGAAGAATTACTGCAATCGGGACATTTCCTAATAAACAGAGCCAAAAAGAGAAAGCCACTTTTCCACCTAAGGGGTTAACTAAAATCTGGTGTTTTGCAGATGTTTTGAGTTAGGAGGAGAAACTGATGATGATGCAAGGATGATGTCAATCCTGTTTACTTACAATGTAGAAAATTTGGTTTCCTTCAAGAGGGGAGAAATTCAGAAGATATTTCGGTTTTATGAAGTCCTGAAGCACTCAGCTGTTTCTCAGAGCTACACACCTACTTTTTTCTGCCTCTGTAACTTCTTTTTTTCCAATTCCTGGCATTCTTTGCCAACCCTGAAATTACAGATTATAGTAAATCTCTTTCCAATTCCTCCTCCTCATTTTGTTTTGCAATAGACCATCGTTTCACCCATCACTTCTATGAAGCTGCATTGCCTTTCCCCCCCTCCCCCCCCCATTTATTTTAAGTGACAGGCCTTTCTTATGCTCTCCAGCTTCAATACTACTTCACCCAGCCATCAATGGATAGAGGTAGCATGTAATTAATTCTTTCTCTTCTGTGAGAGGCTACAAAGAGACCCAATGTGAACGCAGGAGTTAACACAGCTACTTAACCTGTTACTTCTGTCCCAGAGGATCTGAACCCCTGGAGATCAGTGGTAATAACGACTTCTATCCGTTTCCCAAAGTGGGCATTATCATGACAAGTGCTGTTTTTTTACCCAACATATTCACTCTAACTTCAGTGTGTGGAATTTGAATAGGTCAACATTTACATCCAGAAAAATTAACCAAATTAAAGCACAGAGAAAGGGGATGTTTTCCTTTGCAATTGGCAAGACAGCTATGGCCGATTGTGTGATTAGTAACATCAGAATTGGCCAGAGAGAATTTGGATCTGGGGCCTGATAAAGATTTGACAAAAGGATTGCAGTAAATAGACCAATAGCCATTTTTTCCCCCGAGCAGTTAAAACTGCTGTGTTGCACACGCACGACGCTATTGCAGCACAATGATTTAATAAAACACTCAGCACCCTCAGCACTTATAAGAATTAGGGACGTTTCCATTCCTTTGCCTTCTGACCTCAGAATTACTAATTTCTGCATTCATCAGCAGAATGTGCACTAAAATATGCGACGTATCTAAAACAGAGCCCTTCCCACCTTCTTCTGGGTCAAAGCAGAGCCTGTAGGGTTTATGGGCTCAGCCTCCCAGCGGGGCTCTCTACAGGACTCGGGTTGGGGAACCAACATTGCAGCAGCTCCCACAGGCCCCTTTCCCTCACAGCCAGAAGCAGCAGTGGGGTAGGCAGCCCTTTCCTGCTGCTCTTTGGCTGCTCCCTTAGCAGGACTGGACCCCTCTCAGCAGCCCGAAACACCACCACACACTCCGCCGACAACCGCTGTGCCCGGGACGCGAACCCCCCCCTGCCTCACCGACCCCTCACCCTCTCGCCTCAGCGCCGACCCTCCACCGGCCGCGGCCCCGCCCCCGCCCCGCCTCCCAAGCCGATTGGCCCGGAAGCGCCACGTGACCGCCGGGCGGGCGGAGGAGGCCGTGCCGGGGCGGGCACGCGCGCGCTCGCGGGGAGCCG
>JAVKLA010000001.1:39927316-39942688 GCA_034782735.1 Sagittarius serpentarius
AGGGAGGGAGGGAGGGAGGGGGGGGGGGCGTGCGTGCGTGCGTGCGTGCGTGCGTGCGTGCGTGCGTGCCTCGGAGCGACCCTGCCCCCCCACCCCCCCGGGGTTGTGGGGAACTCGGCTGTCCCGGCCCCGTTCCCTCGGTGAGGGGAGGCGGGAGCCGCCGGGTCCTGGCCGCGGCCTGAGCTGGTTTGGGCCCGCCGGCCAGGGGATGTGGCTGAGCCCCCTCGGTCCCGTCCCCCACCTCGTCCTGTAGAGAGGGAGGGGAGGTGTCAGCCGGGGGCGCGGGGCAGCTTCCTTCCTCCCGGGTGTGTGGGGCGAGGGGAGCCCGGCGGCTTCTCCTACCCCGGGACGCGGTTCCTCGGCCGTGGGAAAGCTTTGGGGGTGTGGGTGAGGAGGGAGGCGGGGGAAGCAGTGCCTCGCGTGTAGCCTGTGTCCCTCGGGCCTGCGTGGGAACCGGAATGAGAGATAAGGCTCCGCTGCAGCCCCTCTCTCGTGGGTTTGGCTACTTCTGCTGCGTCCCGGTGGCGTTGGGTCTGAGGGGGAGTCATCGGAGCTGGGTGGCTGCTGTGACTTGTGTCTACAAGTGGGGTTCGGGGGAGGGAACGGGCAAGGAGAAGCTGGCCTTGGGTGTTAATTTCCCTGGCGAATTCCTTGTGTGCAGGCTTCTCTGCCTTCCCGTGGCTACCCTGGGATAAGTGATAACATTTCGTCCGTACGAGATAAACGGAGGGTTTGAGATGCTACTAGTCTCAGCTGAACCAGAAGTTTCTGAGGGATCTTGTTTTGTCTGGCCAGGTTCTGTATGTGCTGCTCTTTATTCTCCCTGCAGCCTTACCCGTGTATATCTTGTAGGAGGAGAAAGGTGGTGCCTGAGCATGACCTTACCTGGAGAAGGGCAGGGAGAGAGGTGGTGAGACAGAGCAGCCCAGTCATGCTTCCTGAACAGCTGGTGGAGGCTTAACTCGGTCTTTCTGCTGGAGTCCTGTCGAATCAATCCTGATCCTAGAACAGGAGACTTAGTCTTGACTATCCCTGGGTGTTTTTGTGGGGGTAAAGGGAGCAGGGAGACGGTACCTGTACTAGGACCAGCCTTGCCTCTTTCAGAGCTTAAGTCTGCAGTCTGGGTAGCTTTTTGTTTGTTGAACTGTCCAAACATTACTTCCTTCAGTAGTTCTGAGATCCTTGTTTCTCTTGTGAGGGGGAGGGAAGTGCCTGTCTGTTCAAGGGCATCCTGAGAGCAATGATTTTCAGGAAAAGCTGTGGGTTTTTTTTTTTTTTAGATGCCTTAAACTCTGCCCCCGCCCCAAACTGAAGTTATCAAAGCTGAGAGAAGGAACTAACAACTGGGAACCAGACTTGTGGCTCTTGCAAGTGATTTGCTTGAAGGCTGAAAATAACTTTATTGTAGAGAATTTAATAGCAACAGCTCGATCTCGCGCTTATTCAGTTATAGCAGACTTGTTAAAAGATTTATCTACTACTTTAATCACTTCTGGCCCTTGTATACTGAACTTAGATTTTTGCTTACAATCAGATGATACCAATTCATCACGGTAAAAGTATTTGCATTTACTTCCTGTATTAAATATTTTATTTTAGAAATAGAGAAGCTTTCAGATTACCCCTGTAAATAAGTTTCCTATATTAGATTTTTAGGAGTAAATTGTTTGTTGTACACCTCTTTTGGAGTAGGCCAACTTGATTCTGTTTTGCATGCCTGGAGAAAAGTGAAGCTGACCTATTTTCACTGGTGTTATGTATATGCTGCAGAGGAATGTCTATTTTAAAGATTTAGCTGGAATGCTTTACAAAAACTCTTAACTGAAGGCTTAATTTGACCAGACAATACCCTTTCTCGGTCACCCTTTAAAACTGACTTGCATCTTAATTGTCAGCGCAGGGGTACTGGATATCTGGGTAGAAGAGCGGTTGAGACATTTTGATCAAATCAAGGCAGTAATGATGGGACACTGCCTAGACAACTTGGCTGTGTACACTGAAATCCTGGATGATATATAGGTTCTCCGATCTAATGCCTCTTTCAGGCTTTAAGTTTTTTCAGCTGCAACTTAACTGATTAAGCACCAACTGTTCCTTGTCCAAATGCTGGAAAAAATGGCTTGCTTCTCTGGGAAGTGTTGGGGTCCAGGCTTCCCAAGCAACAGAACTGTCCTCTGAACAGAGCAGAAGTGGCCAAGTGATGTAGCAGAACAAGCTGTAACATCATGATTTGGGAATGAGGTCTGTAGCTTGTCCTTGTCCTGTTGCTTTGTAAACTCTGTTCACTTTCCATGTGGTGGATACTCGCACTTTAACTTGATAATTTCTTATTAACTAGATTCAAACTCCACGTGACTAATTAAGTGACTTGCTTTCTATTACACAATGAATTCGTCTGAATTAATGCCCTCTCTTAGCAGAGGTGCTGAAGGAGCCTGTTTCTCATGACAGCTGGGCAGGCAGTAAGCACTCATGGGAATGCAAGTGCATAGTGGTATCAAGACAAACAAACAGTGCCTAAGGTCAGTAGGTCTATTGTGCCTGGAGCAAACAACTCGGGATGGCAGTAGTGGTCTCTGGGGGTTTGAGTGAAAGGCAGTGGCTGGGGAGGCCATAGAAGTAGATAAACGTAGGTGCTTGCTGCTTTTCACACCCTGTGTGCCTGACTTCAAGTAACTTTTGTGTGATTGACTTAAAGGTGCTGATCCTGATTATCAGCCAGGTTAGATAGTAACTATATTCTCAAACTCTGTCTTGACTTGGAAGTACTATCCTGCTGATAAAAACCTTAATTTCTTTAGGTTTTCTCTCTTCATCCACCTTCTACCCCTATGTCTCTGGTAATTATTCTGCACCGCAGTTGAGCAGTGGTGATAAGGTTCCATTGCTTGTTACCCACTACTGCGTGGAGCAGCAAGTTCAGAAAGAAGCTTAGCTGTTTTACTCTCCTAGTGGTAATAATCAATTTTGCGGCTTTTGTTCTATGATACAATTGATACTTTCCTCTTGATAAGAGGCTATGGAGCACATATTTAAGAAGTACTTGTTAATAGCTGCCAAAGATCGGTCATTTTGTTGGTAGCTCCTTTTAGCCCATTAAACAGGACTAAGCAACTTTCATCCGTGCCTGCCCCAGAAATATCGAGTTGTCTTGTCATTTAAGCAAATAAATCTATAACTCATGCTTTGTCTCTTCACGTTCTTCCAAATATTGCTTTAATACTAATATTAGAGGATCTGTTTTGTCTCTTGTGCTTGAGATGTGCAAATGTGTTTTTCAAGACGTGTCAAAATGAGTCATGAAGTCATGTAATGTGAGGATGTTACTTAGGCTGCAGCCTAAGTAGCTACTTGAATCTTTATGGTGACAAAGTGCTTGCTCAGAACAGTCACTTCAACTGTTTTGTATGGAACCCTGAGCCCATAGCCTTCCTAATGCTTGCCGAAGTGGCTGAGAAAGGAGCAAATAATGGCTCATTACAGCAATATGAAACTTAATGGAAATGCAGTCCTGACTGGGAATCTTTGTAGGATCACAAGTCAAAGACCAAAAAATTGGTCCTGGGATTATAAGCAGTTGTTAAAGCCTTAATCCTATCAACTGTTACTTTGTGAATTAGTGTTGCTGTCAGTTGATGTGATTAGTATGAAATACTTCAGGCCACTAAAAATGCAATGAAACTGGAGTTTTTAGTATGTTCTTCTTAAACTTGGAATGTGGCAGAACTAATCTGAAGTCAAAGTGTAGAACTAGGAAGCTGAGAACATGCTGAGTTATGCAGATGCTGTAATTTCTCTGGTTTCTAACTCTTTCTGTATGTATCTTTACCTATAGTGAAAAAGATCATTCTTCAGAAGAGTACTGGAGACCTAGACTTAGCCCCAGCTTTGGGCATGGTTTTGTTCGTGTAGATGGATATGTTAAAGAATGTTTCTAATCTAGTTTTAATATTGATGACAGTTTTTTTGCAAGCTAGTGGCTTAAATCATAGGTTTAAAAAAATCCCACCTTATGGATAAGACTATAATAGAGTACTGCATTACAGGATTATACTCAAAATTTGACAAAGCACTTTAAAAGTTTACTTGTAGGAGCTACCTGAACTCTGGACTCCATGTTGCAGAACACTAAAGTGGCTTTTTTTTTTTTTTAAAAAGAGTTTGTTTATAAGGTTAGTGCTACCCTGCTCAGCAGGACACTGTCTTGGGACCACTCTAAAGTAGACATTTAACAAGTGAAGTGTTTTTTAGATCAAGCTGCATGCCAGTTGCCTCAGCTTTCCAGAAAAGAGGTGGTTTTGCTAATTGGGGAAGCTGCTCCCTGATTAGAATGAACTAGTTCTGAAGTATGTAGTGATGTCTGATACAGCCTTTCCATTAAACTGCTGCTGTGGTAAGAAACTCCTCCCCATGATGGTACTCTTCTGCTATTTAGTGTTCTTGGCGTGTTGTGAGATCCCATTTTGTGTAGGTAAGGAATTCTCCTTCATGTAGTCACCGAGAAGTCCCACTGCCTGACTTCTATGGCAGCCTTCTGCTTTTATCTACCTTACCATGAAATAGACTAGCCAAGCAATTTAAGGAAATGGTCTTTCAAAAGATAGAAATGTATGCTTGAAACTGGTGCTATTTCTCATTCTACTATCTCATTTTCAAAACACATTTTAGGAAGCAATTTTATTTTTTTAAACAGTTCTGCAAGCTCGTTGAGAATTTACATTCAAGTCTATCTTATAAGGCAAACTAAAATCAAAGTAGCCTTTATGGGTTGAATCTGTTCTGAAGCTATAATGGGAAGAAACTAATTAAAAAACATTGTTAGATATAAGTAGGCTGATCAGTGGTGATACTGCACATCTTTATCTTCATGTAGTTTGGAAAACAAGGATCAAGTGATCTTGTCCAACATCCCTTTCCTTAAGTATTCATGACTGTCTTCTAATAGTAGCTATCATCTGATGAGCATGCCTCCTATTATACTCTTGTAAATAAATATTACTTAAGGTTTCTAATTAAGTGTTAGTCATGAAGGACTTGCTGTAAGTTTTTCAGCTCTGCTGTTCTACTTGTGCAAGTTGTCAAATAGGCCTTCCACTTCCAAAGACTCTCCTGCAACAAATAAGATGTGTAGCAACTGTATTGATGGGGCATAGATTTGAATTGTAAAATTGCTGAGGCTGGAAGATACTTCTGGAGACTGTCTAGTCCAGCCCTCCTGCTGACTCTGCTAATCCTGACCCCAAACTGGCTCATCATCCATCCCTAGGTAGAGGTTCATGCATACCTGCTTTTCTAACGGGAAGGGCAACTCTCTGGCTTTGCCTTTCTGGCCTGTTTGTCCTAAAGAGCCTGTCTGTAGCCATCCACTGCAGCACTCTTAGCTGTTAGAGCAATCCCAGTTTATCTGTGTGATCCCAGTGAGGTTATGACCCCTGCAGCTACACACAGACCCCCAGTGTCTCCTGTTTGTTCCTCGTGCTACATGCGTTAGTGTACAGAAGGACCGTGTTGTGCTGATTTCCCAGGAAAGGCATCAGAGCTATGAGATGAGCTGGCTGTGTATTAGAATAGTAGTTTCTTATTCTGATAATGTGCTCTGTGGAGGGAGGAAATGTCTCAAAGAGCACACAAGGATAAATGTATGGTTTATGTTCTGCATCGGTTCTGTATTTTCATGTGACCTGTCACTTGCTAGGACATAAAGGGAAGTGTCCTGAACTAAATGGGTCATAATTTCTCTGTGTTGAAGTCGAGTGGTTCCAAGTTGTCTGCCATTCAAAAGCAGAGTTATCAACAAGCATCTTATACTGTGCCACTCTTCCTTTTACAACACACCAGAGGCTCTGTGGTTGGAGACCATGTGCTTGGCTGTAGATGTTTTTATAGTGGTAGGCAGAGCATTCTCCATGAGGCAGACCAAGGATAACACTTCTCCCATAAGGGAAACTCTCCACAGCTTTTTAATTTTAATGTTACAGTTAGAGTAGGGATACTGAATTTGCATGTGACCCCTGTACTGGTGTAATAATCCAGTTTCCATTTAAAAATAGAAATACTGCTTTCGGCTTTGATGTAAAGTATATGAATACAGTAGACTGGAAAACTACATGCCTTTTTGTTATTGAAAGCATCTGTTGTTAGTCCAGTAGAAAGATAGCTTCTTGTATGTGCAGAATACCTTGGTATGGTATTTACTCTTCCTGATTGGGGAAACTGGAGTGAAGAAATCTGTTTAAAGGTGACTTAACACAGCAGCTGAATTATGGATAACTAGTAATTATCTGAAGTACTAAATGTCACTTGTTGCATTTGTGTAATGCAAATGCATTGATTAAAAGGTGGGGAAAAGGTTCAGTGCTTGGCATTTGTGTGGTGTGGCTGATTGAAGGAGCTTGGTGACTCATGGTATACACCTGTGAACCCTTCAATTAAGTGCTTAAAATAGTGGAAGTACCTTCAGAGGCTATAGGGAGATGATTCCCCAGTGCCCCTGGGGAGGTGGGACTCCATGGTTAAGAGTAAACTCGGAGTAGGGGTTTATTACTTGCCTACCTCCATCATATGTGAGCACAACAGAGGCTTGCATTTCTCCATATGGAGGTGTGAACATGAGACATTAACTTCAGTTTAGGAGCCAGGAATGTAATTGTATGGGCAGAGACAGTTGTTTCTGCTGGTAGTACCTGAGCCAAACTATTTACTGTTTGGTCTTCTAATTTATCCCAGGCACCTAGTTCACTGGGGAAACTGGTGACAGCATGATCTAGTGAGATCCATCTTCTGGGGGAGCAGTGGTAGCAGCTTGTGGCCTGTCTGTCTGCAGTGTCTTCTGCCGTATGTGCAAGACCAATAGGCTATCTCTTACAGCTCAAGGATTGGGGAGGGATGAGAGGAGGAAACTTGGCTGGGTAACGCTTCGTGAGAGCTGAAGAACTAAATCCTGCAACCCTGTAGCATGCTTATGGCTGAATTGGTATTTGTTGGCATTTGCTAGATCAATGTTAGTGGCACCTTTCTTGTGGATTACACAGCTACCGGTTATCCACTGAAGTAACTGAAACCATGGTGTAACCTTGTACTGATTTGAATCTTAGGTTATTTTGAACTCTAGCGTGCCACTTAAAGACATTGTGTAAGCTGAGATATTTGACTTGTCTGTTATAATTGTTGTGATCCCAGAGATTAAAAATCAGTATTAGATTAACTGTCTGAAGCATGTCATTATCTCTTATCAGTTGTTTGGTGGACTTGGTGTATGCTGTGTATCAAAGATGAGCATGCTTCTGTGTAGATAAGCTTTCAAAGGAAGCGTAGTTGAAATATGCTCTGCAAGTCAATGGGAGTGAGGCTGTTGTACAATTCTGTCGCCTGAGTGTCATTTCTGTGGTATAAGCCTAATTGACTAGTGTGAGAAATGGTATCATAATTCACCCTAAGTAATTAGGCAACTAGACAGTTACTACCATAGTGACAAACCCATAGCATAGTAATAGTGATTAATGGCATTAACTTGGTCTTTGTGCCTGTAGAAGACTTCTATCAGGTTTCCTAGCAAGTTCTTGCTAGGATAAGAGTGGTGTGGTAGATCCTTCTCTTCTGTAGTCTGTCTGCAGTGTGTCTTCTGGGCATTAATACTAGACCTGGAGGCTTCCTGAAAGTACTTGGAGAGGTCTGGATAGGTATCTCCCTACAGAAGAAGTGTGTTTTAGCTGTAATGGCACTAGTGTCTTATGACTGCCACTTCAGGTAACACTATCTTGTTGAAATAAAGAATATATTCTGCTTGGTGCTATGTACAATCTGCTAGTTGCGCTGCACTGAGAAATATGGAAAATGGGATGATGGTTTCTTTTTTATTTTTTTCCCTGTAAAACTCTATAAACTATGTTGCTGCTGTGTGCTATCTGTGAAACAGCGAGGCAATTTTAATAACTGTATTGCATTGACCTGTAACTGCCTTTATCTAAATACGAAACCTTTTGTGCTAGAGTTCAGGGGGACTGTTATGGACTGGGACCTTCCCTGAGGTACCTCACCTCTCAGGAGAAACTTCATTTTAGGGTGGTGCTGCATGCCCACATTGTGGGGGTGTGTAATGCTTGTGAGCCTTACAAGCTGCCTCTTCTGGGGAAGAGAAGTGATGCTACTAGTTAGAGAAGGGAAACGGCATGTTTTGTGCTTATCTAGCTCTTCACTGTTGACATGGGGACAGATACCTGTGTGACTTGATGCTGCAATAATGTGGCAGAGCTAGTGGTTTGCACCCAATGAAGCAAGCAGTATGCAAGGCTACTGTTAAAATCTAAAAGGACAGATATAATACTAAAACTGTAATTCTACCATGCTGTTAATATCAAAGATGTAATATCAAAGGTGCACACCATCTGTAGAAAACAATGTCAAAAGCCTTTAAAGACCAGAACAGGTAAGAAATGTACTAAACGTGGCCCCAGTTGCTGCACAGCTTCTGTGGACTGAAAAGGACACTTTCACTTTGATTGGTTCAGAGCATAAAAGTGAATGGAGTAACCCAGCTCTAAAAGGTAGAATATTCTATAGACACTGCTTTAAGTTGTTTTACAAAGGTTCTTGAGTGTGGTAGCCTCTTAATCTTCAAAGATGCCTGTTGTGCAAGTTCCTCACTGTTCTCATTTGCAATGTTGTGGGAACTGTGCTCAGGTACTTACCAGGAGGGGTAATTCTAGATCTCTCTGCCTTGTTGCTCTTGTCTCTTCCTCATATGTTCGTCAGTGTTATTGGAGCTGAAGCTGCATCCAAGACAAATTCAAGCTTCCAAATAGTGACAATCTCCCGAAGGGACTGAGGCACGCTATCATGTTAGGTCTCTCTGCCTTAGTGGAGTCATGAGTTGCATTTTCTGATGTAGTAGCAGCATGAATACAAACTGAGCAATGTTACAGTTGACTTGTTCACACAGATTTTTATGGTACTCTCCCTGGAAAGCTGATGCATGCTGGAGTATTAGCAGTTTTCCCACCATTACATTGCCTCTGTTTTTTCTGATCCCCATTAGGATCTATAAAGAATCCTGTAGGGGAAAAACTGCCAGTTATCTCCTTCCTCCATGAGGAAGTCTGGGTAGAGATGGCTCACCTAATGACTGCAGGGGTACAGCACTCTGTAGGCTATTTTTATGCATCATATCCTAAAGGAGTTGACTTTGTGTATAGTAATGGTTCAGGAGATAAAGTGGAACCGCAGTGGCGAAAACTATTGGTTTCTGTTCTTGCAGGTATTTCCAATGCTTTGTATGCATTCAGTATACATGAATTCAACACAAACGTACTTGGATTGGTGTCATCTGTCCGCTTAGAACTACTTAGATAAGTGACTAGCAGATTGCAGTTGTATAAATGCATTACTACATAACCAGGTAGCTGCATTTCCACTTACTGGGCTCAATTTTGAGATAAGCTGTGTTTTTTTGTTTTTTTTTAAGCAGGAATCTACTTGATATGATAGCATAATCGTAGCTTGGTAGTAAATTGGAAAGGCTTTTGTGTAACTCTGTTCTTGTAGTCTCTTTAATAATAATAATAGTCTCTAATGCTGCTTTCCATGATTCCTCTCTTTGTTGGTTGAATAGTCTTTGCGTTTATAAAGACTAAGGGGAAAAACGGGCACTGCTTTATTGGGCTGGGAAATGGAGATGCCTACCTAAACACTCTGCCTGTGACAAAAATGGAATAATTGTAATAGACATTTTTTTTACAGATCTGTGTAAAGATGCCACAAGACTAAAATGAAGCAGCAGAAATACAGCTTGCATTCTAGTGTCTGTATTCACGGTCTAATTAGGATGACTTGCAAGGCTTCATGGACTGTATGTGGCTGCAGTATTGCAGAACAGTACTGTGTTGGGATGCCTACACGCAATGATGATCAGTTGTTACCTGGCTGTTACGAGCATTAACTTTGTATCATAACCTCTGCAATCTTATTTAGTCAAACATAGATACAAGTGATTTTTTGGGTGCTGCAGTGCCTTAAAAGTACTGTTTAAGGGCAGTCCTTTTTCTTCCTCACTTAGCTACTGATTAGAAACAAGTTACTTGGCTATTTTTCCTCTACTCTAAGGGAATTCTGAAAAAAAACTCCAGATATTTTAAGTGCCTTAGGAACAGATATGTATGCGTTTGCCTGTATTTCAGATCAACGTAAGGTCTGACTTTAGTTTAAAGGTTTGCTTTAAACTGCTAATCTGCTGATGCTCAGACTGAGTCCTTCCTGTGACTAAATCTTCGAAGGTTGCATTCAAATATGCAGCCTTGCTGCAGACTTGGAGAGGATTTAGTTCCAGTTTTCCTTGGACATCAAGATTATTCTAAGGAAGGTGATTTATTACCTTGAAAATACTGCTAACATGTAAAATATTGTCTGTTTATTTGTAAAGAATAATCTAGAATGGTCCTCTACAGAATGATGTGAGAGGGCATATATTTAAGAATTTTTTCTAGTAAGTAAATGCATGCTGCTGTCAGATTTGCTTTCTGAGCTATAATGACGCATCTCTCTGAAGACTCATAAGCAAAGTTGGGCTCTGCTTGGCAAGGGTGGTGGTGGGGAATGTGCTGAGTATAAACAGGTATTTCATAGTTAAAATAGATCACTGTTCTGGTGACTCAGATCTGAAAATAGCCTTAAAAGGTGGAGTTGTCCAAGTCTAGCTATAACCTGTTGCAAAGAACAGTGTGCTAGACTTTGTAGGTTGCTAGGGTGATGATTGGTTAAAGTAGAAAGGCGTCTGCGAGTCTCCTGTTCTTCATGGTCTTATTCTATATAACTGCATGTGTCAGAAAAATACTGGAAGTCTCTATATAGTAAGTCCACTCTTCTAAAGATCACTTGATCTAAGTAAACAATTCTAAGTGCAGAGCTGGAGACGACTTTGCGTGCAAATGTGTGGAATAGTGAAAAGACATGGTACGAAGACTTAGGATCACTAGTAGGGATTCTTAATCTTAACTGGCTGGCATCCAGTGGCTAGATGTCTGATGCTATTGATAGTGTTAGAATATTTTAGTGTGATTTCTGGGTCCCAGTGTGGAATGCTTGCTTCTGCATGCATGCAGGGAGGACTCCTGATCACAAGTAAATTAAAAATACTGCTTTTATACTGCATATGGTATGCTCCAGATCAGCAAGTCTTGGGGATTCTCCTGCAGTAGAAGTTCATCATGCAGGCTGCGGTCTTTCTTCTGGAAGCTAACACTCCAATCAGATTAATTTGAAATACAATTCCTGAACTAAAACTGTCGCTCAACCTGTGCTTATCCTTTCCCCAGCCTTGCAGGAGATGGGGAATAATCATGGTCTGGCTTTAGGTTCTGTTTTAACCTTAAACTGCTGCAACACTGTGAACTTACTTGTCTTGGGCTTGCTTCTTGTCTCTTAACCATCAGTGTATGTACAGCTGCTGCTAGAGAGTAGCTGTGACAGCCAGTGTCTTTAAATGTACATACAATTCTTCTATTTTTTGGGTGGGATTAGTAACTAATTCTAATTGATTGAAACTAGTGTAATGTAAGCTTTTAACTTTCAGTGTATCAAGTAAATAATGTATTAATTCTGCCGTTTTTCCTGTGACATTTAGCAGTATGGCTGCTGCTACTTCTTCCAACAAGGATCCAGTCTATTAAAAGTATACCCATTGTGTACAGAGTAAGGTAGTTCCTTGCTCTAAATTCTTACTTTTCCTCCTGATGTTATGAAGTATTAAGTTTTCCAAATCCAATCTAGTTTCCTGTCCAGTGCCCTTATCTTTGCAACTGCAAATCTACTGATAGATCTTGCACAGAGAGAAAATGCCTGATTACCAAAAGCAAGTATCAGGCTTGAGTTTCACTCCAGTGCTCAGCCTGGATACTGCAGGAGGGTGTTGGCTGCACCAGCACACTTGTCTAAGCAGCATAGTGTGAACAGGATCAGGGAACTTCCCTGTTTCTGTAGCAATTTAAGTAACGTTTTGGCTGCTGTAGTTCTGCCTTCTTTAGCCTCAGTTGTACGAACTGTTTTACTTCCTTCACATCAGCACTGGCATTGAGGCATGTGATGTTGGTGATGTGACTGGCAGACCCAGTCAGCCACGCTGAATGGCTCTGCTGCAGGAGGAGATGGGCTTCAACGGCCAGGGGCAAGGGAGAGGGAACCGAGGGAGAGAAGATGGTGATAGCAGCATTGGGTGGTATAAATGGAGGGCTGTGAAACTGCTGGCCCAATCTCCTTTGCCAGACATCTCAAGTTGAATGAATTCCTTGATCTGATTAAGCATGGCCCAGAAAAATCTATAACCACAACTGAGAAGGTAGAAACACCCAGCAGTACATGGGGAAGGATACAAAGATATCCCAAGCAGGAATTTCTGCCAAACACATCATAATCTCTGTTTAGCTTGAAAACCAGTAGCTGGAGATATGCCAAAAGGTAAGATATTAGCACAGCAAAAGAAGATAGAGTAGCATTTTTATTTTTAGCCTGCATATCCTAAAATTTTCAGTAGCATTAAATATGCCACTTAATCTCAAATGAACTGTTTTTTTTTTAATAGTTGAATTACCAATTGGAGCATTTACAGTCCATTGAAAGCTAATGGAATTTCAGTACTTAAATATTTTCTGGATAACCTCAGAACAGCTGAGGAGCTCTTATAGTTCATAGCTCAGTGAGATTGTTAATTAGTTTTGTGATCTAGGGAATTTCTGTGACTGCATTCTTGTGGGCATATCACAGAACCAAACACCTCAAAGCCTCCAATTCATATTCTGATAAATGAGGATCACTAAAATACTGTTGCAAAACCTTGTCCTTTCTGTGCTTGTTTTTGATGACATCATATTTAAGTCTTTAATAGGTTGAATACTCAGATTTTCCTTTAAAAGTAGGTATCTGAAGGGTTTAACAAAGCCCCTCTGTCAAGCTATTGGGCTAAGGGTTTCTAGAATCCCGCTTTAAAATCCAAAGAATGACTGCTTTCAGTGGCAGGATAGCAATGAAAAGAAATGTCCAAAGATATCAGCTGCACAGCAAGAAAACAAGGGCTGATCTCAGCACTTTTGAGCTTAGATGTTTATTTCGGTTTTAAATCTCAAACTGAATTGAAAGAACTAGAAGCAATTCCAATTAAAGCCTTTGGAGGATTCTAGAATTTTTTTTTATTGCAATAACAATATTTTTGGGTAAACAGGTAGACTTAGTGAAGCTTCTCATTTTTTCTGCTATGTATTTGTGTGGGTGGTAGCAAAATGGGTTCCTTTCTTATGAAGTAACAAGCGCTTTTTGCTTTCTTTAAGTGACTGTACAACTGTGGAGTCTTAATGCAGGTGAAGTAAAAAGGGTTGTAAAAGTGCAGTCTGGTCTGAAACACATGTAGTTTTTCAGTAATGGTCTCTGAATCTTGGCATAAGGTAAACCAATCCTGTTTATTAACTATGTTCTGAACAGTTTAACTGTATGCTGATGAGAGGGTGGAGAAATAGCAAACTGATCCTTAAATTTGGAGTTTATGAAGCTGTTTATAAACAAATGCCTTGAAATGCTCAGTTTTGAGGGACCAGCCAGGAATGACACAACATTGTGCAGGTTTCTCTACAGCAGAAGGCCTTAGTTAACCTGGAGAAATTATAATCTAAACAGGTAAGGCAAGGGAAAGTTGAAATAGTTGGTGAGCTTAAGGTTATGTTTCTTATATTGAGCTATTGAGGGCGGTATGGTTTGATTAGTCCTGTGGCCAAGTATGGATCTTCAGAAGTCTAAATCAAAACAGCTTTATAGTAACTACTATAGTTTGAGTTGTAGATCTTGCTGTGCTTCATGTGGCCATGTCTGCTGGTGTGACCTTCATTTCTTGGTCTGAAGACCATCTTTTGCTGGCACCACAAAGCTCCTATTGTGCATATGGCTTTGTGTAACCTATTATAAAACAAATCCAGTTATCAAGTCAATGGCTTAATCTCTGTTTTTAAAGCAGATGAAGCAGGTAATTACTTCTAATTTCTTAAAGATTAAAGTCTACCTGAAAAAGTTTATGCTCTGACCTGGTCTCTGTACAGCACTCTATTTTGAAGCAGGATGAACTGTAACCAGAAGACATTCTACCCCCACACCCCCACCCCCAAATCTTTCAGAAGTTTTTTTACAGCTTATGATACTAACCACACAAAGTTCAATGTGGTGTCATTAAATCTGAGGGTAAAATGACAGCTTGAAATTAAGCAGATTGACTGACTGCCATTGATTGGATTGCTTCTCTTCCTGTCTAAAGAGGGTGAATCTTGTTGTTTGGGTAGAGTTTACTTTCGAGCAAGTGAAGACCAGTATGGGAGAGGAGAGAATACTTATCACAGAATTAGGTGACTTGTCTAGACACTTATTCAGAGTGGGCTTTTCACAGATGTATTAAGGCTCTTGGCCTTAAATTTACACTCCCTTAAACTGAAGGGAATTGAATAATGTTTTAGAAGCAACTGCAGTCATCACAGGTTCTTATAGTCACTGCTAGTTTTTTTTGACAGGTGGCTGGATTTCCCAAGACTTCCTGTTCTGTAAGGAACAGATGAGTTAATGTCAGTGTCTTGACTGCCTCAGGGATGGTTAATCTACAGAAAGGGATGAAAATTCATCCTTGCCTACTCAGAGATGACTTGTGTTAATTGATTTTTTTTTTTTTTTTTTTTAACCTCAAGGAACTTAGATGTGAGCTTTGAACCATGGTGTGTAAACTGTTTCTTGGGCTGCAGAGTTAGAAATGCAAGTAAACAAACAGTTGTCTTCAGTGACTTCTCTTGTTTTATTAGAGTATTTCTGTTAAAATCTCACCATGCCCCTTTCTGAACCAGTGATGTGCTATGAGCCTGTTTTGTAAACACTGGTACTTCTGCGCTGATACTGCCTGTGTCAATCCCGCGCTGCACTGCTTCAGCCCTGCCTTGTTCTGTACTGCCTGGCTATTCTGGGGCTGGAGGGGGCCATGCTCCCTCTGTTGCCACCAAAGAAGAGATGCCTTGTGTGAAGCTTCTAGGATTTCACTGAGGGCATACAACACAGGGCTTGTGTTGTGAGCGGACTCCTGCATTCAGTGTTCATATAGTGTTGATACTCTAAAAGACTCAAGTGGCACTTGTGACAGCTCTGCAGGGGACGTCAAGTACTTTGGTCATTAGGAGCTGGGCTAGCTTTAGATGCAATCAAACTGTACATTTGTATGCTATTGGATGGGCTTTGTTTAATATTAAAATTTAGTTACAAGTCGGGTAATACTGTGTCCTGGTTTCGGCTAGGATAGAGTTAATTGTCTTCCTAGTAGCTGGTACAGTGCTGTGTTTTGGGTTTAGTATGAGAAGAATGTTGATAACA
>JAVKLA010000001.1:39942788-39971733 GCA_034782735.1 Sagittarius serpentarius
CCAATCCTTTTATTATTATTGTCATTTTCTTGTTGTTATTAGTGTAATTGTTAGTTTCTTCCTTTCTGTTCTATTAACCTGTTCTTATCTCAACCCATGAGCTTTACCTTTTTTCCCAGTTCTCTCCCCCATCCCACTGGGTGGGAAGTGAGTGAGCAGTTGCATGGTGCTCAGTTGCTGGCTAGGGTTAAACTACACTGTAAGGCTGACCTTGCAGTTTCTGCTAGCTGGTGTTGAGGTGGGATGCAGAAGGAAGGATTTAAATATTCTTTCCACTTACCTCTGAGCTTATACTGAATCAAGTTAGTCAGTATTCTACCTACAAGGCAGCTATTCCTTTAATATGACCAGGTAAAGATGTGGTATCTGAATTGACAGGAGGGAGAAAGTTGCTGCCTTCTCTTGGCTGTTAGTAAATAATCTTTTTATTGCAGTTGCATAGCACAGTGGACTTAGGGCAACTTAACAAGCAGCAGCACTAAGTTTGTGTTGCCAGAAAAATGTTGAACTTGAAAGCTTTATGTTAGATAACACAACAGCTCAACAACCTTAGGATGCTTGTTAAAGGAATACTCAAAGGTTAAAACTGGTCACAATTACACTGAAGAGTTGCTAAGGGTCACTTGGCTTCTCTAGAAAGCAGCTTATCTACTACTGTCAAAGCCAGACTACTCTTGAACTAGGACAAAATAAACTTCTCTGCAACTTAAGAGCAAGCTGTGTTACTACTGGAACACTTGAAGTCCTCAAACAATCTCATTGTATAGTCAGCCTGTAGCTGTTATGCCTTGGGTGTCTATGTCCAAGCAAGCTGAATTCTAGTTTATCATCTGTAGAACATGTGGGCCGTAAGCAAAGAACGCCTTTCAGCAACAGCTTCTGGAGTTTAGATGCTACCTGCTCTGTCTTCTCCCAGTTTTTCCACTCCTCTGGCAGGGAGCTCTGTTCTCTTCCCCCCTTGCCTCTCTGGTGACTAAGAACTAAAAATGAAGCTTGCAATCCTCTTGTGGTTTGGAATCTCTGGGGTAATGGCTGAATTCACTGTCCCCAATACAAATATGTGTTTGTGCTGTACAGGGAGAGTCTCTGAGAAGTAGGAGTTGTTACATCCCATTTCTGTACTAAGGAGCATCCTGGATGAGGGAGCTGATGTATAAGATAATATAGGAGATTACTGGAGGAAAATGTCTTTACTTACCAGTGTTTATCCCAGAATGAACACGTATAGTACAGTAATGCAAATTAACTATCTTTGTGTGTAGCAAACAGGTGTAAGTAAAATACTCTGCATGGAAAAATACTACTGCTCAGGCTTTGAAAATGCTGTCCTGAGGGCACTTCTTTGATTGTTGGCAAGTTAGTTCTTGTATGCACTAGTCAATGAGAATGTAGTTTGTTGCTTTTCAGAACATCAAGTCATGACAAAGGGGGGAAAACTCTTCACCATCAATGTACCCCAGGGCAGGTTGCCCAGACTGATGATGGAATTGTCAACCTCAAAACACAGGGCACATAAAGCAGTTTGCTCTGAACAGTCCAGTTTATGGGAGAGGTTTGGACTGGACAACATCTGAAGGTCCTTTCCAGGCTAAATAATCCTATGGTGTGTTTGTAGGTTGACAGTCCCTTAATCCCTGGTTAATTTTTTAGGGCAGCTAGTTATCCTGAAGTTTTTTCCAATAGAGTACTCTAACTTATACTGTAGGCCTTGTATTTCCATCCAGTAGAACTTGGTGGTGTGGCAGTTCTAGTGTCTTTCTGGAGTAATCATGTCCGGGCGACTTTGAGACTCCTGCTAGGTCTGTTGCTTCTGGAATAATGGGCGCTGCTATAAATCAAGGCTGGTATAGCTACTTTCTATAGTGGTGTTTCCCAAATGGCCTGCTGTTCTCCTTACAACACTGCACCAGAATATGAACAGCTGGGCCCCTTAGATGTGCTGTGATGACACAAGTGTTGCTATCCTAGCATCTCCCTTATAGCCATCATGTGTCTGGAATACATGTTTTTTTCTGTGTGGAAATCTGGACTGGTGACACATCTTTTTGTATCAGTCACTTCTGCTTTTGTCTCCAATGTGCTGTTCTTAGAGCTGCTGCTCTGTGATCATCTGAGTGTGGTGGCTGATGCTTTTCTTTGTCACAACTACTGTGTCCAGCTAATCTTAAAAATAATACTGCTTTTTTTAAAGAGGTCTCCAGCACTTGATTACTTGGTTTGCATAACACACCAAGGCTTGTTAACTAGGACTTGTTTATTGAAGCTTACTCTTTTATGGCTTTGCAACATCAGGAGAAGAATAGGAACTGAGAATTTCTTGCAGTAAAGCAGGGTTTTAGCTTTTTTTTCCCCAAAAGCAAATTAGTTTTGCAGCATCAAAAGGCAGGAAAAGTATAAGATAAATGTTAATGCCATGTCATAAGACTTTCTGCTGGAAGCTTTTGCAACTTGTTCCTGCCAGAATTTACTGTGTATCTCTGTTTTTTTTCTTAGCCTACGTAGAGAAGAGATCAAAAGTCATCTTTCTACCTATAAGCAGATCTAAGGTGTAGCTCTGCTTCCATGTTGAAACTAAGCTATGTCAACATTAAAGAAATATCTTGGAAAGGTGTAAAGCCTTGTTACAAGAACAATAAAAAACCACTTAATTTCATGTTGTTTGAGAGAGTGTGGGTTTTTTTCTTTGGGAACTACTCTAGATAGCAGTCATGTAGGATAGGTTTACAAATAAGAATAGCTTGTTCAGCTAGTAGCTGCTTTGAGAAACCTTTGGCACTTCATTTGTGACAACAGTACCATTAATAAAAGTTATTTGTTCTAATACCTCATTCCTACTTGTACTTTAGACATCATTGACATAGTTTGCTTGCCAGTGCATTGAAATAGCCTGTTCTTTAGGCGTGCTGGGCAGGGTTTTAATCTGGTCTTTCAGCACTAGTGAGATGATCTAGTTGCATGCTACCATATTGTCACCAATGCCATGGATGGTGACTGTGTTTCTTCTCTCTGCAGATCTAATTGGTTGCCTGGCATTTCATCTGTGGCAAGCAGGACGATGGCTGCCAGCAAGAGCAAGAACCAGAGTTCCTTGGCCCTCCATAAAGTAATTATGGTTGGCAGTGGAGGTGTGGGCAAATCTGCACTCACTCTTCAATTTATGTATGATGAGGTAAGTAGCTCTGGTTCAGCTTCTCTAAAGCACTGATGGATACAGCTTACTAAACATTTTTAGCGAGACAGGGGATCTAAACATAAGTAGCAAAAGACCTGATGACCCGAATGTAAGAATATGGGAAAGTGCCTTCTGGGAACATGTTTAGCTAAGGGTGACAAAATTGATGCTTATTAGTGAAAGCACAGTCTTCAAAAGACATACGTAATGTGCGTATGCTTGTCTGAGTGTACAGAGGCTGTTACCAGTTGGCAGTGAACTTCAGTTTTGTTGCGGTTTCTCTTGGGCCAGTTAAGGCTGAAGTCAGAAGTAAGCATTCTAGGTTGTTCTGAGCAGGATGATGAAGTAGGCATGTTTATAGCATGAGTTCTTCTGTACTGGTATACAGGAAGCTAGATCAGACAATCCAGACTAGTATGTGAAGGAATACATGATCCTGTATTTCAGAAGTCAGTATTTATCTGTAGGCTGTCCAGACATGCTATAGTGATGTGAGTATCTGAACAGGTGACAGTCATTCGTGAAGACCAGCCAGCTTAATCAGGCTCATGGCACAGCCTTTTGTTGTACTTTGAGGCTGAGAGAAAGGAGGTCAAAAGGGGAGGTAAGGAGCCTATGCTGGATGTGTGCTGTCAGTACAGAACTACAAGTTGAACTGGCAGTGGCTTTGTGGATCTGATCAATATTGAACGGACTAAAGTACATGCCTGTGTAATTGTGGAGCAGGTTTTCATATTAAACAGCTGGATGCTGTCATCTACACCTGTTGAAGCTTCGGATATCTGTACCTGAAGTAGACTCAAATGCTTTTCCTTGAAGTGGGAGATCTAGATCATGTGACCAGCTTGCTGGTAGCTTATACTGTATCTTTGTCCCTTAAATTGTGATGAAATTGCTGAACAGTGTTTCATGGAGCAAGACAGTTTCTCTTGACTAGGCAGACTGGCTCTTTGATGTACTAAGTGCTTAAATAATTTGCTTTGTATAGTAAAATTAAAAAGTGGTGGAACTTAGTAGCTGAACTGAATTATGAGAAGGCTTTTGGGAATTTAAATGTCACTGAAGTGAAAGAGAATGGATATGGACAAATTATTGACAGTAATTCTAAACACTAATCCCTTTCTTATCTTCAGTTTGTAGAAGACTATGAACCTACCAAGGCTGACAGCTACAGAAAGAAAGTAGTTCTGGATGGTGAAGAAGTTCAGATAGACATTCTGGACACAGCAGGACAGGAGGATTACGCAGCTATCAGAGATAACTATTTCCGCAGTGGGGAAGGGTTTCTTCTAGTCTTCTCAATAACAGAGCATGAATCCTTCACAGCAACAGCAGAGTTTAGGTAAGTTTCTCTCCCAGGCAGGAGGAAATAATCTGATTCCTATGTTGCTCTGACAGCTTTTTGTAAAAGCTACAGCTCTTTAGCCTTTGTCTGATACCGTTCGGTCAGGAAAAATGGCAACCCAACCACTTTGCTCTCAGTAACTGGTAACTTAAAACACAGTATCCAGCCCCTGGCTCTGGTTGTCTTCGTGCCTGCAACTTACGAGTACATTATGCCAGCAGCAACTTGAGGCAAGTATCAGATTCTTGGACTCCTAAAACATGTGTATTCAAGCCAATTTTCAGTCTTTGTGGATGTGAAGTTTAATTATCTCAGAGCAGTACTTCTGGAATTAAGTCTGCCTTTTGGCCGGGTTTCAGACACTGTATTGCTTACTGCTAGAAGCAGGTGCTCTAAGGAAAGGAAGGATTAGCCTCCGCTCTCAGGTATGGATTGGTGCCAAGCAACGGTTGGCAGCCAAGCAGTAGTATTGTAGGCAGATGTATTCCTAGAAAGACGCACAGTAATAGTAAATGCTCCCATTTTTCTTCTTGGGATTAGCAGTTCTAATTTAAAAATCAGCACCAGACTGAGCACAGAAACGGCTTGTGTGGTGTAAAAGATAAACAAGGGGTTTAAACCATTGTTCTGGTCTTGGAACTCATGTAGCCAGGATCTTCAGTGCAAGTGTTCTAACTCTTATTTGATAATAGCTGTTGCCTCAGTGTAGAAGGTAATCCAGAGATTCCCTAGGACAGCTGTGCAGCTTGAAGTAGAACTTCTCAAAACATAGGGAAGGTGTTAGGAGTTCCTTATGTTTGCTAGAATAAAAGCTCTTTATCAGTCTGGCTTATGTTCATTTTGCCTCAGTGATGCAAGGTTAACAGATACTGATTGGTAATGGAAGTGCTGGTGCTAAGGTATACACTTATTTCTTAAAGCTATGGCAAACTCCCCTCGCACTCTAGGACTTTGGTCCAGGTTCTTAATGTATTATACTGTTCCAACAGTAGTAGGAGACTGCATAATCTTTCAAGAGGTATAAAAATATTGTTCCTTTGTCACATAATACCTCTGTGACTGCTAGACTTCAGAAGGCTGACAGTCATGGGGTGCACAAGCAGGGCTGTTCTGCTCAGTTTGCTCTAACTGGAGCAGTGAAAGGAGCTAAACAGTTGAACTGTTGTAGGACTGCAAAACTGAGTACTCGGACTGTTCCTAGCATAAGATGGAGGAAGAAGTCAGATACCATTCACAAAACAGGAAGAAAATGAGACACTTGGAAGTACCCAGCCTGGATTTTGGCTTGTGTGCTTAAGTGAAATACAAGGTTAAACCTAAGGCTTTGGATGAAAAGGAGCAGGGATGTTTATCTTGGCAGCTTCTGGGGTTTTTTTGTCAGACTTCTGTAACTAGGTTAACTGTGTTGGTTCAAGATTCCAGCCCAACAAAACAATGAAAAAGCAATGCTAGCCCTAAAGGTGAGCAAGAAGGACCTAAAAGCTTTGAGATGGAGAATCTCCTACTTTTCAATGGTTCAGAAGTAAACAAATAGTGAAATTATCTAAATGGAATATTTAGCTAGGCTGACATGCAGGAACCAGCTCCTTGGAGAATTCCTCCAGGAAGGAGAGGAGTGGGTAGTATGAGTCACCAGCATCACAGACTAAACTGCAGATCGGTGGTATTGATCCTCTAACTTCCAGAATTCTTAAGCTACAAAAAAGTTGAGTGCTGAATGAACTATGGGCTTGTCTTTAAACCCTAGCTCTCCTGCTGATGCTGTGCATTCCGTGTTCACTTTCAGTGCCTCTAATCTGAAAATGTGTGAAGGTACAGTTGAATGCAACAGCAGAGTATCTGCTTCAGTGTTAACACTATTTTAGATTCTCATGTACTCTACATACATTCAGTTACTCTGTGGATGGAAAGTACAGGCATCTGAAGTAGTGTGGTAACTCAGTGGGATGAGGGAGTGTAGCACCATGCTCATGCCTAGTTTGGCTCTTGTTCATAACAAAATGAAGCAATCTAAAAATAACTAGACTAGTACAGTTCTTCCAGTGTCGTAGATGGACAGCAGCATATGTGTCAGTTTGGTTTCAACCTGTGTCTTACTCCAATAATAGCACAGACTTAGACTGACATGCAATGTCACTCCGTCTTCTTTCCTGGATGCTAATAGGTCCTTTTAGAATGCCAAAGGATAGCTAGGTTAATGCTGATGGCTCAAATATTTTCTTGGAGTCTTTGAAGGGGAAAGGTTGCTAGCGTTTTTGTTCAGCACTATTTAGTAACTCTCTACTTAAAGTTTAGGTAGCCATTAAGAATGATCTGTCAGCTACTTACGCTGTTCCCAACCTACTGCCTTGGCAAAGCCTTGATGTTCCCCAGACCTATATTGAGGTGGGATGTAGACTGGAAGTTGAAGATGGTGACTGAATGCCAAGGTGGAAGTTGGCAAATGTGGCACTTTTACACTTTTCCGCATTCAGGTGTGAAATCCTGTTGTGAGTTGCTCTTTTGCCATACAGTAGTTCTTTATTAGAGCCTGGTTATAAACTTACTAACTAAACAGTAAAACTGCCTTCCTGGAAGTGTGAGGCTTTTATTAGTGTAAAGCCCGTATCATTAGTATGTTAAACTTTGAATAACTTTAAAGTGTGTGTGTTCAACTGTTGGGAAATGTACTGTTAAGTACTGTTGTAAACACTAGTAATGTGCAGACCACTTGATCTACTCCTAATAAGTAGTTGCTACTACTAACACAGATATTTTTATTTTGAATACCTGATGCATTAGGGAACAGATCCTGCGTGTGAAGGCTGAAGAGGATAAAATCCCTTTATTGGTAGTGGGAAACAAATCTGACTTGGAAGAGCGCAGACAAGTGCCTGTAGAAGAGGCTAGAAGTAAGGCAGAGGAGTGGGGTGTGCAGTACGTAGAAACCTCTGCCAAAACTAGAGCGAATGTAGATAAGGTAAGACAAATGACATCTGGTCAGTTAGATTGTTACTACTTGTTTAGTAGCTGAGTGACTAATTCTTGACTCTTGCTGGGACAAAAGCAAATCCACAGTTGGGCTTCTGAAAACAGATTGTAAAAAAACAAACAAACAAAAAAACCCAACTTACTGGAATGTGTTCACTTAAGCAAATACCTAGCTAAGAGGAAAGCTGGAGACCCAGTACAAATTAATGCTATTGTCTTGTTTTAACTGTTTGTGCCTGAACCGATAGCCTGAACCGATAGCTTTCCAATAGTACATTGGGTAAATGGGTTTAAGGATTCCCTGAAGTATGTTATCTTGTTTATAGGCTGTGCCCTATTATTATAATAGCAATAAATAGTAAGGTACAGACACCGATAAATTGTTCCTCCTTCCCTGCAAAGCTGCATATGGTGTGGCTAATGTTAAAGATTTCATTCTTCTTTCTGATAAGACAACTTTGAATTGTGAGAAGTAGTCTTCTTGCTGTGTCCCTGTCCTGTTTTGACTTGTCCATGCTGGTCTGGGACAGTCATTCTCCGTATGTTTCTGCTGCTGGTTTCTTGCACAAACAATGATGGAGGGTTATTCTGGAAGAGAGGTGAATTATGACTATGGAGTGTTTGCCCAATAGGAGGGAAATACCAGTTTCAAGCCTCCCCTTCATTTTGTGTGTAGTGGGGATTTCTTGAAGAGAGTGCTTTTTAACTTCACCAGTCCACAGAAGATGATCCGAAATTACCGTTGGGCCCCCTAAGGATTCCAAAGGTGTGGCTTGGTAATCTGCATTTGTTTAAAGATTACAAACTGTAAGCAGTTTTCTCTTTGGACAGAGAATACTTGCAGCTAGCTGTACTCTTAAGTTCTCCTAGATAGCTTCCTGTTCTTGTAGTCTATATTAGCTTACTAATGGAAATTCTACTGGTGCGTAAGTTACCTAGTAGGAACTCTATTTCTCTCATTGGTTAAAACAGTGTGTTTGAAACTTTTGAATTGAGAGCTTTTGTGTTTTAAAGGACATGGCATAATTTAAAGAACCATTCTGACTTGCAGAATGTTACTAGAAAGTCACTGTCAGATGCATAAACTGGGTGATGTAGTAAAACATGAATACCTATGCTTGCTTTTGCCTGTGAGCTGTCTCATGCGACTAGCAAATGCCTAGCCTGTTTTATGCTTAGACTAGCTTTCTGTTCAGCTGGGATTGACACCAATGTAGCTGTGTGTCTGGAGTGTACTACATGGTGTTCTAGACTTGCTCTCATACGTCTTCTCTAGCTAGCTTGTGTGACATACTGGTTATCCTCTGTATAAGCAGTGTTTTGTGTATGTTAAGACAAGTTATCAGCCATTGTGATGACTGTTCATTGACACTGTAGCAGAATAAAAAAAATCCTTAAGAGGGTTTTGAATGATAAACTATTCTATTTCGGAGTAGCATGGTCTTGTTTCCAAGTATCAGACTTGTGTAGTTCCCCATTAAAAAGAAAGCCTAACTTTATGGAGTTGACACTAAGCTCTTGTTCTGTAATCCTAAAAATCATTTTTCCCAATAACTCTCTACAGTAAAACAGCTATTGCATCGTTAAGTGGTATGTACCTAGACATCAGGCATACAGGGGTGAAATTGGCTAGAATTTTGGAGACAACATCAAAGTAATGACTTTCTATGAATCTTTCTCACAATCTAGTCTGAGAATTTTTCTGTGCCTGACACTGTCACTTGAATGCTGCAGCTTTTTAATTAAAAAACAGGCAGAATACTGCTGAGCAGAGGGTGCTTGTAACTACATGGAAAGGACTGGACTAAATGCTTTACATAGTTAACAAGTGTGATTTGTTTGCTAGGCACAAATGTTCTCATGAACTCTGAATGCTGCTTTTGTGCAAGACTGATATTCAATAAAAAGCTCTTAAAACAGGGCTGTTGAATGATTTGATAGCCAGGTAAGATTATGCTGCTTCTTGCCACTGCTTGACGTGCTACATAATTCTGTTGAGTTTGTCACTGGGACCTATGGCTAGACTCAAATCTGCTGTATTGGGTACAGTGTGGTGCTGAATGCAGTAGTTCTTACCTGCTTTCTGGTGGCAGATCTTGTTTAATCTTTCTTTATTTTTCCCTCCTAGGTATTCTTTGATTTAATGAGAGAAATCAGAGCAAAGAAAATGTCAGAAAACAAAGACAAGAATGGCAAGAAAAGTGGCAAGAACAAGAAAAGCTTTAAAGAAAGATGTTGCTTACTGTGATGCTTGGGAACTGTAAATACCTATCTACAGGTGGCACGGATAAGATACCACTAAGGATATAGGGCTGGATTCATGAAAGGAAGCCTGTATTGACTCCCTTATCTTTTGCTTTGCGTATCACACCTTCAAAATGTGAAAACAGAACTTTGAAACCGTTTCTGGTATCCAACAAAACCTATGCCTACTTAAACTGAAATGGGCTCTGTCTTCCCAGTGTCTTTCAAAACTAGAAATAGTTTCAGAACTACAATCCTTGTGCTTGTTTATAAAAAATACTTCAGTATTAACTTCCTAGTTTACTCTTAATGTTTCTCTTGAACCTCTACTGGCCTTAACAAGCACAGCTGTTCGGGTTCAAACATTTTTTTTTTCCCCACTGTTGCTGTCCTCCTTGGTGTTGCAAACTGCAGAAAAGCTAGATGACATCTGGTAAAGTATTTGAGTCTCCATCTTCTGTTGTCACTGGTATTTCTTACACTGAAATCTGCTGGCTTCCTCACCACACTCCATGTAAGAAATAGCAACTGACACTTGAGAGTCAACTCAAAACAAACTTTCTTCCATGTTCTGTTTAGTCAATACAGCATTCATGAATCAAGCCTATGGACTCAATTCAGACTTACTTAGGCAATGCAAAAATTGGTATTTAAATACTGGCTAGATGCATTCCCCGCTGGTCTGTCTTCTCATCCTTAAATTAGTGGTACGGGATGAGAATATTCCTTTCTGCAAAAGGAATAATAATGTCACCATTTCCTTGAAATGATGTCCTGGGTTTCCTCTATCTATTGTGGCTAGACTCAATTACACTCACTCTACGTCTGTCATCCTTCCTCTCCCTGGTACTGGAATAGTGAAAATCAAAGTGTTGATCGCGTTGGTTTTGTTTATATTGGAACACTTGTGATCATGCTGGAAAGTGGGAATATCTGCATCTGTCTCTTGTCTTGCTGAAGATGAAAGCTTTGAGTAAGGATGGGTCACATCACACAATCATGACTCGAAATAGGTGAGGCATATATGCTACCTCTCAATGATTAACTGGCTAGTGAGTTGTATGGTGTCAAAAAGCAAATGAAGTTAAGCAGTTGCCACATCTGTTACTGTTGATCTTATATGTACTGTTTCTGATGCTCAGCAACCTAGCACGTGGGGATGCATGTTGAGTTTTGCTGTCAGTTAAGCAATGGTGGTCATGTGTTGATCAACAAAAACCAGCCTAGAAATAGAAAAGTCAGTATTTAGCAGGTCATCTTGTCAGCTGACTGAACTGAGCTTTCTGATGCAGTTTAAGTTCAGTTGCCAGAAAACAGTTCTGCCACTGTTGTGGAAAGTAACTGTCTCTTCTGATCGTGGAGTCTCTCAATGAATTATGGCTATCATGTTTTGAAGGAGTAGAGACTTAAAGTAGTGACTATACCTTGCTTGTTAACTGAATGCTTAAAACAGTTACTTGGTGAAAGGAATATGCTATGTGGTTGTTCAATGAAGCACACTGCAGCACTAAATTATCAAATAGTGTTTCTTCTTGAGGTGAAGGAGTAGTGAATACTGTTCAGTCCTTAGTATTGTAATTTGAGGTTGAAAAATATTTTTTAACATGTACTAGATTGCTCTTGTGCATTCCACCTCTGAAGTTTGAAAAAAGTAAGATGTGTTAGATAAAAGAACCTCTGGCCTGAGGCTTCACAGGGACTTATCGCAAACTCATTGTCTTCCATAACTAGTTCAACTTGTCAGGCAACATACTGGATTGGGGAAACTGTACTAAATAAAAGGTGCTGTAATCTTCATTTTTGTGAAGTTAAGTTCCTTCTTTGTTAATGTTATCTTGTATGCACAGAAAGAATGGTTAACCAATTCTGGAAATACTTCTTTGAACAGTGTGATTAATTGCTATTAAAGCCAACTTGATGATACAATTTTGAAGCAGAGGCTGGGAGCCTGCTGACTTGCAGAACTTGTCACTTGAGCTGTATCACCTATGTCTAAAGCCTAAGCACCTAATGAGACACTTGGAGCTGTTGCACTTCTGACAAAGTTTCCTCTTGAACTTCGATGGGTAAAGTCCACTTTTGAGTGCACATTGTGCATACAGCAAACGAATGTCTCCTTCTGGAGGAAGGTAACTCACTTAGGTTTGGTTTTAGTTGAGACCTAAAGGTTAAGTCCTTAATTAACCTAAAGGGTAAACAACAGTTGACTTCACATTACAAGCTTATCTAGGTCAAGCCCTTCTGAGGCAGCTTGTAAAAATGTGTCTTACAAAACTGAATAAGCTTTCCTTGCTATATAAATAATGAACTCAGCAAAGCTCAAAATGAGCAGCTCAGCTGTATTGGCACAAGAGACTTGCATGCCTTGACCTTTGATCTCTTTAGTCGTAAAGTACCTGACAGTATGCAATAGGACAGATGAATTTCTACTCAGAAAAGTGAGTTTCCCACTAGTGTTCTTACAGTCCATGTGCTGTTCTCACTCAGGTTATTTTTTATTAACTGATATGTCCACCTCTGTGGTGGAGCTTTACTTAGAAGAAGGTGCTTGCTGCTTCATGGCTTGATACTGCATCTCTTCAGTGTTCTGTGCTTGTCACCTTTTCCAGAAAGACTAGGCCTGGAGACTAAATACAGCAGCTTTTCAGTATTCCTCTTCTGTAATTGTGACAAACTTCAGTTTAACTTTCCAGTTACAGCTGAAAACATGATAAACAAGGCAGCTACATTGGCTACTTCATAACAGTGGGCAACAAGCATTCTGGCGTGTACCAGGAAAGCAATAAAACTGCTCCCCCGGACTGGAATTCTGTTTCCACCTCGTATGTTGGAGGTGCCTGAATGCATGCCCTTTTAAATAGGAGCAATATGATTTGAGGGTCCTTGAATGACTTCCAGGTGTGCTCCACTGGACAACAATGGACATCAGTATCAGGTGGGTTGACTAGAGTGAATAAAAAATGGCACAGAGAAATGTTTACTTTTGGACTTAAGAGCTTTGTGTGAGCAGAATAAAGGGAGCTTTGGCTTCTGATCTAAATGGGTGCTTGCAGATCAGGTACATCAAACAAGGAGGACTTTGGCACGAGGGGGAGTGTGTGGCTGCCTGCTAGCCATGCTGTGTAGCTGAGACAACTGAAGGCTGTATTGAAGCTGATATATTCTAGCAGCCTTTGCGTGTTAGGTAATTAAAGACCAAGACTTCTCTTTCTATGTATAATGTGCTCCTAAATCTTTCTGGAGCACGGCTGTAGGCAAGTAACTGGATATTTGAACCTGGAGGTCATGCAAGACTTGACTATGCACTTGCACTTAAGCATTCAAATATTATTCTTGCCTAACAGATTAACAAAGTCAGGGAACTGTTTACTGCTATATGCAGTCTTCCATATGCGGCTTAGCTGTGGGTATTCACGTGCTCCAGTCTTCCTTCTGGTTTAAGCAAACATCTATGAAACAAGCGCCTATTACAACGGGGCCTAAGTCATTACATGAAAAAAGCAGGTTAAACTCCAGGAGTGCAAAGGCAGTCTTGACTTTTTTTTTTTTTTTTTGAGGAGCCTCTCTTCAGATGAGAGTATAGAAGCAGCATGAAGTGCCTCTTCAATGACTTGTGCCATATGTGTTCTATACAGACTAATATGCCTTTACTGCAATTTCTGGGTGAACACTTGGCTTGATGAAGAGAAAGATGTATGTGTACATTTACTGGGCATTAACTCCAGTAAGATGTGAACAGCCATCTGAAGTTCCAGTTGAATCCTATCTGGCTAATACAGTGCTTAAGAAACTTCAGGTCTAAGGCACAAAGCTACAATCTGGAATGTAGTAAGAGATGGAGGGGAAATGCATCTAACTAAATGCTCACCAAGGTATTTTATTTTTTAAAGCTTTCCAAAGTGTTAACCCAGTACCTTGGGGCTGTCAGCCCCATCAGTTCTTGTTCAAAAAGAGGATAGTCTTTATCAATTCAACTCAGAGCTTATGTAGACAGAAGCTTTCTTTAATTGCTATAAGCATATGTTGCAGTGTTTACCTCCTGTTGACTTTATAGTTGGGAGAAGGGGGGAAAAGGAACAAAAAAAGCTATGACTTTCACTGTAATCTCTACACTTCATGGGAATGGCAGGTGTTCCTCTTGGGAGGGGAAGGTGTTATCTCTAACACCAAGAAAGAGGTTTAGCGTAGAGGAAGTGATTGTGATTGCAAGATTTAATAAAACTGCCTCTAAACTATGTATGCTATATTATACAATGTAAACTCTTTTTTTTTTTTTTTTTCTTACATGGCTTCAGAGCTTTGTCTCTAACTTGCACAAACATTTTAATGTCTATAAAACTGGTCACTTTTCATTATCATGCTAATACAACTGATTTGTATTACTATTGATAATAAAAAGAAAAACAGGCATAATATTTGTTTGTTACTGATTTTTACAGCAGTCTAAAAGCATGTCTAATCCCCAAATTCTTGAACCAGGCAAGTGCTGACTTTTGGTGTCTGGAACTAGCCTTTGTATCAAATCTGTAACATGATTATGTTACAGACTGTGGGAAGGGAGAGGAGGAGGAGGTGACCAAAGACCCTGTCATCGGTTTTCTGGAAATGGTCTGTGTATGTTTCAGGACTGAACTGGTACAGTAGTTTGATTCATTCATATTTAATTTTCCACAACCTAATTGGATCAGACAGCTTGTATCACCTGTGTAAATAACATAGCTGCTTTCTTTACTCAGTTAGTCGTGTGGCTCAAATAACAGAATAAGCAACATTGTGTGGAAATACTGATCCTTAGTCTTCTGAGTGTGCCAGACTCTGTTCTCTGGGTTGGTTTGCGATGAACAAACTGCAGCAGAGAAGCTGAGATGACTCTGAGGCAGGATGATTCAGGACAGACTCACGGCACTGTTATGCCATTTCATTTGGAGTGGCATAGAAATGGGATTCACAGTAAACTTTGGGTGCAGTTTCTGCTGCCGCCACTGTACAAGTTGGAGGTGGAACATCCCCTAGCTGGTAACTTCTGGCCAAGGATTACAGCAATTTACATAATCTTGTTTACGTGGTGCTTGCCTGGTGTTTGCCCTGTGTTTCAGGCTGCCATGGTTGTTGATGTAGCTCTCCTTCCCAGTGAAATATTTTTTTTAAATATTCTGCAGCAGAGAAAGGGTAGCATGAAAAGTGTTGCATAGGAGGCAGGAGAGGGTTCTGAGCACAGCTGTATTACACAGCTGTACCCACAGCCCGGAATGGCACCTTTTTCTAGAGATACTCTGTGGATGCTTGTGAGGAACAGGCCTTCCTTAAGTTGCAGCAAGATGAAGCTAGCGAATGATGGCACACACACAGCTTGGCTTCTGCCTTCCTCCTTGCTTGTCTTCTGCCCCAAGCAGAACGCTTAACTAGTGTGGTGGTTCTGTGTGCTAAACGCTCCGAGGGTTCCTGGGATGGTACAGGCACCTCTTCCTGAGAACTGTTGGCTCCATCTTGTGGCTTTAAGAGTTAGAAGCTCTACCATGGAGAGAGGCTGTTCAGCATGCTCAGACGAGCATACAAGTAGCTGCTATTAATCTGCTACCTGAATTACACGTAGAAATCTATGCTAACTAGATTTTTCTGTTCTCGTTGCTCTGCCGTATGATTCTCTCATGCACTAGGAGACCTTGTTCAAAATGCAAATTTTCCTTTTGCATGCAAATGCTAATGTTAATTCTTGCCTAAACATTCTAGTGTGCAGCAAACACCCAATTTCTCATGAGGATGGTGGCTTTACGATTTCTATGGCATTAAACCAGTTTGCATTGCAAGTGTAAGTTTGTTCTGCTCACTGAGCACTGATTTGCATGCCAGAAAGAATACTTATTGTTCCACGGGACTGTGCAGTACTTCACAAAACATTTTGTTTCTAAGGGTGACTAAAGATGCTGGGTTTTCTTAGAAATATAAAGCCGGGGGTGGGGTGGGGTGGGGGGAAGGGATATCCTGTTTAAATTTTTTTCCCCTGCCTCTCACTCTCCTCCCCCCTAACTACTTGGTGTCTGTTGTAGGAATAGGATCTCCTAGGGAAATACCAGCAAATGGCCCCTTAAGCCTTGTAACTCCAAAGGGGGTTGGAGGTAAAATGCTGAGGTGAGACTGGGACCATATGCTCTGCACTTGCCTTCCTGATGAAGTTGATTAATATCCAGAGTTTACAGTAAGTTCCCTTCAATGAGTTTTGTTATTTGGCTTTGAGGCAGAATCATGTTTTTGATATAATCAAGGTTTATAGAGTTTGTTTTTAAAGTCTAGTGTTCAGGGTATCGGAGGCTTTATGCATGTTGGCTTCATAGGCCAAATACCAGAATTCAAGGACAAACTTGTGCATACATGTAGCATTGAGAGACAAGGAAAGTTACTCCCTACTGTTTAATAGTGCTCTGTTTCTGTTTTAAAAGGAAAACACATACAACAAACTGAACTTGCTGTTTGGATGAGTGTTTCTCAATCTGTGGTCTGTAAGAGTGCTCTGTAACATGATTACCCTCCCCACAAAATGATGGCGTTACACTTCTATATGTGTAAACAAGGAAAACAACCGTGGACTGGGGGAAGGAGTAATTATCTAAAAAATAGCTAAATTCTTTCTTGTTTCTAAATGAAAACCATCATGGCAACGTTGCCCAAGATAGACAGACTTTTAGGAGCAAAAGTGCAGGTTGGCTTTTTGGTTTTAGAAAAGCTGATGAGAACCTGAGAGAGACAGTCCTGGTCAGAGACAGACCTCCCTGACAGAAGTATCCTTGCCCAGAATGACAGGATTCAGAAATCAGAAGTTAAAACTTGGCTTCCTGCTTGCAAGGTGGAGCTATGAAAACCAAAACCCACTAGGTTGCTGAACAAATGCCTGCAGGGTAGACTAGGTGTTTGGTTTTAAATATGGCTGTTCTTCTGGTTAGTGCCCTGATCATGTGTGGAAGAATCTATTTCACTCTGGGGTCTCTGTTCTAATTTCTTTGTAGGCCTGCTTCGTTCTTTGTCCTTGGATGTTCATCTTTACCTCTAGGTTTCAAGTATTCCTAGTTCTACTTGGGTTCAGACAGCGTAACTAAACATGAGCCCTTCTTTCCTTTCACTCCTGGTGACTGTACTCCAATTAGGTGCTGATTAGTGCTGCTGGATGACAGGCACTTGCATCCTTAACTGTGGTCAGCTGCCCTGTTCCAGCTCTGAAGACTGCAGGACAGTTGAGAGTGAATCAGATTATGGGAAGAACAACTACCCACAGAAGGATTAGGAGCACTAGGAGAGCTGGACACTTCAGACTTTGCTAATAAAAGCTGCTTCCTACCTGAGGAACAGCAGCAGAGTGTGTGATTCATCGATTCCTGCAGCCAGGTTAGAGCTCTCTTATGTGGTACCTTGAGTAAATCTATTTGAGTGGTGATGGTAATGCAGCAAACAGTTGTGGAGCAGAGGGTAACACTGTACTTGTTTGAGTTGTTTTGATTTGCCTTCTTTTTTTCCCCTTCCCCTCCCTGAACAGTATGGAGGGAGGAGGGCAGGCAGAGCTTCTCCTGCGTGGGAATAAAGGCCACATTTGCAGCTTTGCCTCAGGAGCTTGAAAACCATAAGTCAGGCCTCCAAAACTACATTGGGTTTAGAAATAATGAGATGCTTTAGAAAATGAACTTGGAGTTCTCTTTCACAGTCTTTTTGTTTCCAAGCCTTTTGAGTACACTTGCTTCATGTTTGCAAGCTTTCTTTCTTCAACAATGACGGTAGAAGTATTTTTTTTTTAATGAAAACAAAGATGTTCTTATGCTTGCTGATTCCAGCACCTGGGGCATAAATTTTAAAATATTGTGGCATTTGGAGAGGATTGGAGGCAGGACACACAAAACACTCAACTTTAAGCCCCGTTTCCGCTGGGTCACCATCCTCTGCGGTAGGAATCTGAAGGATTGCAAAAGCTGAAGCATAAGGACCCCCTGTTGGTGGTCCCAGTGTCTGTCTTGGCAGCTTGCCAGGAGCCCAAGGGATGCACTTAATTTTCTTTATTCATTAGCATATTTTTAATCAAATCCATCAAACCACAATGTTTCCACATGTCTCTCCCATGGCAGATGAACAAAAATAGGTCAGTGCTCAAACACACCTTTAATACACTGCAGTTCTGCAGTTCACTCCTATAGTTGCAGCTGGAGGACAGCAAATGACCTGTCCTCTGCACCTGGTGAAAACTTGTGGTGAAGAAAACTTCTCCTCTCTCCTGAAAGAGGAAAGCATGTGAGATTTGTCCATGATACAGACTGCTTTCCACCCGCTGCCCAGTCAGAGGGCAGGAAGAGCTGCATCTGAATCCTCTCCAACTTAGCTTCAAGTTTACAGCATTTGTTTAATGTTAATTTCTAGTGAATAATCAAGCAGGTGCAATGTCCAGGGCTGAATTCCCTGGCCCTAATGAAGTTTCAAGACTGCTTACACCTAGTTTAATAATAGGTTTTTACATTCTTGTCACCTGTAACCTACCTTCATATACCTCATGCTGCCAACCCATCTCTAGCCAGGCAAGGAAAACGTTGCAGTGTTGAGATCATGTTCACACTTGCAGCTGAGACGTGTCTTGCCTTGTTTCTTATCTCTGAATTGTTCATAACAAGAGCGAAGTAAAAATTACTCTTCATGTTTTTCACATGAGCTTTCAAAGTTGGTTCTGGGTGGGGTGAATATTGCATCAACACCAAGTTAAAACTTATCTTTTGTTCTTCTTTTTTGGAAAGAAATGGGGATATAGGTTCCAGGGGAACAGTCTTCCCCATGAGACAAAGATCGGGTAAAGTCTAAGGTATTAAATAGGTTTGGAGTATTTGGAATGTGAGTCTATGACAAAGAGATGCATGCTTTACTTTCCTTTCTTTCTTCTTAAAGTCCTGTGGGTTTGGCTTTGTTTTGTTTTTTTTTTTGGGGGGGGTAGGTTTTTTTTTTTTTTTTTGAGTTAAACAAGTCAATGAAGACCTATTCTGAATGTAGAAATTGGAATGGGCTTGCAGCCTGTTCCTAGCTGCGGAAAAGCTAAGGAAGCAAAAGGTGAAAAGCTCTGCAGCATCCAGGCCCCTTTCCAAGCAGCCCCACCTCCCCTGGTAACCCTTTCCTGCTGACAATGCCGTCACCCCAGACAGGCTGCAGCAAGTGATGCACACATGGAGCGACCCCTGCTTCCCTCTCCTGCTGGCACATTCTCCCTTTTGGTCATCACGAGCTCCTTTGCAGTTACTCTTGTTTTGGGAGCTAACCCAAGAGGTAAGGGTAGGAAAGGTGTCTTAGCAAGTTTGTTAATTTTGGCTTCCCAGTTAAAGGTGCTAGGCATTTCCTGCTAGGAAGGCCTTTTGCATGTATTTTTGTCAGAAGCCCAAAGTCAGAATATAACCTCTAAAGCCGGGAAGTCCATAGTGAGAAGATAAAGTCCCCTCTGCTGTGCACCAGGTGGTCTCTGCTAAATAGTAAAACATCCCAGCCATGGGGACGGGGACCTGTTTACTCCTTCCTTGTTGCGTGCCTGTAATAGTTCACAGCAGCAGATATGTTACAGGCAAATACTCTTTCTTCTATCCATTTGCTTTTCTATGCATTCGGGTCTTCCACTTCTGCTGTCAGAACTGTCTCCATTGACTGCTATCAATCGCTTGTGTACTTTCAGGTCTTAATACATACATTTACATGTTTGCCTTGTCTAAATCCACCCTTACTTACACCTGTATTCTTTTATTGTTCTTTAACAGCTACCGTTAAACAAATTCAGCCCTGTTACCTAGGCATAAGATAAGTTACAGCAGGACCAATTTTGCTGCAGGCTCAGTCCTGCAAGTTTGTTTGTGCCTTGTCACAAGGGGAGGAGTCACTTCGCAACTTTAACTCATGATCTCTCTGCTCTCCTGTAATGCCCGCTCTTGAGGCAGACCTGGATCTGTACAGCATTTATCGTGTGGTGGGTTGGACTCTGCGGGAGCTCCATCCGCTATTGGTTTGGGGACTGCTAGCATGGCACTGGCAGTGATGTTTCAGTTTGGGGGAAGCAGACTTACAAAAAGTCTGGGGCGTCACCGTGGAGTGTTACGATGCCTGTTCTCGGCAGCCACCACAACCTGCAGATCTTTGCCTTTTGTAGTGGAGCTTCCTGGGCCATGCACCACCTCAAAATGGCAGCCACCAAAACCAAGAGCCTGCTTTTCTGCCTGAGCAAGCAATGGGGGGAGCACAGCCTCTTAAATCTACCTTGCCTGGGGGCTGAGGATCCCTGGGGCTTCACAATTTAGGCTCTTTCTTGGATTTCTTCCAGGAACAGCGAGTAGGTCCGTTCTTGCACGGGAAAGGCAGGGTGGTTGGCAGCGTGGCGGTGTTTTGTGTATGCTGCACTTGGCGCTCAAAAGGCTAGTGCTGAACACGGGGAATTTCACATGGCTCAATTCCCTTCCACCCCAGGGCGTGTATATGTCTCCTCTCCCAGCAAAGCGCACTTACCGGGGTATGCTCTGTGCCAGGGTGGGGACTGCCTCTGTCCCCTTAAAGCTGGTCTCATGTGAAGTGGGTAGTTCCAGATGTTTTGGCAAGCAGGGTGGGAAGCAGGGAGGCCTGGCCTTGTGGCTCTCTGAACTGTCTAGGTAGAGAGCTGTGGGATCGTGTTCCCTTCGGTCACACGCTGACTCAACCGGAGCCCTGGAGAGTGCTCCTGTCCCAGCATCACCCCATAGCCTGCTCCTTCTGAGAAGACCTGACCTGCCTCTCATGCTCCCCGGGACTCGTGTCAGACAGGGAAGCAACTGAGCCCAGCTCTTCTTTCATGAACTGTTGGACTACTGACTAAATGAAGGTATGAATAAAAATAGCCTACGCCCATCCCCTCCACCCACCTTGAGCTTTTTTAGAAAAAGGGAAGAAAAAAAATTGTATTTATTGCTGCATTTTCGGACACCTGATCTGGAAGGTGGGCAGACTGAAAACACCTGCTGCACTGAGTCCTTAGGGAAGAAAGTCAGAGATGTTCATCTAGTCATTGTAAAGGACTGAAGTCCAAGATGGATGCTGCAGGCTTTACAAGGCTCAGAGGCTTTTGGCTTGCCCCTAAAGCCAGTGACAGGCACCTGGGCATCTTGAATATATATCACTGTGGAGGTCATGACCACATCAGATGCCTGAAGTTTCTTTGCACGTTGCTGTGACGTAAGTGATTTTAACATATAAAGTCAATTAATGGGAGAAAGAATTTAGCATCAGATAAAACCACAGATTTTACAAATTTGAAGTTGCACTAGCAGAAGTTGAATAACGCAAAGCAGTGTCTTCCGTGTCCTTGAGCTTTTTCCTGACCTGTGCATACAACATGGGTTGTACCGGGAGTGACAGGGAGTGGACATAGAACAAATGTTTCCCCAAAGTGGAAACTGCGACAGCCTCATTTCTCGTGAGATTTGTCCAAGCAGTTCATCACGCTGTGGTCAATTTACTTCGTTACCATCCAGGAAATACAGGTAAATAGCATGCCATCATACTGGTGATATTAAACAAAATATTCCTTTCCATTGTGACTGCACACCACTGGCATCTCTAGTGTCCATTTTGTGGTAGGGGAAATGCTCTGATCCAAGGAACGCCCAAGAAAATGAAGCAAGAGCCCTTAGAAATGCAGCGTGAGCCATCATACCTAATGCTTGCTTTTTATGTCCTGATGAGGAGACTATCTTTCCTCCCCGCTAATATGAGGTACTGTGATGCCTAAATAATTGATTATCTTCAATTTCCCCTAACCCTGACATCTGGTAAGAGCTGTGGCTGTACGAAATACCATCTATTGCTAATTCCTTATACAGCCCTAGCACCTCTCACCCTGAAGCATTAGACCCCTTGAACTCTGGACCATGACTACCTTCCCATTCCCCCCCAAAAGGCCACAGTAAATGAGGTAGTCTTAGAGAAATCCAGCTGCGTGATAGCAGCTGCTGCCTTATGCTCCCCTAAAGGGAAAGTGGGGCCTGGTTTTGAGGTGTGATGGGACCAACTGGCTGCAAGCCTTGCGTTTTCTCTGTCTCTGTGCCCTTCACTGCTCTTGGAGAGGTGGCCCTGCAGAAGAGGGTCCCGAAGGGTGTGTAGCAGCCAAATACAGCCTCTGCTGGAGGGAAAATTTGTGCACAATTCGGGGCAAGTACCACTTTACAATAACCTCTAGTAAAGAGGAGCTGTGGAGAATAAAACAACTAATTGGGTCTGCATCGGGATGCTTTAGTACCCACGCTAAAATTTGGCCAAGGAAATGAAGCTCACACCTTTCACTGTTATACACAAATAAACCAATATTTCCAAGGGATCTTTCATAACCAGCATTGGTGAGGATTTATCACGCATAACGTCCAAACCTGAATGCACCTGGCTCCGGTATGGGATCATTGGTGATTATTTTGGGTTTGCTTTTTTTTTTTTAATATTCCATTTTCAGCTGGAAATTACTGATGTGACCAAAGTCCGATTCCCTTCAGCAGTTTCTCCCTTCCTCCCCCCACCTTTTCGCACTCCCTGAGGTCTGACCATCTGGAAATCCTCCTCCACCTCTTCATCATGTGTGAATTTCCACCTAGGGCTGAAAGTGTCACTGTACTAAAGTGTGATGCATTAACACATTGAGGCAGAAAGCAGAGGGGAGTTGGGGATTATAACACTTCATGACCCACTCCACAGTCGCTCTATGATTTAATCATCTTTATCAGCTTGTATCCTTTTCTTTGTAGCCCTCTCTTTTCCCTGTATCCTTTATTAAAATATTCCCATAATTAAAAAGCCCAACTCTACTCAAACAGGCAAAGTGCAGTACCTTGTCTCGAGACTCAGGTCAACTGAAAAAGGCAAAGGTTTCAAGGAGAACATGCCTCACTCAAGCAAGCTGGGGAAACTAGATTGCTCTTTCACAATGAAACTCACCAGTTATCCGCATCTCCTATTGTATATTGCAGACTTGGGGTTCTTTCCTGCCAACCCTCACACACATAGTCTGAGCAACTGTAATTTTTATTTTTATATATATAAAGTATAAGCAGTAATAATGCTATCTTGTACAGAAATGAAACCAAGCCCTGCAAAATATGTGCCATGTTGGTTTATCCTTTTGGCTGAGTGGAATGGAAAATTTACTAGTTTGGATGTCAGCTGCCTAGCCTTCTTCTAACTAAATACTGAGGCTTATTATGCTTCAAATAAATATACATATATATATGTTTCTTTTGTGGCTTGGTTGCTGTAATCATCTTGGATGTAATAATGTTACTAGCCTCAGGGCTATATTTATTAAGATTTTAATTTAAAATCTTTCTGTCCTTCAGCATTTAAACAGAGGAAAACCCCATCTGGAGTAGCCAAAAAAAAAAAAAGGTTCATCCTTTTCTTTTTTATGCGTTCCCCTCCCCTAGGCCCTCTCTCTCATCTTTTAACCAAAAAAAATGGAGCAACGCACTTTCCTGTTGTAGCTCTGCACCCTCCTAACACTTCAGTACCTGTGTAGGTTTGGTAGACCCAAGGTCTGCTTAGTATGATCCAGGTTCTTGCTGTTTCTGGAGCAGTGGTTTGTTTTCTTATTCTTTTATAATAGTACCAACATTATTTCACAGTAATATTTCTACATACTATGATTTATTCTTAATAATGCTCTTGGTAAGGATATAAACCACAGCAATAGATGTCGGGAGGGTGAGACTATTACTCAGAAATGGCAAAAAGGGCTGTGGAGAAGTTTTAGGGTTGTTCTTTGTTAACAAGCTGCCCCACTTTTGAGGAGATCGTGGCAGGGAAATAACAGAACAAGAAGACCTGCTTGACCTTCACACCTGGGGAGTGAAAAACTCCCACAATCTTAAAACCCCTTTGAAGGGACATCTCAGTCAAGGGCACAGCCTGAGCTGTCACAGCGTACGTGCTTTTTCAGATGTTTTGGAAGAAATGGCAGATGTTAGCACCCGAGTTGTATAGAGTTCGCAATTCGTTTTGTTTTAATCCCATGGCATACTCAAGCTATTCCCTCATGAGGGGACAGGCAGCGCTGACTTAGAAATGGTAAATAGTGAGCAGGGCAGAAGGTGGTTCAGAAATTTTTGTTAATAACCCTCTCACGCGATTGAGCAGTACTGGAACTTCAGTGACAGGTGGTAGCAGAGAACCTTGCTTGTAGCTAATGGCAATGCAGCAGCCGTGGTGGGTAAGACAGCCAGAACATACTTGCTAAAGGCCTGCAATGGCTAAACAGCACTGGGCAAATGACTGTAAATCATGTGGGCCAGCTCTCAGCTGGGATAAATCGATAGAGCTCCACTGCGACAGTGCTACCGCTCTGCCCCAGTGGAAGGTCCTCCTTGCTTGAACCGGAGGGCTTTGGTGCTGTTACAGGAGCCCCTTGCTCCTGACCCTAGCAGCGAGTGCATCAGTCAGCTATATCGCAATCATCTTTAAAAACCCACTCTGATGTTCTTGTGCAAACAGTCAGACTGCATGACGGTTTTGGTTTGATACAACAAAAGACTCATGGAAACAAAACTAGGCAATTTAAGTATGAACAGACTGAAAATTACTTTTGACATACAACACCAAGGCCATGCTGTTGGTGTCAAGCTCCATGAAGAGGATGAATTCCTGTACGCTCTACTTGATTTCAGAGCAACTTACAGAGGGTTGAATGCTGTCAACCTCAACTTACAGCTAGTGAAAATGGGGTAAAGAGGAAGAAATTCAGGCCTAAGCACAGGTCTTCTGGCTGCAGTCTGTCCCACAGGCTGTAGGTGTAGACACTTCCTCTACATTGTGCTGCTTGCTTGTAGAAAAGAGAAGGTAGCTTATGTTCAGGTACTCCTCAAGTGCTACTGATCGTCCATTGTGAGAAGACTTGAGCTTCTGTACCCCATTTCTCCCATGGCATTGCAAAGGTACCAGCCATTTTTTTTGCTTCTAAGCTCCATGCAAAATTGGAGGGAAAACTCTCCATCCTGTCACCGCTCCCCGATAATCATTGATTTTCTCAGGACAGCTGATTTTAACATTGCTCCACCCCACTGCTCATTTTCCTGATCTATTAGATTTATCAGTCACAGCTGGATGTATAGAAGAAATGCAGCAGCAGACTTCGAAATGCAGCAGTGGACTTCTAAATACATTGCCTCAGTAAGTAGTATTCAAATTACAAGAAGTCAAGTTTTAACTATTTTGTTTACCACTTAAATGCAGATTTTATTTTTACTCACTTTGCTACTTTGCAAGGCTTTTGGTGTGAACTTAAACAAACACGAAAATCATGTTCTTTAACAGTATGTTAAAAGTGCTTATATGTTAAAAGTGCTCACCACAAAGCAGACACTTCTTTGTTGGGCAACCAGCACAGCTTTTTCATGTTGTCTGTGTGTCCTCACCCGCCCCAGCCTATTTAGGTCAATACAAGCAACTTCAGAGGAAGTCACTGCCTGGTTATAAGTCTACGGCTTTGGACTGCAGAGGACAGACTGTGTGAGGAAAACAAGAACACGTCTGGGCCATCAACGAGCAGCGGGTAGCTTTTGAATATCGCCCGGGGTATCCACCCGATGGTGTTCGGTCCCTTTACTTTGGAAATCGAAGCAGATCCCTGAACTCGGTTCCTTTGCCAAAGGGCGCGCTGCTTTGTGCGGAGACCTGCCTGAGGCGAGGTACCTGACGGCATCGCTTCACGGCGCGCGAGATCCACCTGTGCTTCGTTCCCCACAGCGAACCTGGGAGCCTGGATGCAAACCTTCCCAGAGCGCGGAGGGGTCGTTGAAGAAGACCGCTAGGCCAGCACGTTACCCGTGAGGCACCGCAAGGAAGCTGAGCTGAAGGGAGCGGGACTACAGCCACGTTAAAGCAGGTGCAGTGGGAGTGGGAGGCTGAGGCCGTGAGTGTGTCCCTGCAACCCTGTACTGCTGCCTCCCCATGTCCCCGTCCTGCCTGACACTTGGGCGAGGAGCTGGCATTCAGTAGGTGCTCCTCAAAACGTGTTGAGGGCTCGAATTGATTTCTCTGTGACTCACCTTCCAGGTTCTCGTTGTACCTGCTGTGGATGAGGAGTTCCTGGTTTGGTCAGGCCCTTTGTTTCTGCCTGCTATCCCCCCTTTTCCCAAGCAGTGTTCAGCGTAGGACCCTTCTTTTGGAGAGAGCAAATCTCTGTTAACAGGCAGTTGTCAGTTAAAGAAGCATGAGCAGGAGCAAAGGAGCCAGATTAACAACTTAGTGGGTTTTTTAATGAGTTAGGTCTACCTTTGCCAGCTCAGAAAATGTCCGGGTTGTTCAGAACAGCATTTACCTACTTGATTTTCAGTAAGACTTTCGCTTCTACAGAATTACGGTGCTTTTGAAACATCCACTTCTTTTGTTGCAGTTGTTTAAAAAGTAATTGTGCGTAGTGAGGAATCAGTCTGATTACGGATACATAATTTCATCTGAAGCAAGAGAATGCTGTAAATACAAATTCCAGATTGAGCCCAGCGCTCGCAGCCTGCCCCTGTAACCGTGCGTCTCAGTGTCTCTGTATTTCCAGGAAGACGGCAACGGCCACCTTGTAAAAAGCTCTTTCAGATACGAGGCAGAAGTATATACTTCAAGGTCTAGCCTTGAAACTTCTGTGGGATAGCAATGCTCATCTGAAGTGCCGTTTAAAACAGATTGTGTTTCACTACGTGCAAAAATCCCCCATATAGATGCAGCTATATGAGCAAAAAAAAGTGCTCTTGCCAGTATAGCCTATTTTATTTGGGAAATGCTTGCAGAAAAAGATGCTTGTGCTAGTAAAACTGGTATTTGCTGGTTATCAAAGGAGAAGCATTTCTAGTGCAAACTGGGCCTCTTATATATGAAGCTTTATTCAGTTCAGCCATCAGTACAGTAAAGAAATCCTTCCTCAGAGGGATTAGTAAGGTTACCTAACAGATATGTTAATGGTTTAAGAGCATAAAAGGTGCTTTAGCAATACATGCGGGCCTAGATCCTTTGCTAGTGTAAATTGTTTATGGTCCCACTGAGGGCATCATGGAAACACGGAGCAGTGAGGGGAGCTGCCTTGTGCCATCGCTGCCTGCTCAGTTTCTGGAGCTCCCCACCGGCTCAGGACGGTGCAGAGCTGCACTGACTGGCCCCTCCAAAAGCGTGACTTCTGCATCTGCCGCCCCCTGAGAAAAATGTGCATAAGCAAGTATCTAGGTTATAGAGGAAGAGCTGGAGAGGTTTGATGCCTCGGAAAGGCGCCGATTTACACTGGCTGAGGATCTCGGTTTATGCTGATTTGATTTTACTAGTAGTTTCGAGAAGCATCAGATTCTAGTCACGGGACTTGATGTTTCTACCAAAAATACCCTCCGATGCTGTACCTTCTCACAGCAGGGCTCCCTGGCTAACCGCGTGCTTGCCCATTAAGCACAAATCCCAGCCATTTCCTTCCCAGTCTTCCCCTGCATTTAATGTATGGAAAAGCATGACCCTGAATCAGATGAATAGCAGCCGGTTTGAGAAGGTGTGTGTGAAAATGTATCCTCACGCAGATGAGCTCAGAACAAATAGAATAGAGGGGAGGAGGGGAGGAGAGTGGAGCGGGGGGAGTGTGAAGCTACCCTTTCCCTGATAGTTCAGCCACTACGTGTGAGCAACAAGTTTATGCCCAAGGGAAAGAACTGAAAGCTGAGGAGATCTTAAAATTAACAGAGCTTTATGGCTCAATCAATAGGCCCTGCTCCCTGAGCAAGATTAGAAATGAAACGGCACATTTCTTTCTGTTAACCCTGTTTGCTCTCCCCGTAGGCCTTTCTGCCTGAAAGCATCTAAGGTTTGATTAAGTTCTTCTCCAGGAGGAAGCCAGAGAAAGTCCATTGTGTGAAAGCTGCCTCCAGAATGCTGTGTTGGACACACTTTAAATAACAATAGAGGTTATTAGTGTATTAGTTTGTTAGTAATTGCTAGAGAAGATAAGTCTTCCCAATATTTGAATATGCAAAATGGCTTTGGCTAACCAAAAAAAAAAGGGGGGGGGGGGAAGCCAAAACATGCCACTGCAGTGAGTAACAGGGATGATTAGAAATCACTGTATGTAAAAAACACAAAGCCTTCTACTAGAAATACCTTCCCAGATTTGTTATACCCACCGAGGACATGATATTTCCCCTCTTTGGCATTTCATTCTCACTGGGGCAATGAAACAGTTGTTTTCAAAGGGAGAGGGACTGTGTTTGCACCTATTTCTTGTTTGACAGTGACCTCTATGAACCAGTCATCACTGCTCTGCCTGTTGTTTTCTTGTTAGCTCTTTGCTGTCACATTAATTACTGTGAAGTACTAAGCTTGTTGCATTCACGTGCTCTCATTAGCTCACAGGATGTCAGAGTGATTGGATTTTTAGCATTATTTCTTTTTTTACATTCCAGGCTTTCCATTCAGAACCTGTTACTGGCAGGGAGGAAATGCTGTATCTAATTCTGATCTCCCATCAGGGTAGCTCCAGTGATACTGGGGATTTGATTCACAATGCTGTGTACGCCATTAGACTGCGTTTATGTTAAAACCAACATGAACAATCAGATCGGGATTGCAGTGTGATGCTGAAGCACAGCATTGAGTGTCTTCCCTTTTGCAGTACAGAACAGGAAAGAAAATATTTATGATGAGAACAGCATTTGTCCCTTCCATTCTTAAATCACAGTAACGAGCTGATCCTCCCGTTGACCCGCTTTACACTCCTGCGTTGCTTCTGTCAGTGACAACTAACAGAGCTCACGTGCGTGCAGTCCAGGAATACAGGAGAAGTTTTATTCTTCTTCTAAAAACTGAAGTGAGCAGAAGGGGCTGCTTTGCCGTCGTGCTTGAAATTTGTCCGTCCTGCCCCTTGAAAACCACCGTTTGGCTCAATGAAAAAGATGAAGGCCTTGAGAGCTGCTTTCATTCTTGAAGTTAGATTCTTCTCTGCTAAAAAAAAAAAAAAAAAAAAAAAAGGAAACGGAAAAGAAAAAAAAATTAGGACACCCGGCAGCCCCCGTGCCTGGGCCGGCTCTAGAGGGCTGCTTTGCCCCGTCAGAGCCCAGGCTTCAGCGCGCCTCTCCCGCTTCCCGGCCCCAGAGCCCCCGCCCCTGCAGGACCAGGCCCCCTGACCCGGCCAGCAGACGCCGCCGCCACCGCCGGTTCCTCCCGGCGCCCCAGCCGCGCTCCCCGGCTCC
>JAVKLA010000001.1:39975023-40089618 GCA_034782735.1 Sagittarius serpentarius
ACCCGCTCTGGGCTGGGTGAAGGTAGGTGCCCTGCCTGTCCTCCTGCCTGCTGCAGGCACCTGGCTGCCGGGCTCGCCCGCCTGCCCTCCGCCTCGTCCGCTCTCCCCCTCTGCCCCGCACCGTCTGGCCCCGGCCCTGCCCGCTCCTTCCCGACCTCCCTGCGTGCGCCCCTGTGCCTGGGATTCTCCCCGGGCTGTGCCCTGCAACTCCCCTCGGTGCGTCCCTCCGCAGCCTCCGTGCCCCCGGCTTCCCCCCGGTGGCCCTTCCAGCCGCGCCGTGGCTTGCCTCCGTCCCTGTGCGTCCCACTGTCCCTCCTCCGCCTGTCCCACTCCATCTCTTGCATCCCTCGCCTCCTCTGTCTTGCCCTGCACGTTCGTCTGGTTCACTGCATGCATCTGTCCTTGGAAGCTCGCATTCGCCCGTCCTCCCTTTCCGTTCCTTTCCCGTTTATTGAGCTTTCATTCGTAGTGCTGGCCTGGTCTGTTTGTCCACTGCGTGCAGCCTCCCACCAAGCGTGTCTGTCTCCTCTCAGTCTGTCAGTCCGTTCACTAACTGTGCCATCCATCCCCACGGTACCAGCCATCTCGCTCCTGTCCAGCCATTGCAGTTATGTGTCACTGAATCCCTTCAGCGTAGCTTTCCAGCAGTTTATCCAGGCAACCGCCGTGCCTGTGAACTTTGCACATCTGGCTATAACACCATTGCTCTGCAAATTAGCTCTCTCCTGTCTATCTGCCCACCTCTCCTTTCCTTCATCGCTCCATCGCTCAGTTCATTTCTCTCTCTCTCTCTCCCCGCCCCCCCTCTCCCTCTCCCTGTGGCATCTATATATCATTTGTCCACAAAATAAATCTCTTTCTATACTGTATACTGCCCACTCATCTCCTTTATCTACCCTCCCACTTACCAAAGGCATATACATTTACAGTATCTATGGGATCTGTTGCATTATACATATGCTCGCTATATTCACATACAAAATTTATGGGCACACACAATCTCACACAACACAAGTGATGTGGATCAGTGCAGCAACACCGTACTGTTCTTTTTCTGTCACCGTCACCACAGTTTATAAAGAAGTTGTGTATTTACTAACATGCGAAAGACTTTCTTAGCGTGCATTTTGGGGTTTATTATTTTTTAATAGGCTGTTGTTGGGAGATCTGGGGTGGGCTGGTACTTCCGTTTGGTATTCAATCAATCGCTGGCTTTTGTAACACTTCCAAAATCGACTTTATGTAAAACATAGACAAGCACAGTGAAAAATTTTGTCACTGAAATATTACAAGGTACCAAACGGGCCCTGGAGGCACATTTGAAAGGCATCTAGGGTAACAAATGAAGACACTGATTACGCAGAAAATCCCATTCAGAGATTGACAAAAATAATAAAGATTCTTAGGAAAGGAAAAGGAAGAAAAAAATCTACATTTGGCTCTGTACAGAAAGAAGCGAAACAGATAAGGGCAGATGAGAAAATGCCTTTCCAGCAATAATTTTAAATAGCGGTTGGGAGGCTTTGACTCAAGGACCAGAATTATAGTCTCCGCCATAAAGGCCAGCTTGCACATTTATCACCTACGCCAAATTTAGTTAGGACTTACAGTACAAAATTGCAGGAGGGCCGCTGGTATTTCTGAAACATTTCAAGCAGCAGGCTGTTTTGTTTACAAATAAGGGTTTCTGTCAGACATTTGGTGACATTTGGTTTTCCGTGACAATTTCGCTCCTTTAATTCTAGTGTTATTGAAAAGCGTATTGAGAACAGCCAGGAACAGCGTTACAGCGAGAGCAGCCGCTTCACTGCCTCGCCTTGAATGGGAGTCTGTCGTTTCGAGAGGAAAAGGCAGCGATCGAAACGATTAATAATAGCAGATATTCTACCCAGACGAAGCGGGGGTTAGCTTGATCTGTTGGACAAGCAGGCACATTATACGGAAATATTTTCCCCTCTGTCTCGTGAATCCTTTCTGTTAAACCACGATGAGACTATGTGAAAATCGAAACAAAATCCCTGGTTTGGCATTGGCGTTTCAGCGGTTATTGAAAGGGCTCTCCCCGTGAGAACTGGCAGGTAGCTGAAAGTTAAAACTGTTCTTAAACCGACGAGATAGCAGAGTCTGAGTGCTGGTCTTTTCAAGGTGCTGCTGCAGCGTCTTTAAAGCTGGCTGGCTGGGAATACCCCGTATTCTGGAGAGCTCTTACTGGTGTCTGTGGATCTGACACATCCGGCTACAGCCCCATGGTGAACGTTCCTGTGAGAAGTCCCTTTCCAATTGATTTTGGTTGCAAATTGGGGATATCTGATTCAGTGCGTGCCTTCTGGCCGGCACAGCCCTGTCGCCGCTCCCTCGATCTGCTGTGCTCTAGCGTTGTCCCTGAATCCAGAATGGCACACAAGCTAACGTTTCCTTTTTGACTTAATCTTGCTGATCTCTCCTTATCTTGCAGACGATCTGGCCTCATCTAGAGTCCGCCTCTATTTCTTCATCTCGAATGAAGGGAACCAGAACTTGTTTGTCGTTCAAGCCAGCCTGTGGCTTTACTTGAAGCTGCTTCCATATGTCTTAGAGAAAGGCAGCAGGCGAAAAGTAAGAGTCAAAGTCTATTTCCAAGACCCGGACACTAGCAACAAGTGGAATGTGGTTGAAAAGAAAGTTGATCTCAAAAGAAGCGGTTGGCACACTTTTCCCATGACAGAGGCGATCCAGGCTCTGTTTGAGAGAGGAGAAAGGAGACTGAACTTGGATGTTCAATGTGAGGGCTGTGAAGAGTATTCAGTGCTGCCAATTTATGTGGACCCCGGGGAGGAATCCCACCGGCCTTTTTTAGTGGTGCAAGCCCGCCTCGCCGATAACAAACACAGGATCCGGAAAAGAGGCCTGGAGTGCGATGGCAGGACCAATCTATGTTGCAGGCAACAGTTTTACATTGACTTTAGACTCATTGGGTGGAATGACTGGATCATAGCACCATCAGGTTACTATGGGAATTACTGTGAAGGGAGCTGCCCGGCCTACTTGGCCGGCGTCCCGGGGTCGGCTTCCTCCTTTCACACCGCCGTCGTGAATCAGTACCGAATGCGGGGGCTGAACCCGGGCACCGTGAACTCCTGTTGCATTCCAACCAAACTTAGCACAATGTCAATGCTGTACTTTGATGATGAATACAACATTGTGAAAAGGGACGTTCCCAATATGATTGTGGAAGAATGTGGTTGTGCTTGATTTAAGGTGTGTTTTGGGGGGGGGAGAGAGGGGGGGAGAGAGAGAGAGGGCGAGAGAGAGAGAGAAACATTCCCGTACGAGATGGTGTTGGAGGAAGTTTCACTGTGTATCCAGGCATCAGTGTTGGAAAGTCACTGTGGAAAAGTTTGGGAAAAAAAAAAAAAAAAGAAAAAAGAAAAAAAATATAATTTCACTTTGGTGTCAGGACAGTGGCAGTTTGTGGATCTTGGACACTTATATATTCTACCACTTATAAGTTAATGCTATGAAATATCTTAAAGACACACACACACACACACACGGAACGTGGACACGCACACAAACACGCGCTCATACACACACACAGGCACAGACACAGACGCACACACGAGGCAGCTCGGAAAAGGGACATGAGCACAGAAAGTCAGTGACCAGTGACGACGGACCTAAATGCCTGCCAGTACGAGTGAACGGCTGAGCAGCTGTTTCCCCGCCTGCCGGTGAAGCCAGACCGAAATGAGCTCCCTTTGCTCAGGCAAAAGCACAGACTGCGAGAACACGACGTATTCTTGCACACAGGTGTCAAAATGACCAAATTTAGAAAATTAAAAAAAAAAGAAAAAAAAAAAAGAAAAAAAAAGTCGACTGTCACCTCTTCGGTCTAACGGGAAGCTGCAGGACACCTGCCTTGGGAGGTGATCACTTCCTCTTAATTTAAATTTATCTAAATGTAAACATCACAGATGCCCGCATCTTCCTACAGCACTTCCAGCAAGGAATCGCGCAGTACCATCGGAGAGAGACAGAAAAGGGGACAGACGCGTAAGCAACCAGCTACTGTATTTCTAACATCTGACCGTTGCGAAGTCACAAGCTGGGCTGGCGTGATCCGATGCTTTAACTGCCCGCTGGCAACCCGTGGATGGCTACACCCGCCGTGTCTTGGAAAAGGGGATCCGATACCGTATCTGGACTGTGTTGACCGTTGGCATCTCTCACTGTTCGGAGAATGAAAAGTCAGAGTTGCAATCTGTGTTCTTCAACGGGGGACTCGGCAAGGACACGTCACGCAGGGGGACGAGCAAACAAGCAACCGCCACCACGGCTAAACCAATGAACCCTAAAGAGGAGTGACAGGAACAGAGTGGAAACGTTCTGAATAATGCAGTGCATTTAATAACAGGCGAGGAACATTTTAACACGTCTTGGAAAGGAGGAGAGAGGAGAGTGCTTTCAATTTCCATACCAGGAGGTGTCGAGGATGGCCATAAAGATCAGAAAATAATGATACAGCATAGCACTTGCAAACTGCTTGAATGCACGTATAATAGCACTTGCAAATTTCAATGCCTTGAAAAGTGGTACTTGATAGTGCACTTATCTTTGCTCACTATCTAGGTAAACAGGTGCCGCATGAGCTATGCAATTTAAAGTGTTGACCCATACTAGACAAAACTGGACTTATGATATGACTTTTTTATATTTTTTTATACTTGAAATTAAATCTTTTGCTTCTTTTTTAAAGCGAATGATTGCTTTTAATGTTTGCACTGATTTAGTTGCATGATTAGTCAAAAAACTGCCATTTGAAAAAAATGTTATTTTTATAGCAGCAAAAAATGAATACAGTTAAATGTATTATACATAAATTTTGGAACCAAAGAGGCCAACATATTAGTTATAATTTTTATGAGATGGCAAAGCCATCATATATCATGTAGTCATACTGAGCAATCCCTCACGAGGCCTATCAATTGTTTCAGGGTACAAAATGGATTCTGTTTGTTCTATTCAGTGTCTTTTCTATACCATACGCACATGGAACGTAGAGCGGAAAAAAAAAAAAGACTATTGTAGAATACATTACAATATGTGCATCCTTTAAATCCAATTTTTATGTTTATTTAATAAAGTTCCTTTTAGGTTCTGTTCCATAATAATTTAAACCAAACAATTTTCACTTAGATTTGCTGTTGAAGTATTTTACATTTGTGTACAGTTTAAATAAATAAAAAAGATTAAAAACTGGATGTGCTTTTTTTTTTTTTCCTGTTCCTCCCCCCCCCCCAAGTGTGTAACATCTGGAGAAACTTGCTTACTTTCGGGACTGAATGCGGCTGCAGACAGCGAACTGTCGCATTAGACCGTAGTTGTATTAGTCATTGCAGAAAGCCTTGTCTGAGAGCTCAGCTGTGATCCTAAAAATGTTACACTCTAGTTTTATTGCCGTCTATACATGTAAGCATCTGCTTCTTTCTATCTGCATCGGTGCAGGGTCTCTGGGTGCGGGAACGGCGCTGTTCCGCATACTTGCAGGTCGTTTACAGCAAGTTCCTGGTTCACCTGCTGTGTAAGAATGTAACTTCTTGTCTAGGTCACTCCCTCATTGGTTACAAGAAGTAAAAAAATAATGTGGCAAGCACTTCCAGGAAAAAGAGGTCAATACTAAGTTTGATGACCTTTTCTCTCTTTTTTTTTTTTTTTTAAATTTGCTGGCACCAAGGGGAGGGTATTTTTGAGTAAAATACAGCCCCTCTATTAACACCCCCCCCCAAATGTTGACAAATACTCATAGAAATTCTCGTCAGCTGCGCATATATCCAGATATTGATTTCATTGATCTTCACGGATAAATTCTTCCTCCTGGAGACCTGAGCAAATGCCAGCTGAAGCTGACAGAAAGACCTCTGTTGACTTAGCAAACGTTAGATCTGACCCTGAGACCTGGAAAGCGTTGAAGAAGCAAGTTCATGCAACTAAAGACGGGTTCTAGTTACAATTCACATTCAGGCGTAGCTCTGCCCACCCCTCCCCAAAGCCAGACACTTGGGTTAAACGGCTCTTTTCGGGAGACCTCTCGGAGCAGTTTGCTGTGGCTGTGGCAACAACCTGCTGCGCAGAACTTTGTCCCCCAGACCAAATTTTTTTGAATATTTCATAGCTTTCTCACCGCCTCGAACTGCATGTTTATTGTCAAAGCCACTGCTCACTCCTCCTGCTCCATCTCTTAGCAGCCTTCTCCCCTGTCTTTGTCTCCTGGGTCAACCATGCTACTGATGAGTTCAATAAATCCCCCTTGAAATCAGTGGCAAATACACGTCCCTGCAGTCTGAAGCCACATTTGACCTAATATGACACTGTCATTATGAATAAGACCGGGCTGCACTTTTAAAAATGGGATATATTAAGAAATCTTGCCCTTTGAAATGCAAGGCCCTGGAGGCTGGGTCCGGTTAGGTTTCGTTCTTAATTGAAAGTGTTTGGTTTCTGGGGTCGAAGCCAAGCCCTGCGTCGGACACTGGGACTCCTGTGCTCTCCCAGGAGGAGCGCGGTGTGTCTCGGCGTGGGATTTGGACCTGCAGCCCCGGGGAGCAGGGAGCTGCCGGCAGCCAGGATGCCACGCGGTTGGGCTGGCCAGGAGCGAGGGGCAGGAACGGGCGGTGCTCTGCATCCCACAAGCGAGCCCAGGGTCCTGATCTCCTTCACAGAGGCCGGCAAAGAACACCCCTTTTCTTGGTAAAAAGTTTTCACAGCTTTCTTCCTTGCCTTCCCTGCGCCCTCGTTTGCAGCTGCGGCCCTGACGTTCATGGGGCAGAAATAGAAACGCAAAGAAAAGCATGAATCAGTGTGGTGTGAGGGGCATCATCCAGGAGTGGGAAGAGCTGGACCATAGTCTGGGTTCCCAGGTCCTTTTGTTTTGTGTGAAACAGTCTGTGGAAATCAATCTGAACAGAACATGCTTTGAGTTCTCTGCAGAGTGGAGTCACTCACTGCTCTGGGCATGCTGCAGATAGCGAGGTATTCCCAAGCCCTGGTGCCGACAGCAACCTGTCACACAGATTTCCAAGGCTAAAATGAAATAAAATTTAAAAGGTCTTTAATTCTGTGGGACCCATCTGAGACAGTTTGGGCTTGATTTTTCAGAGATGTGACAAGGCAACTGCTCTTGCCAGCTTTTTGCAGGGGACTGCAGGAATTCCACTTTTTGCAGCTTTCACCTCCTGTGTTTTTGAAGATGGGCAAAATGAAAAATGAGATGCCCAAGCTTGATGGCTGCCTTCTGAAAATTTTGGGGTTTGTTTTCCCATCTCTCATTCCCATCCTCATAAAACTCAGCACCCATTTTCATCGCCTCATGCCAGGTTAGGTACTGTACCTAAAAAACCAGCGGGGTCAGGTCCATACCCCTCCCCGTCCCGAGGTGACGAGGTGTCTCTCCCTTGTCTCTGATAGGCTTTGAATTTAGTCCTGTAAGTGCTAAATCATTTTATTCTATCATGTGGCAGAATCAATCTATGCAGCTGGAAAAATCTTCATCCTTTAGAATGTTCTAACAGGCAAAACCCCGGTCCCGGTGCCTGGACCTCCCGCTGGTGTTAATGAGGACGGTGCGAAGGGGGTGACTGTCACAACGTGGTGCAAGAGAGCACTTGGTGGGTTAACTCTGCATATATCACCTACTTCCACACGTAACAGACACCTGCTCCAAAATTGCCAGCTCTCACCTTCTTTGCTTTGTTACTTGTGAGAGCTGATGTCAGCAGCTGAAATTAATTGCTGCGCTCCCCCTGCCATGGGAGAAGAGGGAAACCCCTCACTGAATGAAGCCTTCTTAAGAATATTTTTTGTTTGTCATGGTTACTACTGTGAAGGGTTGAAGAACATTTTGCAAAATGGACCAGAAATACAAATTTTTATTTAAAAGGAGAGTCTGTTTCTGTTAATACTGGTGTCATTCTGCACTAGCTCCCCTAAAGTCTGCAGATATCATCCAGGCTGGTGCCAATATAACAAAGACACACCTGAATCTGGTTTTCTTGAAATCCTGATTGGGCCCAGCTCATTCTCAGTATTCCTAAAAAAAAAAAAAAAAATTTCTTTTTTTTTTACTTTAGTCTCAGCAGCTAAAATATTTAGCAAAACTCACAGATGCTGCATGACAGATGAGAACAAGAGGAAAAGACACCAAACCTCCTGGTCATGAACACAGGGAGAATCTCCCTGCATATGCTGGAATTTGGCCAGGAATTAGCAATCTCCGTTGGTACAAAATACCCCAGTAGCTTTCATTTGCTTGCCCATTTAGTACCCTTGAACCAAAAGCTGGATTTACCTGGCTGCTTGTAATGGTAGGGGCCAATTTTATTTGGGTAACTTCATTGATTTCAGGGGAATTGTTTCTGATTTGTACTAGAATAAGTGGGAGCAGATTTAGGTTCTTTAATGTTCTTCCAGTTTAGCTCTTGGAATAACTTATATTTCATTATTATGTGTTTATGTAATTAGTGCAATTATATCAAATTATATAATTGGTACAATTACTTGGACTCATGTAACCGCTGCATATAGCATTCCATGCTGTAAAATCTTTTACTCTAAAAAAAAAAAAAAAAAGCAGTCAATATTACATGGGAATCTTAATTTGTTTTTAAATTCCAGTATCAAATTTAGGGCCTGACCACATGCAAGGAACGTCTGGTTCACATCAGTGGAAGCTCTCCGAGCAGGCAGCTTGCAGCCTTCATCATAGATATTGGGTTTTTAATCTGATTTGGCCAATTCTATTCAAGAGAAGCCCTCCTTGAATGTGTGCAGCTCTAACCAGTCTTCCTCGTACAAAGCAGAGATGTCAAGTTTTTACACACATGCTATATAACCTGAGAGATCTCTGAAGCCAGCAGAGACCTGAGTATATGTATACTGCTTCCTTATACTTGATCAGATTTACCATCTTTTTGATCTGCTGCCAAGAATTTTAGGCCGATATTTTTATTAAATTCATAGGCTCCCCTCTCTTTTTGGTCCCTGAAACTTTCTTTTCCCCCTTTGCTTTCAGGGTACATTGTTGTGAAAGCCTGGAAATAGAGGGGTCAGCATAGGGGCCTGTTGTGGGCAAAGTCAAAGTAAGCCTATCCAGCAAAACAGAAAAAAAGGGCAAGAAGAAAACCCGAGAGGTGTATTGATTTCCCTAGGTCAGACATCACCATCAAGGAAGACCCAGGATGAGAGCTGTGGTTGCTGGCTGACCTCTGCTGATGGACCGCTCCTAACGAGAGGATCAGCCCTCCCAGGTGCTGAGCGTTCCAAGCTCTGGCCTGGCCCAAATGCAGTCATTGAATCCAGCTGCAGAGTGCACAGACCCCAGGTGAGGCACATCTCTACCTAATGACAGCTCTGCAGAGCCCGACTGCTGCCTGCTCCGTCTCACTTTGGACCGGCTTTGGGAGAGGGTGTACCTGCTGGCGTGTCCTCCTGCATACTGGTCTTTGAAACGGGGCTGGGAGAGGCAGCTGCAGCCTACTACAGCACAGCCATTTTAAGGCTGCAGCTAGTGCTGCCTTGCTGCCTTCCTCCAGCTGGTAAGTGTGCTCAGTGCCTGTTATTTTTATCTTGAGCTTTTGCTTTGTTTTTGAGGATAATTGCACATTATTGCTGCAATATGTTATAATAAGTGCTATGAAGATGACTATTGTATCTAAGGGGAAAGAAGATGTGGCTGGGGAGCAAACTTAAACCTATGTGTCAGCAAAACAAACACGCCGTGTTTGGGCTGTGTCAGTCGAGTGGTACCAAAGTGGCATTTAGGTTTTGCCAAGCGGAGGCTGCGGGGCTGATCTCGTCCCTCTTTGCTTTGGTGGACGGAGCAGCTTGTGCCCGTTCCCGTGGAAGAGTTTGTCATAAGCTGTGGAAGAGCTGCAGTGGCCGTGCTTTCCTGCGGCCGGAGCTTAGCTCCTCGCTTGGGTGATGGGGGAGCTGGTCCTGGGCAGCGCAGCAGGAGCGAGGTAGGAGGGGGCGGATGCTGAAGCAGCATCCATTTGAGGATAAAGGGTTATAAATGCTACCAGATCTGGCTCCTGTGAGCTGGAGCAGACAGGGCTCTTGGACTTTTTGACGACCCCCCCCCCCATTCCCATCTCCTATCCACTATGTTCTTTGTAATCAGGTTTGGTCTCTTATGGCTTGTTTTTGGGTCAGGTTTTGGAACAGACCCACAGCTGTGGGACTCCACGCTTGGAAAAAAAAAAATTCAGGACCTGGTAAATTAAGGCCTTGGGCTCTTGCGAAAGGAAACAAACAACTCTTATCTGTCTTAATGAGAGTCGTATATGTGTATTTTGTATCCAATTGTATGAATTATCTTTAGCAGTGATACTTTGTAAGACCATGTAATTTATGAGGTGGTTATTGGTGACTCATAGGTATTTATTTCTGTCTTATATGCATTGTGTATGTTTGGCTTGATCAGGGTGGCATGTTTGCATGGGTGAGCATGCATTTTATGTGTAAACACACACAGACAAGAAATGCAAGGCTTTCTCTAAGCAAACCAACTTCTGCCGTGTTAACGAGGAAGATAAAATGTATTTTGGGGGATCCTGATGATAGATTGGAGGTAATGCAGTGTAGCTACCTACTGCTTTGGGTAGATTTCTTGACTTTTGGGTACCTCATCTTAAGTATGTTGTCTTGCATTAAGTATGTGGTATGTAAGTGCCCTTGTGATGGCTGAAGAGAAGGCAGCCTGTTCTCAGATGTGGCTGTGCTCCAGCCAGCTCCACATCCAAGAAAGCGCAGCAAACCACTTTTGCTCAATCTGTGTTTTGAAATTATTCAGAAGCTGGTTTGGTCTTTAGCACAGTTTGGAGCAAGCTTGGGGTTGCCTTTAGGATAGCTGCCAGGGGTCCCCAGTGCTGCTGTAAAGGCTGAGAAAGAGCCAGGGTATCATAGCACCCCTGTCACATGCCCCACATTGGGCCACCCTTCCTGTACTGGGAGGTGCTGGGTGGCACTTGGGCGGAGAGGAGCCCAGCTAAGTCTCTGTGCCGAGTGTTTCTTATTAACTACATGATAGGCACAGAGACTTAGGATTTAAGCCGGCTCTGTTTGTTAGCTGCACACCACAATGGTCAAATCACTACGTTAACAGTGCGTGACAATGAATCGAGCCCTCCTATATTTTGTTTTATGGGTGGGTTCCCCTTACTTTGTTCCGGTTTTCCTACCTCCCTTAACAACTGTAGACATGTGAATCTTGGAGAACGCTGCTTCCAGACCCTGTCTCCTTGAACTGGGTTACTGCACCAAGCAGGGAAAGTAAAGCTATGTTTAAGTTTTACCCCAAATGAAAGCTTTTTCTATTCTGCGTGCCACAAATAGACTTTTAATTATGGGAAGTACATGCTGTAAGTGCACCCCAGGATTTGATTCCATGCTTTTTCTGTCGAGCTTGTGAATGTGCCAGCTCTTACAGCAATCTTTTTTCTTCAGCATCACCAGCTGCAGTCCACAGTTACCAGATAGAACAACAAAAGGAGTGGCAAACCAGTCCATGTGCTGATGGCCACGAGCTTTCTGTCCCTGGCAGACTTTCTTGAGATGGTGTTGAATGTTACAACTGTTCAGATGTGCTCTGTGACTTTCTGGGCTTAAAAATCTGTTGGTGTTAATGTAGGACCAGATTCAATTATTAACACCTGTGGCAAGCAGAATCAAAATCCTACCAAATCGGAATTTCCCGGTCAATTACAGTCATAAACAAGCTGCAAGACTGCACAGAGCAAAGCCCATAGTATGTTCGGTGCAGTATCAGAGCCTGGCTGAAGATGCTGCGACTCCATGACCCTCCGTTCAGTTGCACCCATTTGCACCAGGTGTGAATTTATCCTCTTGGCTTGCAGACAAAACCCTCGCTTTAAATCAGTCAGCAGTCGGGTTCCTGATATTACGCTCTGTGTGTCTCCATAGCTGGTGATAGTAGCTATTGTTCTTCTCTGCAATATGTTCACGGCATCAGGCATTATGACTCATGTCATAATACCATTGTGAGCCGTTTGTTTAATCATACAGCATCCGTATCGTGTCACTCTAGCAATGTTCTTAATTCTTTCTATTATTAACTTCTGTTTTGAAGTGTTTATACTTGTAATTTAGCTTTTCAGATTCTCACTGGATGTAAGCTGGCGTAAGAGGAAAAGGTTCGTAAACACATCTGAAAGAATCTGACAAATAATTCATTGGGCATGCCTGATGAGAAAAGTAAGAAGTGGTGTATTTGTTTAAGGCTTTTTTTGGTTAGCAATAAACAGTAACACAGGCTTCATCAACACCTAGAAAGGAAAAGGCTGGTGCTACCTTTTTTTTTTTTTTTCACTCCTGTAGGACTAGTTGGATTTAAATGTTAATGGTATCTTTTCATTTGACTAAGCAGGATGATGAAAAATAAGGTAACTTGCCTTTTTCCTGTTGACCAATTTAGTAATTTGTTGGTGGTGGTGTCGTTTTAGGCAGGGGTGTATCTACCTCCTATCTAGAGATCTTTGAAGCCATTTGTGCATCCCTGGCACTCTGCCGAAAATTAAGAACCTCCTTGGGTCTTCCTTTCTGTCCGCTGGCAGAAGAAAGGAGCAGGATCCAGCAAATATTTGGGCAGCAGATCTTCTGTTGAAGCTGTTGGAGTAGGAACCCTTAGCCTACAAAATATTTGGGGTCATGGAACATCCAAAAAGTTCTTTGTTGCTGTTGTTCTGTTGGTTTTGTTTTTTTTTTTTATTGTTTCTTTTTCTCCTGTCTGATCAGCTTAGCTTCTGGCAATGTTGTTATAAAATGAAAACCCAGAAGTGTCTTTCTGGAAAACAGAAGAGTTCTGGAACATAAATGTAGCTCTCTTCTATTCTGCTGGGATGTCTGCAGTGACCCTTTATTGGGGCTCTGAGTAAATCTTGCCATAATTGATAGAAACAGCTTTAAAAGAAAAGCAAAACAGATCATGAAGGAAAGAAAGAGCTGATAAAGCTGCTAGCATCAAGAGTGTGCATGTTGAAACACTCTCTAATTATATATTTATCCAATCCAGTTAATACTACAGAGCTTGCAAAAAAAGCCCCATAATTAGGGGTTATGAAAATGTCTACATAGCAATAATATGGCACCTAAATATAGCATCTTTCCTCCTGAAGCACTTTACATCATTTGAGAACCATGGACTCAATTCACAGCTGGCTTTCACAGGTGCAACCTTATTGATTTCAGTGGAATAGTGCCATTTTTACCAGGGATTAATTCTGTCATAAATGGAAGTTTTATCTATCCTATGGGCTTGTAGGGCTGCCCATCACAATAGTATCTGCATATCTTTTACATCAAATCAGCTGGCAATAGCAAAACCTTTAGCAGACTTCAGAGTCTCTGCCACATCTGCCTTCTCATGCTGCAGAAATCTTTGCTCAGGCTAAACTTACTTGTACTGTGTATTTTGGGGACAGGGAGAGAACAGCTGATGGTAGCAAAGATGTATGATGCTCTTTAGGTGCGTAAAGATGGCTGTGGCCATGGGTTTTGTTTAATGTTTCTGCTGGAAGCTGATTTCACAGTTGTAGTTTCTGGATTGAGAGTGTCAGGACTTTGGGACTTGTGTTGCTCAGGGCACACCTGGAAGCTCGGACACTTGTTCCTGAATGTAGCAGGACCCGAATTATGTATTGGTCATGGTATCCGTCATTGATGGGGTGAAAGAGTAGGGCTGCACATAATTTAGTAACTGAATTTGACTGTTTCATACAATTTAAAAAATTGTAAGTGAACTTTGTCCAAACTGGAATTTGGCCAAGTCACCAGGGCTAAGACTCAACATTGGAAATTACTGCTAGACTCCCCAGTGTCAGAATAGGCCCTGGAGATTTTGGTCTACTTCTCTGCTGCTTTGCAGATTTCCTATAAAACTAAGGACAAATGTTTTAGCTACTTTGTACTGCCTCTAACATGGGAAAGATAGTGTTTCCTGAGTGTGAAGTGGAAGGGTTGTACTGGGAGCTCAGAAAGCAAGGAAAAAGAGACGGTTTGTGCTTCAGCTGTATTTGCCACTACCTTGAATAACACACACAGTTCTGGACTGCTCATCTCAAACATGGCAGAGCTTGGAATAGTTGAGCAAAAGATAAAAATATTGAGCTGAACGGCTTCCATGTGAGGAACAATCAATCAGGCTGAAACTCCTCAGCCTGAAGAAGAGAAGACCTTGGTCGGGTAGGACTGAATTCTGCAAGGCAGCAGGCAGAAGTCTTGTTTGTTCAGGGGGGTGGTACATCAATTGAAGTCATTAAATGAACTAGAAGAAGCCAGGCTCGAAGCAAACAAAAGGAGATATTCCCCATTCAACTGGTAGTGGACACAAGGAATTCACTGCCAAAGGTGGCTGTGGAAGTTAGAAGCTTATTAAGGTTCAAAGGATGACTGGACAAGTTTGTGTAAAGAAATGCATGGAGGATTACTAAGTAGCTAGAAACCACATCTGGCTTAGGAAATACCTTGATCTGAAAATAGCTGGAGGCTAGCAGAAATGTGAGGGAAATAGCATAAGTGGTTGCCTTGCTTCTACTGTTTTTTGGCTGTCTGACTGCTGCAGGAGACTCGATGCTGGGCTAGTAGATGGACCGGTATGGCCATTCTTCTGCTTGTACTTGATGTGGCAACTCTGCGATGCAGGTTGTTGCTGCAGGCACACACGGGTCGTTGCTCCAGAGGTCTTGCGTGCTCCAGTTCTCCTCCGGTCTCGACTGGGGAACTTGGTCTCACGTTGCCTGTGAAGCTCTGGGTTCAGATCCTCTGTGAAATGCATCTGGATGATGTTTTGTGCTAGAATACCAGCTTAGTATGAATGGAGAGATGGTGGAGTACTGAAAATCAGCTCTGTTTCCTGTAATAACTGATTTTCCTTTGAGGCCTATTCTCTGAAGCTTTACAAGACAGCCCCTGCATAGCTCTGAAAGGATTGAGGAGCTGTAAAGTCTTATTGTGAAAGAGAATAAATTATATTGAGCAACTCCTACACACACACATACGGGAGAAAAAGTTTCACCTCCTCCCATAATATCAGATTGTTGATATTCCCTGCATAGAACTGTAGGGAATAAACAAATGCATTCATTAACATTTACCCAGTAAGGTGAACTGAGGACAGAATATCGGTCCAGATATCTAGGCTTATCTCTGAATTTCCTGGATTTTATAGGTTTAAGTCTGACTCTGAACAGGTCTTAAGGGCATTTTCTTGGTGGATTAGAAGGGTCTGTGTTTGGACAGTCCCATCTATAGTACCTATGGGATTGTACAAAGCCCCAGTTTTACTATTTGTATCTGTTTTAAAATCCTGCTATTCGTTTGCCTGAGTCAGACAGCTTTCAAACTGGAATTAGAGTTGGGTACATAGCATGGGGAGAGTACACATCTGGAAAGAGCTCGAAAGACTCAACCAACATTTCGCAGACAATGTTGGAAAACAAACAAAAACCCCTCCGAAAATGTGGTCTGCAGATGGGTCTTTATATTCTCTTCCCCATTATTTTAACGGGGAAAATTTCTCTTTAACAGAAAGGCATTCAGCACAATAACAGCAGGAAAATGACTCAATGGGAGTCATTTTCCAGGATATCTTTCTGTCTGGGTCAGAGCACAACTTCTGTGCCAAGAGACTCTGTTCCTCACAGGGCGGCTCCCGTGCCAGAGATGCCATCACCTTCATTGGTGTCTTCTGCTGAAACTGTACTGGATGAAGTTGTAAGTTTGCTAGGGGCGTTTCTCCAGTAAAGGTTGCTGTTATGGGGCTCTGCCACAGGCTTGCCCAATTTGCCACAGAAAACGTCGCGTGGCTCGGGCGGCCAACCCCAGCTCCAAAGATGGTGTGCTTGTTGCAAGCCCGTGCCAAGCCATCTGTAAGATTTGTCAGATAAATGTGAGTAGCAAAGTGGCACTCGTGAGCAGATGAAGGGAAATTCCCTAGGGGAATCCTTATTCGCTCGTCATTAGCAGGAGAGGCAGTGGGAAAATTCATTGTTTAGCTGTTTGAAACACTGGCGAACATTTGATACCGAATAATCTTTAAGTGGGGGGGGATGTTGAACGTGTCTTGCGCAGCCCCGACTTTGTGCTGGAGGCAGAGTATCATGTTCTGAACATTGGGCTTACCTTGGTGAAGAAGAAGGATTTCGGAGTTCCTCAGTTTTGTGTTTCACCTTGAAACCACCTCCCCTCCCTGGGGTAGCCTTATTCAGAGTGAGCTGAGGCATGGAGCAGCCTGGGGGTGCATTGCTGCTGTTTACCTGTGTGTATCCCTCATCTTAAATGGAAAATAAATCCACCTCTGCTGTGAGAAAGTACTGTCCGCTCACTAAATGAAACCTCCTCGTGGGCTCTTTGGTGGCAGCTTTGCAGTGAGGACTAAATCTTGCTTGCTGTAGCCATGAGGCTGACTTAGATGTGATGACTCATGGAGTAAACTTATTGAGCTCTGCCACTGACTTTTTTTTTTTTCTGTGAGCTAAAGTGGGCCCACAGTCCATGCTGGCGAGAAAGAGGTCACCAGTCTCGCGTGTTCTTCATAGAACTCCTATGGTGCCACTCAATTTAAAATCTCCCTTTGGTGCAGCAGTCTTGGAAGTGAGTAATCTAAGATCCTGTGATTACCTTCCCCAGGCAAGATGCTTTAGGCAACCCCCTTGGTTCTTTTTTATTTTTGTGGTGGGACAGGGAGATTTTACAGCACCTCAGTTTAAGTGCTGACAAGGGCACGTGTGGCACAGAATATCCTGCTCCCGTTGCTATACTTGGGTTTAAACTGGAGCTTGGAAATTAATGGAAACCTCATCCTCTTGAAAGCTACGACATTCTGTTTGCACTGGCTGGAGTCTCTTCCTCCCAGGGAGGACTGGGTGAGGGAACTAAGCTGGCGTTTAGGGAATAGGAGAGAGGGGCTTGCAGCATTCCCAGTTCCCTGAACTCCACCATGGGCTGGAGAGCAGTACGGGTCTTGTCTCCAGGGAGGTTGACTTAGTGGAGAGCTGATGAAGGGGACATAGGGAGAGAGGTTTTCTACTGAATCCCATAAAACCATTCACCCAAAAGGCTTGCTGCTGTAGGGTACTGTGAAAGATTCAGATATTATATCCCACCACTTCTTCACATAGATCAAGATGAAAACCAAACCAACCACTCCAGAAAACCAGTTTCCCACAGAAAGGGTCCCAAATCCACATTCAGCAGCTTCAGTATGTGGGCAGAGTTTCAAAAGCTGAATCCCTCTGTAGTTCCACCAAGCTTGAGGGAGACATGAAGCAGTATCCGACTTCAAATGGTCATGTGTGAAATGTAAAACTGTATCAGTGAATCTTTATCAGTGAATAAGTTTGTTTGCCAGATGCAGCAGGTTTCGTCAGTGAAAAGGTGTTTGTGAATTTGGGTTGAATGCACCGGATAGCTAGAAAAATGAGGATATTCCAACAACAGCTCCAGACCTTGCTTCGGCTTTCGTGTAAATAGATGAAATTCTGTTGACTCCGATACAATGTTGCTTGCTCGCATGAGATCGGCCTTTTTTTATACAGGAAAAAGTTGCATCAGAAGAGACCTTTGTTTTAATGTCCTGGCATATTGGTGGATACATCCAGTGGAGAGCAGCAGTCTGGGACACTTGATCTGCGTTTGAGCTTTGCTGGAGATTTGCTGTGTAACCTCGAGCAAATCTATTAATCTCCCAGTACCTCAATTCCCCAAATGCAAAATCGAGATAATAAAACATAACTCCCTTAGCAGGGTAAACACATTAAAAAATGCACTTAAAAGCAGTTGGGTACTAGATTAATGGAGACCTATATCTTGTGGGGAAGATTTGTTGTATTATAAATAATACGTCTTCACAATTATTCCATTTAGTCTGCCTTGAAGCCTTCAAAGACATACCACGCAAATGTTTACTGGCAGCGTGTTTCCCCCCTTTTATTGGCCAACAACATGTTTAGACCAGACTTTGCTGTGGCAAAGCATTTCAGCGCGTTGCACATGGCAAATGGCTCTTTTACTGTAAAACTAGATTATTTTTTTTTTCAGAGAATACCCCAAATAATGCTGTACTCAGCAAAAGCCTGTGCACCTGGAATAGCTGTCTCTGAGCAGATTTTCCTTGCAAAATGTTCAGTGCGCCTCTACCTAGAGCTTTCGACTGAAAAGGGGAATGAAGGAGATCTGGTGGGCACCAAGGACAAACTTTTTTTTTAAGGGCAATTTAACTTTGCAGACCACCTGAAAGAACTTGGGTATGTCTCCAGTCAGCTAAGCAACGCTGGTGCCAGCATGTCCCGGACAAAAAGGCCAGAGTTGTAGAGCGTGGTTGAATTACCTAGGGTACAAAGCGGAGGTCTGGGGGACTCCCGTTACAACCTTAGTGCACAGGAGCTATTCAAGCCATTAGACCACCCGCTGTTTTAGCAGTGTTACCTAGCTTCTCTGGACTCTGTAATTACTCTTGTCACATTACTGAGGATAACGTAGAAATACTGCAAGCATTTGCCTTGAACTTGGAGTCTTGAGGCTTATGTAAGGCGGGGAGGAAAGGGCTACGCGGAGACTAAAACGAAGGGTGTGATTCTTAGTCCACTTGTGCTTGTTTTAAGCTGGTTTTGCCTCTTCTAGAGTAGTTCCTCTTTAACGTTGTTGTAATGGGCTCAGAAGCAGGCCTGTGTGCGTTCGTGAAACATCTTTGGCTGCCTAAAAGAGGTGTGTACGAGGGTATCTTGAGGAAAGCAGGAGCCTGGAACTGGCATTTGCTTCAGTTCAGATAAGATTTCCACTGCCCTCCCCCCCACCCCCTGCCCCGTGCAAAGCCAGCGTGATGCGAAGAAGAGTGAAAGCTTTGTTTCTGTGATCAGGGCATCAAATAGAGAATTGCATTTGCTCAGGTGCCTTTCCCATGGCGACGGCAGAGGTGTGCTGTCACCCCTCTGCTGCAGGCCGCTGGAGATGGGCAGCTAGACTTGTAGTGAGTGAGACCTTTTATGCTCCTGTTTCCAGGAACGGGGCGGGGGGGGACCGTAATAAAGCCGTGGTAACTCTGGTAGCAGAGATAACCCCAGATGTGCTCTTGGTGCACAGCTCAGGAGGTCTCATACAGCTAGCTAAGAAGGGTTGGGTACCAGCAGGGTTTGATTTAACCTCTGCCCTGCAGCGCAGGAACTATTGAATTGAGGGTTTTCTTGGTGTCTGCTTCTCTGACTGCAATGTAATGCTTTTGAGTGAAAGGCACCCTGGAAGAAGAGCGGCGGCGGCACAGAAATATGCAAAACCCTAAGAAGAATACCCTGAGACGAAGATTAGCTTGGGAGGAGAGGTAGCCTGGCAGACGGGGCTTCCACGTCAAGCATTAGCACCTGACAGTCCTCCTGATCTGACGCGAACAGAAACCGCAGCAATGTTTATTTTAATCTCTGGCAAACATCTATGCATTGGGTAAGAATGAAAAGTTGATCCCGTGTGTGGGAGGAGTTTGGGAAGAGTGAGTACGTGCTACTCGGCCGTACTGCAGGCAGTGCTGGCCAGTCGCGCCGGTGGGCTGTGCTGCGCGCGGTGGGAGCGCTCCTGGCCTCTCGCAGGCTGCGTGTGCTGCAGTGAGCACAGCTCTGAGCCTCTCCGCAGCCTGATCTGCGGCCTGTATGCACTGCGTTAGAGGAACCTGCGAGAGGGCTGAGGTTTGGTTGTGTCTGACCCCCAAATAGGATGCTCTCGCTGAGAAGGTAGCATTAACTTGTGGGTACCCACGTGCGCTGCCGGGATGGCACTTCTGATTATGGAGTTTATTAATGTTTATTCCACAGCAAAACCAAAGCAAGCTAACAGTTGTCCTCTAATAAAGGAAAGAGGAATATCTGTGTTATTTCCACAGTCCATTGTGGAGAGGCCCATGGAGAGAGATTAGGTAGGAGTAGATACTCCAGCCCTGGGGACTTATCTCCCAGTGGCGGTAAACAGGAGGTCAAATTTTTTTGTATTGCATGACTGCTGCTGTTGCTGTTATATGCCCTAGTGAAAGGCATTTCTTTTTCCTCTCTGTCTTGGGTATTCTACCACATCTTGGTGCCTGCAGTCTGCAGGTTACCTGGAAAATATTACAAATTACTCTAGATATTCCTTTGATATTGTGCCTGCACATTCTACTGTGGTTCAGATTACCTCTATTAGTAGTGTCTCATGCTTTCTCCAGTCGGATTGCTTACAAATACATGTTGGTTTTAACTGTGTTTGGGGTATGAAATTATTAATACAGGGTCATTTATTCTTCTGCCTTGTATCATCTGTTACCTAGGCTGGCAGACAACAAAGAAAAATGGTAGCACCAATCTACTGCGTGTCACTGTATGCATGTATAACACCTAGCACAGTTTGGGAGTATATCTTGTCGACACTGCTATGGTGTGAAGGGACCTTTATTGCTCTAGGCACTACACAGGCAGGCAACAAAATACGGTGCCTTCCCAAAGAGCCTATGAACAAAATGTAGTTAATGATCAATTGATCTTTGCAGCAGAATCCTATAGGGGACCAGTGGATGAAATCTGCATACATAAAATGGTGACACATAAAATGAGGCATTTATCCTACTGGCATTACAAGAGGGTCCATGTTACACTTGTGCAGAGGTTCAGGGAAGGTTGTGTTTTAGACTATTTGGGAAGAATCTGCAAGTACTACGTAGTGTGAGTAAGAGGACCTAGAATGATGAAGTTAAGGTCTAGCTAAAGTCCAATGGATCAGACAGGAAGGATGGCCCAAAATGACTGGTAAGAGAGATAGGAAGGATCACTTCAGAGAAGGCTAAAAGGATATTTCTAGGTATTTCTACCCATGCTGGGCTTCCTTATCCATAAAGACAAGCCAGCCAAAGGCTGCGACTTTTGCTTGGTGCAGCAGAGAGGCTGCTGGGGAAGTCACCCTGCTAGACCTGGGTGTACATGTTGTGCCATCACCCTCCAGCGAGGGAGAGAGTGGGGGCCCAGGCAATCCTCCTTCCTGGAAACTGGAACTGGGGAGAGGCAGGGTAGAAAGAAGGGGACAACAGGATGTAGTGGAAGTGATAAGAGGACCAGTGTCATAGCGACTGCGGGAGGACGAGGCTTCCAGAAGAGGAATGTGGATCTGCTGTTGTGCAGGTGCTGGTGACTGCTCAAGGCTGAGGATGGGAAGACTGAATTTCATGTTTCCCTAGGAAAGGTGGTCCAAGACGCAAACGTCTACCTTCCAGACCAGCAGAGTGAAAGAGGAGGTTGCAAGATGATGAAACTGCACTGCATTCTTGCCTTTTTTGGGTGGGGAAAAATGGTGCAGTGGCATGGAAAGAAATGCGTGGAGGCAAGGTTGAAGGAGTGTCAAAAAACTCACGGAAAAGATCTGAAATTGTGGGAAGCAAGGTTCATTTGCCTTAGAGGAGCAAAACTGGCCCTAGAGGAAATGGCAAAGCAAGAGAGCAAGTATGGAGGCAAAAATTAAAATCCCAGTCACAACAACATGGACAGGAGGCCTTTGGAGAACATGTGGTGGAGGTGGCAAGCACCTAAGGAAAGGCATGCAACGGAGGTGTGACCAGGGCACAGAGATTAAGTTAAAGCAGGAAACACAGCTTGTGACTAAATTAAAATAGATATTTGGTATTTTGCTTTTTTTTTTCTATCCCAGATTTTACACACAGCTTTTGTAAGGACTGCAAAGTATTTTGAAAGATATTGTTGGGAAACGGTAGTGATTTCAATAGGTAAGGAAACAGTTCAGCATATTTGGTGATGACTTTGTTTCATGGCAGAATTTGGGGAAGAGTTGTAAAACCTCAACCTGCATTTCTCATTTTAGCATAAATGTGTGAATTTCTTCATATGAATAGGACAGAGCTTAACACTTAAATAGGCACAGAAAGCAGGGAATGGAGACTAAAAATGCAGTTTAAATAGATTCAATATGAATCAAATGGATTCAGATGTGAAACCTGCAAATGCAATCTATTGCAGTATAAATCAGGTTTATTTCAAGTTCCCAAGTTTGAACCGCACCTGAAAAAGCTTAGCCTAAATAGAAATATGCATCTGTACAAAGCCTCTTGCCAGAGTTTAAAAATTAATATTAAGTTAAATTAGTGCAGCTTTTAGTTATAAACAAAAGATGTATGTTAGAGTGGAAACTGAACTCAGGTTTCTGGGCTTGCAATAGAGCACGTGTACCACAAGCCCTCTGCTTACCGTGTGAAAATCAGTGCAACAGTGGCAGATGCAGAGCACCGTGGCATAGGATGGTGTTAATTTTTTGATCTTTGTCACGCAATCTCCTACTGTAAGAACTGCAGATGGGGGGAGCCAAGAGAAGACACTCTCTAGCCTTCGGAGTGCAGAAGGTTAGTGGTGAAGCATTTATATTGCAGTCCTTCGGGGAACTGAGCTTTCAATACCTTGCAGATTGTTGGTCTATAAATGACTGAGTTTCCTTGTCATTCTTTCCTTTCCTCTTCTCATGGTGTGGAAAACCATGACTCGAAACATCACCTGCATCTGTGAATTGCTTTTGTTCCCTCCCCTGTGGGCTGTGGAGGCTCAGATCTTTCCACTGCGAAGTCGAGAGCTGATAATCCTCTGCAGGGTCATCAGAGCTGCTGAGGTGCCAGACTTTGGCTGCTCCCTTGGTTCCCATGAGCCCAGGTGCCCGTTCCTCTCGGTTTAGGGGATGCTCTATTTGCACAGCCTTAACCAGCAGCACATTATGGTTTTGGCCAGTGGAGTTTATGATGGTGACATAGTATATTTATTTCTAATGTGGAATTGGCCCGTGCCTGATTGAACAATGTACAAATAAAAGATATGGAAATCAAAACTGGTTTGGCTTGCTGGCCAGCATAGACAAGAATAAAAAAAGAACAGCTGAATAATTCCAGCAGGTAATTCTCAGTCTTTGGTGGGTGCTTAATTAAACTTCCACATGTTGGAGGGAGGAGAGAACAAGACTTTTTCTAGTAGTATTGCATGCATTTTGGGAATGACGATTATGACTTGGAAACATTAATTCTCATACAAGATGTTCTTTGACATTCTGGTTTTATGAATATTAAAATCTTTATCATCTGGTCACCAACTCCTGGTATCCATTTTGGAAAAAGCTGATATTTTTATATTGTTCTGTAGATGGGGATTACAGAGAGACTGCAGGACCATGGAACGATATAGAGCAAGAGCATGACCAAAATAGGAAGCTGGACATAGTCCTCTGCTGTAACCAATCCTGTTCAAAATTTTAGGTGAAATAAAAGGACCTTGATAGCCGCTTTCACAGGTCTGACCCTGTTGAAAAGCCTCCAAGAAAGAATAAGTCTCTTGCTGTTTCTTGCTATGTGGGCAGCTTGCTTTCGGTATCTATCTTGGGGAAAGGTTTCACTTGATGACAGAATTATTATTAAATTGTGTATTAGGTTGCTGGGAGTTACCTCGACTTGAAATTCAATAGATAATAGGCTTTATGTTGCTGTTAAACTAAATCTGCATATATTATATCCGAAATAAATGGAACAAGCAAAGGGAACCACTAGTAAATGTTTTAAAGACCTTTTCTACTATACTTTTGGAAACAAGCAAAAAAGGAAACATTTCCCAGTGCTTGGCTGAATGCAATGACATTGTGCGTGTTAAAGGGTTGAACCGCAGCAAAACAAATATTCCAACTGCTCTGTCTCTGCTGGGGTGAAGAAGAACTTCCTGGGTCCTAAATGTGCTTGTGGACAGTACCTGTGGGATACTCTAGGGCTCCTGAGCTGAAAAGTGTTTGAGGCACAAATCTGGAATAAATAATAAAATCTCACTTTCACATTTTTGTATACCTATTTTTCTGTTTCAAAGGTACCTAATAATGCAATGTGGTTGGAGTAGTGAGATCACTCCTCCCTCTCCCTAAGAAAAAAAGGTTATGCAAGGATATTAATCATAGTAGTTGTAGCAGAGGGCAGCTATCTTCCCCAATACTTGTTCCACAACATAAATAATTTTTCTGGATGTCTTCAGGGGGGATTAAGAAGTCTACTGTTAAAGAGCAAGGAAGATATGGATATTTTGATTTTGTCTTTCCCGCTGTTACTCCCACCCAAGATAGAATGTTAGCAGCAAATTTATCTCTGTTATGTCTTCAGTCCAAGCCAGCTTGGGTCTCTGCTTCAGACCGTTCAGTATTTGATAATTCCCGTTTAAGTCAAAGCTCTGGTAAGCTGCTGACTGTGATAGCTGTCAAGGTGTAAAATACACAGCCTCCATGCAAGCACTGCTTAATTGGCGAGTAATTCATGGTATAGGCCTTCAGCTGTGATTGCAAATCAAACCGATAACATGGGAGATCTCTACAGTGAACACCGAGCCATCATTATCTTTCAAAAATCGAGAATCTTGCAAGAAGTTTCTCTCACTAGTGGCAGGGGGGAAATGGCTCTGGCCAAGCTAAATCCACTGCAGAATTCAAAGGAATTCTCAGGAAAAATGATTAGATGTTTTGTTTTTCCAGGCATTGCTATAATGGATTTTTGTCTTGGAATAAAAAAAGGAGGTCATACTGAGAAAAGGAAAACCTTTCTTTTATGTGGTCGAAAGTGGAAGCCTTCCAAATATGGGAAAATACAGTAATAAATCTGCAGCCACCTAGAATTTTGTAGTGTTACAAGTGAAGAGAGCTCCAAACTTCATTCCTGCAGCAGGAACGAAACTTGGTTCCCCCACCTTGAATCCACTGCTGCCTGAGCTCATCTCCTTCGACCGCTCATACCAGCACCCTGAGGCAGAGCCGGGCTGCCTGAGCCCCTGCCTTCCAGGACTTCGCTGCCTGCAGCAGACGCTTTTTGGTACAGTTGCGCCAGGTACCATAATTAACACCTGGGACAGTCAAATTCAGAGGTCCCACAGGACTGGGTGGCACCTTGTGGGCTCCCGAATCCCTAGCTATGGCAGGCAGCCATGTCAGTTGACTTCAGGAGGGGGAATGACATTAAAATCGGTCTGGTTTCTCACCTCCGTTGCTCTACAGAAAGTACTCAAGTGCCTCATCTGTCTGATGGTTAAGCAGTGGCCACTTCCCTCGGTGAGGTCCCCCTCCTCGGTGCTGTGCTCAGGCCTGGGAGAGCACCTTTCCTCTCTGGCAGCCTCTCCTTTACATTTCTCTCTTGCATGCTTAATACTGTCAATTCATTGCTTTTTTTTCTTTTCTTTTCTTTTTTTTCTTCCTCCCCCTCTTGCTTGGGGATTTTCTGCCCATTTTCTCTGTGTTGCCAAGTGGTTCTGTGTTGTAGCTCGTTAACTGCCAGTGTGTTGGTGTTGCATATGGTAAAAAAGTGTAGCTGGCAATGTAGTATCACCTCCGCAAAAGAAAAAGATGTGAAACCTCACTGAATTAAGCCCTGAAGCTGCTCCCGTGGGGACTGTCCGGAGCAGGGGCCCTAAGGGGTATGATTAATTAGGGATGCTGTGCAGCTGGGGAGCCTGATGCACGGGGCTGAGGTCGAGCACACTTCTGGCTGTGCGCTGAATGTCATGCTCTGCCACCAGGGATTTTAAACGTTGAGGTTAAATGTTGTCACTGGAAACTCTCTGGGAAATGAGGGATTCCAGAGGGAGCAAAACAGGTAACAAGGGCAGTAAGCGAGCTCCGCTCCCGAGCTGGTGTGAGAGGGGAGCGGGGGTTGATTGCTTGCTGCTTAGGGGAAAACAAGCCCCCCCAAAACGGAGGTTGTTTTCTTTCCTCCGCAGGGACCAGGCGGGGAGAGGAGCAGAAGCCTGCGGAGGAGAGGGGCTGGAGGAGGAGGAGGGGGAGGTGGGGTGAGCAAGGCCCAGCCTGGCAGGCGGTGGATGTGCCAGCGCCTCGGGTTGTCGTTTGCGCCTCGGTCACGTGTGTGGAAAACATTGCCGCTGTTGTAGCTGGGTACCGCTCGCTGCGCGTGGGTGCAAATGGCAAGGCGAGATGTGGGACGGAGCAGAGCTGGGCCCAGCTGCTTCTGTTTATGCTCTGCGGGAGGGAAGCAGACGTACAGAGCAACTGTGGCTTGTCGAAAGTCAGACGGGGGCTGGTGTCCACAGGGAGACTGGTGGGGACCGGAGGCAGTCAGGAGCCTTCCCGCTGAGCCTGCTTGTTCTCCACTATCCGTGGTCAGACCCCGGTGCTTGGCCATGGGGTTCATTTCACTTGAGACTCGCTGCTCATGCTCATCCTCAGTAGTTCAAACCTCATCCCTCCTTGCTGTGCTCTGGAGGACCTGGCAGAGTTCAGATTCACTTTTTATTTTTTTTTCCTCTTTTCCATCTTGAAAACAATAGTAAAATTCCTGAAAAGGGGGTGAGCATGTACATGCACGCAGGTGTGTTTGGGGAGGGAGGCAACCGAAATGGAGAATTCCTGGTGAAGGGAGCAGCCCAGGGCCTGGCGTGACGGTCTTCTACTTGCGCAGCAGTTCTTGTGAGGCCATCAAGGCTTTGCGAAATTGCACTGCAAACCTCAGTTCTGCTGCATTTCTGTTTTTAAGCCTTCCTCTGTATCCCTGAGGATTATAAACCTTTTAAAAAAAAAAAGAAAAAAAAAAAGAAAAAAAATCTTATGTAGTCAGTGGTTGCAGGAGCTGTGGTCTGAAGATGGTCTTGGTGGTGTCATGGTGGAAGCATGGTGCACCTGGAACGGACATGCAAGGAAAGGGGGAGAGAACCAGTCTCTCTTGGTTCTGCCTCTCTCAGTTTCAAATTTGAATAGGACACGTGGCTCCTGACACATGTTGTCTAACCAGCTTGGTTTTATGTGCTACTTCAGTCAAGAAATTAATCAGGAAAAAAGATAAGGGAACATTATGCTATTCAGAGTAAATCGCCGCGTTACACAATGCTGCTCTCATTGCCTAGGTAAAGCTGTTTAAGAAAATGGGCTGGCTCGAGGGCTTCCTTCTGATTGTCTAATTAAACTTCCAACCTTTGCAATTATGAAAATAACCGTGTGGTTAGAACTACTTGTATATGCTATAGGTAACTCTTGAATTAGTTAGAAAGAGACTAAGACACTTGCCTGGAGATCTTATTTTGAGATTTTTCTTTTTTTATGCACTTTGTTTTTTTTCCAAAGATATTATTTCAAAGTACTGTAGCAGAAATTCATAAATGCAACTGCTGTGATGGCTGAAACGGAGGTCCGCTTGTTGCAACATCCTATTCGCAGCAACGCCCATTTAAAAAATGCCTCTGAGGAAAGTGCAACAAAACTGTTAACAGACACAGATCAGATGGGTCTTTGTAGCCCCAGCAATTAGCTTCCATTTTAAAACCTTTCATTCAATCATAGCCAAGCAATTGGAAGATAATGCCTTGTGGCAGAGAGTTCCACTGGTTAACTGTGTGCTGCGCTAATGCTTTCTTTTAACTATTTTCATGTTTTCTGGCCTGCAGATGCACTTCCTGTGCTGTTATATGAGAAGGTAAAGTTGTAGAATTTTTTTTTTGAGACTGGGAACATTTTGGCTATTATTTTTATTATCTACAACTTTGAATACAGGTAATTAATCTATTATTCCCATATACTGTCCTATTTATTTCACTTCTGTCAATCAAAGTCAACAAACTCCCTTAGGATGGGTATGTGTCCTAGTCTCATATAACTTTGTTTTCTCCCAGACCTATAAATATTGGAAGCAGCTGTCTGCCTGATCTCCTGGGGTACAATCCTTCTCAGGTGAAGGTGACTCCATCTTTCACAGTACACCTGCGCAAGCAGCATGCTCTGCCTGCCGTAGCCATGAAGGTTTTCATTACAGCAAGGCTACAGATGCAAATATTAAAAATCTGGTCTTCAAAAGAATTGTCACTCCTCTCTTAACCCCCTGGTTCGTCACTGTGGAGGACTGTGTCAGATGAAGGACGGGTAGCAGAGGTTGTGTTGTCCTTTGGTACATTGGAAATGGACTTCATGCCACTCAAGTGTTTCTTTTCAGGCTCTGTTAGCACCTTATCCTCAGCTTTTGTTGATATAAGTGAGCACACCCCTTTGTTAGCTTGCTTGTGTCTTATAATGACATCTTTTTTTCTCTTGTTTTATCTGATCCTCTTTATAAAAACAGAGCTACGTGATGCACAGCTGGATGCACTTGGAGAAATCTGCTGCTGCCTGAGTGCTACCTGCTCGTGTGATCAGAGGGAAGTGCTGAGCTGAAGAATAGAATATGTCTTTTGTGATTGATCTGTCAGGCGGATTTGATAGTGCGGAAAAAGTAGTAGGTGTTGTACATACAGAAACGTTCGGGCTTGGACTCTGTTTTCAGTCTGAAATATGAAGTGTGGTTGAAATTTGAAGGGGGAGAGGGACTTTGCATAAGCAAGTGGTAAGCGCAGCTGAGTTGCTTGTCTGGTGCGTTCAAGTGATTTTTTCGGTTTCTAATGGCGCTGGTTGCAGTGGGGACTGCAGCGTGGTAGCCCGTGGAGGTACTGCCAGAAGCAGGGATCTGGTGGTGAAGGTGCGATACATGTGGTATTCAGCCATCACTCAATGCTTCACATTCTTGTGAGAAATCTGCTTTAATCTGGGTCTGGTTCCAACTGGCAGTGCATAACAACAAGGCTTTCCAGCCTTCTCCTCCCCCGGGGTTTCAGTCCTTAAAGATGCAGGTTCTGATAGCATGTTTTTCTTTCCAAGCCAAAATTTAGTTAAAAAAGTGACAAGCACTTACACCCAGCAAAATATTTACCCTTACTGCCAGGCTGGAATTAGCCTTTGAGTTGCTTTCTACTATTGCATGGTTAGCAGCACTAGAGTGATCAGAAAGCTGCATAGCTACTTCACTCCTGTTCTCTTTGCATCCAAGAGATCCATGAGGTCACCCTGTTGTCACCGTGGCTCTTCTGAGATCTTCAGTGAGATTGTCAGCTATTGCTTTTCCTTGTAATTTAAAGACCACCTTCTCATGAGGTCTCGGGAAGCAATAGGTAAGGGATTGCAGCCTCTTGGGACACAGGTGTGGTCCTTGCTTTCTGCTCTCGAGATGCACAACTTCCACGCAGTGGTGGTGGTTGTCAGGACCTGTTCCGTGACTGAGCAGGGCTATGTATGGATCAGAATATGCCTTCCCTGATTTATTTCAGGGTGACCTTTAGTATGTTGATACCATTTTTCATATATCTGGCAGAGTGAAGATAATGTAGAGTAGTGATTACGCGTCTAGATGCGTACTCTATTGCAAGCTGTGTATGCCCCTAGCCACTAAAATGGCCTGTTGTCAGACTTTATTGTGTGAAGTGTATGACTTTGCATATAAAACCTGTTTTTACTTGAAGTCAATGCCTCAGTATCTTTAAATGAGGCTAACTCGGGGAAAACTACTTTCTTTCTAGCCATAGCAACCAAACCAGGCTTGCTTTGCTCCAAAAGGCCAGTTTTTCATGTCCTTTTGCAGTTGACGTGGTCTATGGGTTTTGTCCTACAAAGAAGCCTCAGCAGTTCTTTCACTGGGTGGGTGGTGGTTTGGTTGTGGTGGTGTTTTTTGTGGTTTTTTTTTGTTTTGTTTTTTTTTTTTTTTTTCCTGTGGCCAGTATAAAATAGCTCTTGCTCTTCCCTGAAGACTTCTGAACTGTCATTGACTTTCATAGGTCCCTTTTGAGATATTTATCTGTAGCACTGTAAGAAATGCAGTCTCAGTGTCTTTAAAACCCCATCTAGTATCAACAAGCTCTCGGTAAGACGAATGTAGGAGCAAGGCCGTCCTGTGCTGGTAGCTCCAAGCAGACCCGGTGGCAGTAACATTGGCTGTCACAGTCCACTTTATCCAAGGGTGAAGGGATCGTTTTCTGGAAGGTTTTACAGGATGCCTTTGCTCAGAGTCTTGCATTGCAGAGCCACGGTGAGCATCGTGCTGCTCTGCCCGCATTGCCTTGTGAGCGCAGGTGCTGAATACGGGCCCCGATACCAAGCAACAACCTCGGTACGGCTGGCTCTGACAGCACAAGGATTTTTGGTATTTCGCAGTTTGCAAATTACACTGATGCTCAATTTTTTTTTGCTGGTCTGGGACCTAAAAATCAGGTGAAGTTGTAGTGGACTGAGTTTCTAGGCAGAGAGATTCCAGGTGACCTGTACAGCCCTCATGAGCCTCTAGATACATTATTTTTGCATGCGCTGCTCAGCTTTCTCCAAAGAGAAATCATAGGCACTGTCTGTCTAAAGCACACTTGATTTAGGTTATTTTTCCATTTACTTTAATCATATTCTCAACCCGTTTAACAAACAGACAAATGTGTAATGCTTGGGGCAGACCCAGTTCGCCTGTGGGAGAAATAGTTATTTTAAATAAAAACAGTCTGATTTTTCTGGAGGTGATGAAGACCCGCAATTCTGATTGACTAGTTCACCAATAGATAAAAATCAAAATATCATCAAACTTATCTATTTACAAATTGTCCAGGAGCAGATTGTGAAATTGTCAGGTTTGTCATGTAAAGTTATTCACTAATTTCTTCAGGGAATAATTAGATCATTAGACAAATATGCCATAGGCAATCTGTGTGGGAACTTGTGTAATTAACCAATCCAAAATGAGTGATAAATTGTATATCGGTAATTTTCACACTTAGCAATTTAAGATGTGTTAAGTAGTTTTGTCATCAAGTTAAGGAACAGAAACAATACATTGTGACTTATATAACTAATTAGCATTCCCGATTTTACAAACACAAACAATTTGGAATTTACCTTGGGCGACAGTTTGCTCATGTGAGGTAGGAGAATATTCATGAGCGCAGAACTTTGCACTCACTTTTTGCAAATGCTTGAACGTTAAAGAGGTCATAAATCTGGTTAATCAGAAATTTGCCTTTCAATTCTAACAAATGTTCATGGTATGTTACTAAGGGGAAAAAAAAAAATCTCTTTTCTTTCCCTGATATTGGCTCAGCTTCTTGTAAAATCCTCTTGACAGCACTCACTGAATCAGAATTGTGTTGTACTAAGGAATGGGCCTGTGCACGTTTTGTAAAGTACTGGGTGATGTCTTTGTTCACCGAACTGCTGAATTTATGGTGCAGTGTCAAATTATGACTTTTGTTGTAAATGGACAAAGTGGGGTGGGTGAAAACAGAAGAATATAGTAGTTTGGAAAGGTTAAATTGAGAATGGATGGAAGTTATCAGGAGAGGTTAAACTGTGGCCACAAGTAGACAAGAGGGGCACAAGGCTGGTTACCAAGTGGAAAGGCTGTGATCAAAGTGGCATAGGAGAGGTGTAGCCAGGAGAGGTGTCATACCATAAAGTGGTGGAGGTTTGGGGTAAATATCAACAAAGAAAAAATCTCCGGAAGCTACAGTCCATTTAAGACCTTGGTATAGTTACCAAAGAAGGTGGGATATGCAATGGTAAACTGGGGAAAACAAAGGACCTTGCTGAAGGTTAAATATATGTATGCATGCATTTATATATATTTATATATGTATATATTTATGTATATGCACATGTACCATGTGAAGGAAGATGGAGCAGATGACCTCGTGGTCCTCTTCCATACCTGAATTTGAGGTCCGCAAACCCCACAACTCTGCAAGTGTTTCAGGCACAAAACCTAAACTTTTCTCTTGTCCCCTCCTTCTCTGTAGCACCTTTTAGGCACAGAGTGACCTCATCAGTATAATATTAGGTCAAGCACTGTGCAACACTATGTATATATAACAAAGCTGTGGTGTGTGCAGTCCAGGGCTATGATGATATGAAGGTCTCTGGGAGGAACAAGCAGCTGTGTGCTTTTGCACGTTATGCTGATACTACAGGAACGGTGAATGGTCTCTGGTTTGCTCAGAACACGTAATTAAACACAGAGACAAAGCAGAGACACTGTCCAGTTGCATCAAGCCGCCAAAAAAAATTATCTACAAACCTACCTGACTTTTAAAGATCAGGGGGTTGGATTCTTATTTTCAGCTTGAAAAAGACACGTAAAAGTGTCAGGATGCTTTTAGAATGAAGAGTGTTGCGTACAGCCCATTAAAAATAAAATTTAAAAAAAAAAATCCACTGCACCACTGGAGAGTCAGCAGAGGGAGTGCGAGTTAGGAAGCCCCTCTTAATGTCTGAATGGCTGCAACTCAGGAGGAGGGAAGTAAACAAAGACATGTGTGAGCTAGAATTGTGGGAAAGAAACAGATCTAAAATAAAATCTTGATCATAAAGTTAAGGTGACAGCAACAACACCCCTTGATGAAAGTTGTGATACCCCTGCCCTTGGAGGCATGTGAGCTTGATTGAATACATGCTAGAAAATGTAATAAATTTCTTGAGGTTGCCTAAGCACTTCCAACTCCTGTGATTTTAAATATTTTTCTGGCAATATTTTGTGCCCACAACCTCTAGTCCCATCAAATCCTAGTTACGTTAAAATCCTTTGCTCCTCTATATTTTTGACTCTTAAGTTTCTACTGAAATGATATGGAATCTCAATATTACAGAGATGGTTATGGAGTCAAGCTTAAACTGTGATCTGAGTGCATTTAATATGTGAAAAAGCCATAAGGCAAATAACAAGATTCTCAGGGCTTGAAAAGTCATGATGGTGCTTAAATGCTTTGAGCTGGCAATGCTAGCACTACTTAAAATGACATTTAATTGAGAGTGCATTTCTGGGCAGCTCCACAGAATCTGTTTTACCTCTGAATCTTGTAGGGTTTTTCTTCTCAGTTACAGAGAAAATACGTAATAAAAAAAAAGCCTGAAATGATATTTCTCATTTGTGTTTAATTTGTCTGTTCCAGGAATACACACTTTATTCCCTAGACCTGTACTTTATTTTTTTTGGTCTGCTCAGGTCTTTTCCTTCAGCCAAAGCTATAGCCGATCAAGTCTGAGACCAACCATCTTCTTGACTGTTTTAAAGGACCAGAAGTGGCCTTAAAATTTAAACCAAGCTCTAGTTTTAATTAGGGAAGAACTTCTGTTTCTCAGTCCTAGAGGTAAGAAGAAATGCCATACTAGCTGGATAATATTCTAAATAATTGAATGTGGTTTTGTCTTGTCTGATGCTTCAGAAATACATAGCATGACCTTTTTTTACTTCCCAACAAATCTACATCTATGTTGAAGATCAAAATGAAGATAAGTGGTTGTATAGGAGATACTTGTGGGCTACTTACATTTTTGCTCGGTTTTGAATACTGTTCTTTATCTGTACAGTCATTTACTTTGAAGTACATGCTCAGAAATACTCCTTGAGATTAAGGGGGAAATGGTGCTGAAAATCTTGTGTGGGTTTTTTTTTGTTAGGTTTGGTTTTGGTTTGGGTTTGTGTGTGTGTGTGTGTGTGTTGTTTTTTGTTTTTGTTTTGTTTTTTTTTTTTAAATGCACCCCCCCCCCCAACAAAAGTATCTAAGGTCCGCTCTACTTTTGACTGCTACAGGTCGTTCTTGTGGCTTTTAACTGTGTCTGTCTGGTGTGGGCTATTGTGCTAGTAACTCCTCATGCATTTTCAGTTTTTCTTTCCAGTATTATGTTATCCAGTTTATTTTCAGTGGTGTGGGTTTTTTTTGTTGTTGTTTTTTTTTTTTTTTTTTTCTTCCCCTCTCCCCTTCCTAAACTTCTGTCAATGTGTTATGGTAATGCAGCTCTGCTTTCCACTCATGAGGTGCCTGCATTCATTGGTGGGTGATACGAATAAGTAAAACCTGTCTCTTAGTGCACATTCACAAGAGTGTTGAACTGAGATTACACTGACATCTGAAATTCTGGCAGTTTGTAACTCCAAGTGCTTACACTTTGTAAATCTCAATCGCGTCCTTAATGTAGATTTTGTTTCGTTTCTTGCTAAAGAGTAAAAAATGTAAATTTAGAAAAGACTGTCACTCTCCCCCTTGGTCTTTGAGTGATTTAAGTCATTCTTTTGTCAATCGATCTAATGTGTTTTTGCAGCGATACTGTCTGCTTAGTCTCCAACATCTGTGCGCTGGACAGAAACTGAGATTCCTAGATGTGTCTTGGGTGCACTGTATCTTCACCACAGCACAATGACATGTAGGTAAAACGCATGGCTTTATGCAACAAGTACAAATGAGGCTGATTTGAACTGAGCATTGTTTGAAAGCTGTGATGAAAGAAAATAGCATCAGGCACAGGCTCATTTGATTTTATCGAAACTGTCCTATTACTTGAAGAAACTGGAAGCAGAGTGATTTTTGCAGTGCCGTAACTGGCTGTGGTGCTGCCGACTCCTGGGGAAGGTCAGATGTGGGTGAGAGCGGCATGACTCAGGGCTCATGCTGGTATGGGCTGAGTCACAGTGCCAAGTTCATGTGCCTTTCTGTTGCTTGCAAAACCTGAGATGTGTGACTATGGCCTTCTCCTAAGAGGAAACTGAACCATGTCCTATGTGAATAGAGCAGAGACCTGTGAGGAACAGAACTCTTCCTCCTGATTTAGCTGAACAGACATCTCTTGCTGGCGGTTGCCCCTCTTGGGGCTGCAGGACACTTTAGGTTTGCTCATAGGTTGAGTTTTGATATGGCTTTAGCTCTAACAACTGAGCATGATCTGTTTCCTTGCCTTCATACCTTCTCTATAGACATCTGCCACCTTCTTTCCCACCCCTGTGTACATGCACTTAAAGACTTTTTATCAGCTGAAGTAGCCTTGACATTACTGTGTGCTGCAGGCTGCCTATGAATATGGCTTTTTTGATTTAGATTGGAGGAACCAGAAAGAGTTAGTTCCACACCTCTGACTCTGAAAGAGCCCAGAGGCTAAGCAGGTACCTGAGATACGGTTGTAACTCAGAGAAGATTGGGTTTTTTTTTCTGCCTTGTTATTTAGTGAGGCTTGAGTTAACATTGCCGCAAGGGTCTTTCTCTGGTCTAGACCTTGGAAACAAAGATTGTTCCCCAGCAAAGAACTGATGAGCCTCAACATGTCGAACCAACAACTACCATTTGCCCTCGTAGAGCATCACCTGCTAAGTAAGGAAGGGAAAGTTCCAGCTACAAAATTATATGGTTATACAAATACAAAATACTTCTTACAAAATAAGAATAACGTGCCAAAATAAACCACTGCTCTCTGTAGCGGAGAAATGGAGCAGCTGCTCTTGGGCAAGATGAGGGGTGTAACTGCAGATGCCAGAAGTCAGCTCTCCGTGCTGGAGAGCAGTGACGGAGTAAGATGGTTTCTGTTGCGCAAAGCGTATGGTCCCTAAATAAGTATAGGGCTCTACTACCTGATCTCACGCCTTCCTGAGGAGAGATGGTGGGTCATGGCCATGCTTGCTCTGTGGGCTGAGCTGGCCGGTTTTGTGACACTGGTGTGCCGGAGGGGGAAAAGGAGAGGGACTGGTGGTGGTGGGGTCCAAACTCTGCCTGCGGTGGTGGCTTGCAACAGTACGGCCGTGGGTGTCCAAGGTGGTGCAGGAGCAAAGAGCTAGGACAGGCTTTGGTTGCTGGTATGGTCCAGGGCTCTCTGCTCACTGCAGCAGGGATTGGCCTCAGGCTGTGTTCAACCAGTCTCTGCTGGTGTCCCCAGTGACTGTACAGCTTTGCTCAGTCACTTCATTGTTTTAGTTACTTTTTTTTGTTTTTCCCTTTTCACATAGGAAATGAAGTAGGTAACGATGCCGACGATTTAAATACAGCAGTCACAGACCCTCTGACTTCGCCATTCAGTGTCTGTAAAAGATTGCTTTGGGCCAATTGAAATGGACTTAATTCTTCTTCTCCTGAATAAAAAAAATCTTCACAAGTAAAGTTGCTTCTGGTCAAACCAGTGTCTTTCATTTCTTGTTATCTGAGCCTTTATTCATTTTTATTAAAAAAAAAAGTGACATTTCAAATTAAACCTCATTTTGCTGTTTAACTCTTCCCCCCCAAACCCAGAACTTGTTTAAGTCTGAGGGAAGCAGTTTGACTTGTAGAAGTTTTTGTTCTCAATTCTTTCAATATACAGATCCAAGTCTGACATGCAATATCAAACCCTGTTGATCTGAAATAAATTGATAAATAAAATCGTTGTCAAGAAAGTTGCCATGCCTTCCTCATGTAAACTTCTCAGTGCCAGCTGCGTTTGGTTCTTATTTTTAGAATTTCTCCATATTGTAACAGGTTTCAGCCTTAAAAATGAGGGCTGACATACTTGAAGACCAACATCATCATCTCTGGAAGCCTAGGCCAAAAGACAAGAGCTGCAAGATCACTGACTTGTGTAACAATACATTTTCTTGTGTTTGAATAATAAAAATGTTGCAATTACTTTTAATTAACTTAAGCAAACCAAATTTCAGGGGTGTTCTACTCTTCTTTCCCAAATGAATGGTTAAGTGGGCCAGCAGAATTTAATTTAATTGGCAGCTTTTTGCTTCTGTGCTACTGCAGGTCACCTTACTGGCTGAACCTTGTACTGCGTTTAGAGCCAATGGTGGGTGGGTAATCTGATCCCCTAGACCAGGGGCTCTTGTGGTGGTGCCACCAGCACACCCACAACCCTTCCCAAGGAGACTAGGTGGGAGGAGTGCTCTTGTGTGTTTTTGCAACATGCAGTCAGAGCGAAGACCCACGAGTTGTGCTCTCAGTTTTGGTATCTTTGCGTCCTACTGCCTACAGTTGAAGAAATATCTGAGAGAGTGGCAGAACCTCCTGGATCTCTGTGCTGGTTTATCTTCAAGACTTGCACCTTGGCATAAGTGGTTCTATCTCTTGATGCCTTTATGGGTTTGGGTGCAAATTTAAACGGTGCCAGAGGAAATACCAATGGCAAAGTGCTTGGCTAGTTTAGACAAAAAGGCATTGTATTTGCCGAATACGTAGTAAGAATTGTTTCTTGAGCTCTGGCCTCGGCTGAGCAAGTGCAATTGTTTTTGAAAACCCCACTGGTGCCTGTAGTCACCCGCAGAATAATGACTATTTTTGCCAGCACAGCCCCTTTTGCTTCAGAAAGCTCAGAGGGGAGCTGGTGCTACAATCTAGGTATGTTGGCACTCTCTGCTGCTTACCCTGAAGAAAGCTGCTCGTGGTTGACTGTAGCAGCCCTGATCTGTGATCTGTGATCTGTGGGGCAGCCAGCTGGGGGCAGCTCCCTCTGTCATTCTTCTTTACCCAGCAGCTTGTTCTTTTCCAAGAATCCATGAGCTGTTTGTCTGTGGGTTCAGGAGGGATCACTTTGTGCTTACCCTTCCTACTGGAGAGGTGCAAGTGAAGCCCTAGGTACGGTATTTAACCTGTCTGCAATATCAGCCTCAGGTGCCAAGGCAGAGTTTGAAAACAGGTAGAGTATGTAGCTCTTTGTTGACTTAAAGACTCTTAAAATGAATAAAGGGGAGGAAAAAACCTCACCCTTGTGATTATTTATTTTTTGGTACTTCTTTCTGTCTGAGTTGGACCCGTGCTGCTTCATTGATCCATGTGAAGATTATTGAGCCATATAAAGACCCTGCTGTCATATTCCTGTCAGATAGTCTGTCATGTGTTCCTGCCCAACTAGTAAAATGTCATGCAGAACTAGTAAAATGTCATGCAGAACACAGCCTTTCCTACACAGAATAGCCTTGGGCGAATCCACTCTACTTGTGCCTAACAGCCCATGGGATCTAATCTGTGCTCGCTTACCGACTGTTCATAACCTTTCTGTGCACTTCAAGACTTCTCAGACTAATCCTTTTGCATATAATCATAGCAAATAAGAAGCTGGGAAGGGAACACCAGCCAGAGCTGGGTCTGGGGACCCAAGTGCCTGCTATGGTAAACTTACATTTCAATCACTTTTCCACGTTATTTTCAGGAAGGAAAGTGTCTGTGATGACTGAACCACAGGGAAAGGTTTAATGTGGTGTTGCTTATTTGCCAGTAAGAATAACCCTTTAGTTTAACTTGCTGTGGACCGTGCTGCCAGGTTTTGGAAGACACTCTGTGTGTGATCCCTGAAGGTGACAGCAGTGGAGCTTTATCATACCTGGTTGTCCTCCTGGGATGACACTCTCCTGTGTGCCAAGATCCAAGGCGAAGCTAGCAGAAGGTTACCTGACGCTCAGTAGTACATTAGTTTCCAAATAACTCTGGATTTCTGTGGTCTGCCAGTGTTGGTTGATACACCTGGAGAGCAGCCTTTCCTGAGCTGCAGTGGGAGAGGCTTATTTTGTGTGGACGTGATGATTTGGCATTTCCCATGGGATGGCCCACTTGGGGGCATGTTTGCCAAAAGTCCTGTGAGGTCCTGGAATAATTACTATTATGGAGATAATTTTAGAGTGAAGCAGGTGCTGTGAGGTGACATTTGAGGTTGGGTGGAGTTGAGATGCCTGATTAATTGCTTTAGTTAATTAAATCCACCTCTGAAAGTGGAGAGGTGGAGGTGCTGGCTGAGGAGGGATGGGAATGCAGCATTGCAAACTGTGCTCAGGTGAGCTCCCAGACTGTGGAGCTTGCTTGATGTTGGTGTGTCCTTCCAGAGGCAAATCTCTCTCCAAAATCCAGTGGTTATTGGGCCCGGATACGTCTTAGGACGGCATTAAGTATCATGTCTTTTTGTACATGTGAATCCAACCCCTTTGGTAGTAGCTGTAGGAAAGTGAGTTAAGTCTCAACAGGTGCCTGGTAACTGCTCGCTGCAGGAACCTCCAGTGTGGCACCCGCATTGCAAACCGGACTCGCTACCGTGAGCTGTGGGACTCGGCAGAGCTCAAAGCTGCAGACGCTGAACTTCTGCTCTCACCTCCTGTGAGAAACTCAGCCCTGCAGGTCAAGGCTGGGCTGAGATGGCCTGGCAGCAAAGGTGCCTGTAGGTAAAAAGATCACCTTTTTCATCAGCTCTGCCAAAATGATTCCTTTCACCCTGTGATAATTCTCTAAAGTATTTTTACAGCTACACTTTAGAGAGATGCAAATTAGGTCATTTGTGTGTCTGCAACTAAGGACCTTTGCACCGACGTCACACCAGCGGCAGCACAGATCCTGTCAGCTTTGCTGGTGAGCTGAACGCAGCTCCTCTGGCGGCAGGAGCCCTGGCAACCTGCCCCGCTCTCCCTCGGGCGAGGAAGAGCCACTAGCGATTAAAGCAGGGCTGGGGCCCGGGAGGTCAGCCTCTAACTCCCAGCTCTGCCCCAGATTGCTTCTGTGGCCTGGGGGTGACTGCTCAGAGGAGCTATCTGCTGGTGTGGTTGCTCCCAGACCTATTTCAGTTCAGGTGAGCTGTGCTAGCCAAAAACCTTTGCTTGAGTGGTGTCAGTGGATGGACATGGGGTGCTGGTGCTCAGGAGCTCAGCTGGTGAGAAGGTGGGACACAGCTGGAGGCACAGCTGGGTTTGGGAGGACTTGGGTCACACTTGCAAATAGGGGTTAGCCGCTTACTTTCTCTCCCCTGATAAACAAAAAAAAGAAATCCCCTGTGCTGTTAGTCATTTCAGTGAATTACACCTGGGATTAACCTGTGCTGTTGGCTTCGCTTATCTTCGTGCAAGGCAAGCAGGAGTGCTGAGGCTGTCCCCAGGAGCTGGGAATGAAGGATTGCTGCGCTATGTGGCATATTCCAAGGGCAATGGAAGAGAGAGGCTTTGCATTACTCCTTGCATATGTAGCAACTCTGAAAGTACCGGGGAAGCTTGCCCCGGTTTCTTGGTACGCTGTAATCCGGCAGAGGTGTTTGTGATAGCAGCTTTGAATGTGCGGTACTTTTGACCTCTACAGACCAGGGCACTGGAACAGATTCAGCCCAGGGTGGCTCCGCTGGTCGAGGGGAGAGGTCAGACAGCCTGGGGACAGAGGGAGGAAAAACGTTCACTGGGACAACTGGCGTCTGGGCTGATATGCTTTCTTTAGTCTTGGAAAAGGTTCAGCAGGCTTAGCTTCTCCTGAGACAAACGTTCCTTAGAAAAATAAGTTCAACCACGGGAAAGTGCCCAGACATCGCATTTTCAAAACAGAATGTTTCCATTTGCTTTCATGCATTCACAACATTTTAGTCAGGCTGTCTGAAACTGTAACTGTGCTGTAACAGCAGGAGACTCGGGACTCTCTGTCTTACTGTATAATCCCCATGTTTGCTCCAGGTATATCTTAGGAAGCAGCCAGAGGCTGGGGTCTCTTTCATGAATCGCTTACTGGTTTAAACGACAGATGTGATAAATAAAGGTATAACAGATATCAGAAAAGGGCAGAGTGGGATATTACAGCTTGTGGATTCGTGGTTTCTGTGTTTAGATGCACCTATATTTTATTGGGTCCTCTGTTTATACCAACATGGGCGGCCAGATTCTCATGCCGTGTGAACGACGAGCTCAGCGCAGGGCCTGCTCTTTGATGTTTGTAGGCAAAGGGATTTCTCAGGAGCAGTTTGAATGAGGTGAGGGGCTGATGTGTGCTGACTAGAGCTTGGAAAGCTGTTCCAAGCATGAGAGAAGGTGTGGGAGATGGTGCAGAAATGCCTCTCTGATGAGGGAATGAAGGGGAATGCGAGGTCAGTGCTGCAGGACTCGCTGGGGGGTGGGTCGGGTCACATGCGGGACCGTGGGCAAATCCATTAACTGCTCTGTGCTTAAGCTTTACTGCTGTAAAGCAGGGCTGGTAATGCAATATACTTGGCTCCTGCGGTAACTCACAGTTGATAACAGAGATGTCCAGAGTAAACACAGCTAAGCCTGGATCTGGGTATGCATTTGGGTTTGTGCTGTTCTTTCTTTTCAATGCTTTTAGAAATCCTGTCGAAGTCAAGGGGCTACGAGAACCCAGGCTTTCTATCAGCATCCAGGGCCTGAAATCCCAGCAGAAGACCAGTTATTGTATTATTCTACTTCATTAAGTACCTCCTTGAGGGGTTAAAGTAGCCTGTGGAAACATGTTATCGCAAGCAGTGGAGTGTCTTACGGCCCTTTGGGAAAAGGGAAGCTACACTATCTGTACACTTCAAGACCCATTCGTAGTGGTGGCCACATAGATTCCACCCGCTTCCCCCCAGCTCTCTGCTCATCGTAGTAACTGGGCACTTCAGATATTGCAGGTAACTCTCTTTGCTCCGCAGAAGGAGAGTTTCCCAAGTAACGCAAGTTCAGTACTGGCTGCAAGAGAGTCTCACGTACAGCAGCTTGTACATCTTCAGCCCTGGCTCTATATAGGTCAAAATTCAAATACTGGTTGAACAGGAATATATGTTCTGTTGCCCACGTAGCCATAGAGGGGAAAAATAATTTCAAACTCTAGCATCCGTGTAGAAAGCTGGTTTTTGTACTGACTGCTTTACTGCTGCTGGGATGCGTATGGTTAATACCCACTGGGCTGTACGCTGTCCTCTCCTGGTGGTCCCTGTCCTGAAATGAGCACTGCTTCAAGTTACCGCTTTCCATGGAGTTCCAAGCAATAAGTGCAGGGAACTTGTTTTCAGGACAATGGAAAACTTAAATGTGTGTTCAGGAGTTTGTAGGGTAATAGATCCTGTCCTGTCAGATTCAGTACCAGAGGGTATAAAATACGTCAGATAATTCATCAGCTGTTGGGATTAGATAATATAATTAAGGTAGAGTTTTGCTGAAAAATACACATTAAGACAGGAGTAATGCCATTACTGAATACCGTGTAGCAACACGTAGATGTCTTTTCTAGAACAATAGAAGAATAAACAGACATCAAAATGGATAAATCTTTTCACATATTGCTAGAGATGATCAAATAATTTATGGCAAAATCTAGCTTTGTTTTTTTCCACTTTTAAATCCTTCATAATCCGGCCCTCGCTTCTATTTGCAACTTGTTAGCATTTGCCAAATTGCTTCTGAACAATTTTCAGCCGACGAGTTGCTCATGAGGCCTCTGCTCTGTAACTAGCTGGTATTTGTTCACGATGTGCTTGACTGGCTGCTGAAGTCAGTCTGCACTCTTTTTCTTTCTGAGTGAACGGCTTAAACTTTTTGAGCACAGAGGAATAATGGAGCAATGCACACTTAAACTGCGTCATTTGATAATTTATATTAAAATCACGAAATCTTTGGGTTTGAAACTGCTTTCATAGGCAGTGATCCAGGCAGTCCAAAAAGGGGAGTAGTAAGACTGGACTGGTAACAGCAGGCAGATTTCATTGACTTTCCCTCCCCCCTTCCCCAGTCCTTTGTATTATTTAACTTGATGAAAAAAACTATTTGAGCTTCTGCTTCTTGTTCTTAGTGGGGTGCAAGGAGTCCGAGTGTGATGGCTGACCTTTCTGCTGGGTTCTTGCATGGATTTGGCTTGGTTGCTGCCTTCCTGCCTGTACGGCTAACGTAGCACTGCCTGATCCCCTCCGGCTGTAGGGCTGGTCCCCTCTTTGCAGGCTTGTCTCAGAAGGAGTGGAGGGGGCCTGAAACAGATTGAACTAACAGCGGAGTACGGTGAAAAATTGGGATGCTTATGCTTGAGCTTGGTCCCTGGCCTCCTTTAACACTAGCTATAACCTATGTGACTTATCCTTGAGCTACAGCTAAGGAATTGATTATTTCCTATCTTGGAGAAGTATTACTGGGGGAGGGGAATATAATTATTTGGGTGTTGGTTTAATAATAGACCCTTTTTTTTTTTTAAGGGCAAAAGCAATTAGATAAACCAGAAAACATTACATATGGACTAAGGGTAGCCTTCAGGATACCCAATGTTACAGTGTTTTCCCAAAGTAGAGGTTGGAAATAGATAAAAGGGAAGGAAAGTGCAGCTTCTGGGTCAGTGAAAACCTTGAGGTGGCTCAAGGAGAAAGGATATGTAGGATCTCTTGGCCTGTAGGTCACCCCTGTGTTGTCATGAGTAGCAGACTAATGTGTGTGAAGAATATGCTTATTTATATCTGTGGTTTTACCAGAGGGGGTTGTCAGATTATACTTGATAAAGCTTGAAAATGTTTCTGCATTTATGGCACTCTTAATTTGCTGAAAGGAACAACCAAGCAAATAACTGATGACTGACTTTTGCAAAAATATGTCTAAGTGTGTGATTTCAGCAGACTTTCCTACCACTGCAAGTGAGATCAACATCAGTACTGCAGACGTTTGAGGCAAGGGAGAAACTTTGCTCAGAAGTGAGAGAAGAGGAAGGAGGAAAATGAGCATTTAAGTATTTTTTTAATAGAACATAACTGTATCTGCATATATTTTATCTTGCCTTTGTATTGACTTACGTTCCTCGCTTTGTTTATCTTTGTTCTTATGAGGAACAAGGCAGTGATTCATCACCAATATGCAGGGATACCTCACTTTGCATTTGTATAGTATCGTCCTGTCCAAGTGGCTCAAAGGCCTTTACAGACGTTAAGGCAGTGTCTTCAGCTGGTATGGCCGTGTTATACAGGTGCCACCTGAAAATCTGATCCTATCTCAATTCCCTTTGTCTGCATATTTTAACTTGACATACCTTAATATTACAGATGCAAAACTGTTGTGTCCTTCCCCCCCTCCCCCCCCAACAACAGCACAGTTTGCTCATGGATGAATTCTCCATGACTACTTCTTTTAGAGCTGTGGAAGCACCTGTTTTTCTATTCTATAGGGGAGTTCCTTGTTCCTGTAGTTTTACATATCTGTACCGAAATGCACGGTTTGAATGAGTCCAGGTTAGCAACTGATGTGAATTATTGCGTACAACAGCCTTGCATTTACTGTTATTTACTATCTGTCATTCCTAGGGGGGTGGTGTCTCACGCCTTTTTGTGATGGTTTATCTCGTACATCACAATTTTATGTCAGTGAAAGTTTCAATGCTGGATGTGAGTTCAGATGTAGACAACTGCTCCAAACTCCCTTCTGTGGTTACTTTCTGTACGGTAGCTAATTACACATTGGTTGGAAAATGTGTGCTGATAGTTACGCTGTTACAACTCTCTAATGTCAAAATGTCACATTGGACCAAGGGCTGCAAAAACCGTACTTGCCTGCAAGTAGCTATAGTGATCTTGTCACCTCTGCAAAGAATTTATTTATTTTATATACATGTGTGTATATATGCGGAAAATTTTATATTTGTGTGTTTTATAATTGTTTTCAATCAAATCATATTGACAGGTGTTGATTCAAATCATAACCTGATTTTTTTTATTAGCTGAACCTCTATCAGGTTTATTGGGCTTTTTGTTTGTTTTCACTCAGCCCGTGTTACTCTGAATAATCTACAGATTTATTGGCTGCCCTACTTGAATATTTATCTCTGTGTGTACTTACTTATCCTTATCTTTGGGATCTTCTGGAACCAATCTGATGTTCTAATCCTTAAAAAATAACAACAAAAGAACATTAGCAAGATAAGTATTTTTCAAGTAGCTATTTTTAGTAATTTTAGCTACAAGTTATCTGGACCTATTCACTAACAAACATTGTTTGATGGTTTTTAATGATAAATATTCTTCACTAATAGAAAAAAAAATTGGGAATCTTCATTGCTAATGGAAAGTACTTAATCTGTGTAGTTCACGTACATAAGAACAAACTGTAGGAACATTTATAGGCAGGTTGTTAAAGGGAGATGCTAAGATTGTCAGTAACACAGCAGAAATGGTTTTGACTTGTTTTTAGGAAGAAGCGTTGGCTTTAAGGCCTCCTGATCAGCTCCTCATAACCTCAGACTTTCCTTCATACCTTTTGCATCTAGCTCATTCTTCCCACACAGCATTATCCTGGTCTTTTGAAGCAAAACTTCATTAGCACTGCTGGCTGGGGAGCTGCCTGCACTGACGCTGAATGAGTTTGGGTCAAAACAGTCCTTGTGGTGACTGCCGCTACGCAGTTTGCTAACTAGTTAATTTTGAACTCTCAAAAACGTAGTAAATGCAAAAAGAAGATTCCTCATGTAAAGACTATCACACAAAAGTATTGACTGACTTTGTCTGTAATTTTCAGAAACATCTCACTACAAACTGGGGGGGGTCCAGCAAACTGGAGTCATGTGTAATGCAGTTTTTATTTCTGCACATTAAACAAGTGTTCAAGGATTAAATCACCCTGCTCCCTGATGTGATTTGGTGGTCTAAAACAAACATGGATTAATATTCCCCCACCTGGGCTTTTACATTTCCCTCAAGTCTTATATAAGCTGTGTAATACAACGGGATGCTGTGTCACTTATTCCAAAGGTATCATCACCAGTGGAGACTTGCCAGGTGACTTCATCCTCCCACTCAGTTTTGCCTCTGTCTCACGGTTGTGTTTCGGGGAGGGAGCATACCAGCCTGTTTGTCCTTGTGCACCTCGCTGAATTTTCTTTCCATGTTTTCTACTGTGGAGTCCTTGAGGATTATTTGCCCTTTTAGGAAAGCTGAAGGGCTTTTCATAGCTGTTTAATTCCTATCATAAAGATATCTTTTTTTTTTTTTTTTCTTTTTTCCTCTCACCCCTCAGTCCTTCTTTTCTGTTCACCCTAAGAAGGATTCCTTGGTATTTGCTTTGCTAAATATTGGCTATTTCTAGCTGGGTAGAAATGTCTCCTGATTCTTTTTCCTTGTGGTCACAAATCTGTTTCTTGTATCTCCAGTTCTTGTACCATCTGTCCTTCCCCCTGCAGCATGTGTGGCTGGAATTTGGGTAACTTATTGTCCAAGAAGTCTTTGTTTTCTCAGATACCGTGCATTAATGATGTTTGAGTTTTAGACTGTGTGTATCCTTCCTTGTAATGGACCAGGAGCACATTTGGACTGCTATCAGACTGCAAAACCTGAGCACAGCCAAGGTGCTCCTAGAAACTCTTCCCTGCTCATCTGCTGTTTTCTTACAGGAAACAGTGAGCCTCTCCTACCCAGGCTGTCCCCCAAATTGGTGGTTAACTGCAGCCCCTTCCCTGGAAACTCAAATACTCCTAATTTCAAAGATTCAGTGACATCATTTTGCAGAAGTGCTGGGTGAAGCATAAGTTCATTTCCCTTGGCACCACTTCTTAATGCATTTTTGTTCATCAATGCGTACAACTAATGTGAAAAGGCAATTCAGTCTCGGCAGTCATTCTGCTGAGGGTGAAATACTGATAGGTACTTCATTTAATAAAATAATAATGCTGTGCAGCTGTACACTGTCTCTCCCACAAGGATCTCTAGGTACCTGAAAGAGTATTAAATAATTAAGCCTGACAATACCCCTGTATTTCATTAGTTCCATTTCACAGGTTGATTAGCAGAGGTTAAGTGACTTGACCAAGGTCAGGATCAGATCTTATTCCTGTGAGGAAAGCCTGTTCAGGGGATAGTTTGTACGTGGGTGGATCAGCTGGTCCCGCGTCGGATCTCTGCGACAACCTGGGGTCTGTGCACAGAGGCAGAGCCAAAGCCTGTGGCAGAGCGGGGAGGGAACTGGGGAATCCTGGCTCTGTTTTCTTAATTTGTTTCCAAATGTCCAGGCCTAGGATAATCCATACTAAATGCGGTGACAGGACTGAAGGGTTTGATTTGCTGAAGCCACAGAAATATATAACCTGGTGCCCAAGAGACCTGTAAGCATTTGGTTCATATCCACTGACATCTCCTGTCCAGTCGGCTCAGCAAGTCATATTTTCGTAAAGTTATTTTGCACCATCTGTATTGAAAATGGCGACCTGGCCAATTACAATGGATTTTAAGTCTATTCTGTGAGAGAGTTTTAAAATGGAAAGAATCCAGCAGTGAGCCAGGGGGAGGAAATACCATATCTTTCCCAAGGAAAGTCAGGGTTTGATCCTGCAGGCAGCTGAAACGTGCCAAATTAGTTGGGTGCTGAGTGTTCAGCACCTTTTCAGAGATGCTCAGGACTTTGCAGAGTCAAAGCTCTGAGCTATAAGGTTAAGCATGAACATTAATGAAATGTTATCTCTCTACCAGATGGAACTAAGTGACAAGTACTCTGGCTGTCAAGCGCGGAAAATTGTGAATCTGTCGCACATCCCCTGACAACAGCGAGGCAATCTTCTTAAAACTGACTTATGCAATAGGAATTGCACTGCAGTGGGGTATCTCATCATGTGGTCAGAAAGCTGACCTTTGGTGGGAACTATTCACCCCTGTTTTTTGTTGTTTGGTGGGTTTTTTGGTTTGGTGTTTTTTGGTTTGTTTTTTGTTTGTTTGTTTGTTTTTTTGTAGGATGCATCTAGCTTTCTGATCAGCTGCCACCTTGCAAATAATCCACTTATGAGGATGTTTTTTCAGTGCTAAAATAGCTACAAGCTAAGGCTCAACTTGCATAAAAATTACATGTATACTTGAAATCTTTACAACTGATGATTCCAGATAAGAGCAGGTACTCCATTCTGATCAGCCTTCGGCTGAAAGGTGTAACCACTATGAGCATTTTGCTGTCAATGAAACATCTTCCCTGTCTACTAGGATGCAACAAAAACATTATGTTGCCATATCAGAGCACAGCAGAACTTTCCTGGAGCCTTAAGGGATTGCCTCATATTTTACAGACTTAACTAACTGCTGATAAATGAACAACATCGTATTTTTTTGTGTGTGCATACTCTACATGAATGATCATGTAGTATTATCATTTCATCCACAACTGAAATAGCTTCTTTATGGAAGTGGAATGCAGAGCATAAGGGGAACGTATATGAGAACACTTACATATTTGAGGTGGCAATTGAGATGAAAAGTGGAGTTAGGAAAATAAAACAAGCTTTCAAAGTGATCTCAAAGTCTGACTGCATCTCTTTGGTCTAACCTTGTAGCTGCAAGCTGATAGCAAATAAAATGAGGTCATTCAGAGGAAACAGAAGTTCCTCTGGAAGTTTGGCTTCTTGTGGTTTTTAGAATAAATTTACCTCTGCCATATAATTGACCTGCTGCTTCAATTCTCACCTGCTTTTGGAAAATGCCCTTGTCTGTTCCTTCAAAGGGTTCATTTTATCATAAAGTTTAGATGAATGGTTGGAGAGGGTTTTTTTTTTTGTATAAAATATTCATTATGAACAAACTGTGAACTTGTGAATATGCATGATTCCCCTTTAATCTGTTTTTTTTTTTTTGAGAAACATTTCCTTTCAAATTAAAAAAAAAGGCAAAAATGGGTCTGCTCAAACTGACCAACAAGACTTAAGTATCAGTTGCTGAACAATCTGCGCACAAGCTGCCTGCAGGCATGATTATTTTTCACGTAAAGAATTTGCCGAGCGGCTTTGAAGAAAACCACAAACGTGACTGTGGACAACTCGCAACGGACTGAAACTTGCTCAGTAAGTTGTGTTTCACCTTAACAAGAAAACAGTCTCCAACTAATGGATGTTACATGGTTAAGAGAAAGAAGTCTGGAAAAAGAGGATTGAAAAACTTGAGGATGTACCAGAAAACCCCGACCGTACCTCGGAAGCACGTTCATTAGTTTCCTTTCCTCATAGCAGAAGGGGAAGTGGTCATCGGGTCAGTGCTTGGACAAGCGCGTCTAGGTGGTAGCAGAGGTCAGCGACGTGCTTGATGTGAACATTTTTTCTTCAGGTGGTGGCTGGGATGTTGTCAGAGATTGCTACCGCACAAAATAATGGCAGCCTGTGGGATTGCCCCGCTGCCACCCAGGGCGTCCACGAAGTTGCAAGGAAGTGTTGTGCTGAGGGCCCTCTTGTTGTCCCTTCATCTGGGCAATGCTACTTGCTATATGTCATTTTTGGGTGGCTAATCTTCTGTCCTGGTGGTAGATCTCCTTAGAATATTTGTGTGGGAAGTGGCTGTGGGGAAGGGGAACCTCCCCCCCCCAATTTCTTATCTCACAAAACGACTCTAGGAGCCACAGAGGAGGGAAGAGTCACCATATTTGCACAACCAGGCTTAAGTTGAGATACATATATCTCTTTCATGCTACTCAGGAATGGAGTTGGGAGGGGAATACTGTGAGCTGAACTTGGGACAAGTTTCCCAACAGTGCTTAGCCAGGGTTGTTCCAGGTAGTGGTTATAACAAGGATGGCTTTCCAGGACTTGGTTAAGACAAAATAAGTGTGTTGGTGTTTTTTTAGAAGGTTAAACTTCTGTCTGAGGTGGCCAAGCCTTGGAGATGTTGACCTTTGAGATACTACAGTATTTTGAGGTTCATGGCTCACAGATACATGGAAATGCTCTTTAAGAGAACAGTGCGGAGAGGTTTATAATCCTCTTCCATAAAAGATCCCCTTATGTTACTTAATTCTCCTCTAACACATATTTTATTGTACCGTGAGGGTACAGTACTTCTCTAGATGCTGACCTGCTGGAAAAGATTTCTCACTTCTTTAGGTAGTTTCAGTTGAGGCAGTGAATAAGAGTGAAATATTCTGCTTATGCAATTGCTCCTGGTAATAAAACCAATGGTTCAAATGTATGCATTTACGTTAATGAAAGAAGGTTGCATTGCAAGTAGTGGCAGCTTCCGCATTGGTCATAACTCACCACAGTCCCAGTTTAGCAAGTTTTAATTGGAGAGACTTTAGCTTTCTCACAGGCAACTTCCAAACCATCTCATTAATTTCAGTAGATGTTTATGCTGTCAGGAGATACTGAGGTCTCAAGGAGGTACAACCCTGAACAAAACAGTCTTCTGAATGGATAGCTTGCAGCTTAGGTAAGCACAGGGTAAGAGATAAATGCTGTGATGTGATAGGACCAGAGATGTGTGAGAACAAAGTTTTGTTTGCCTTTTCCACAGCAAATACGTAATTAAAAAAGAGAACCAAATCAGCTGACAAAGTCTGTGACTGAGCAGTGTGGGTCGAGTCAATTATGTGGGAAATCAAAATGTTCCTTTGACTTCTGGGTGCTGCTCAGCCCTATCCCATTTCTGAAAGGCTCTGAAAGCTTTCTGGGATGAAGTCCTTCGCAGTTAGGGAAAAAGGATCACAGGAACAGGTCTCCATCCTGCTTGCCAGACTCAGGGCGTGCCTCTCTTCCCCACCACACCCGTGTACTCTTGCCTTAAACTTCTGTGTCATGCTTGCAATGAAGTGGGTGTCAGAGCTGGGGGAGGCAGGGATGTGCTGAAAAGCCAAGCGTGTCTGCGAAGTAGATATTCAAGGGACAGAAATTTCAATTTAAATAGGAAGGAAGAAGAGGGTGCACCCTGAGCATGCTGTAACAAGGGGAGGAGGTTAGAGGAAAGGAAGAGTTTTTACTTCCAGAGTTCATCCACTCTCTTCTCCAGAGCATGACCAGGAACCTTGCATTCGAAAGCTGTCCAAAAGCAGATGCTGTCAAGGACTGCTGAAACTTCACGTTACTGGGTTTTTGAGATGGCTCCTGTTGCTTAGTTTTGAAATGCAGCCAGCGCTGGGGTAGGTCGTGCAGTTGCGACATGCACATCATTTTTGAGCAGAATACCGACTATGTGCTAGAGAAATACAGGCAGAGTGGAAGCTGGCTTGGGTATCCGTGCTTGCATCTCTGGGCTCATGAAAGTGAAAAATGAAATATTTGACTATCGCAAACAGCTCCAACACAGTGATCTTCAAAAACGTGTTGCAGGAGCACTGCTTCGCTGCTGGCGGTGGGGAAAGGAGACTGCGCTTCTGGAAGCACCCTGTCCTTTCCTTCCTCTTCCAATTGCATATTGACCCAGCTTAACTCCCTCTGGCAGGGTCAGGAAGCACATAAGTTCAGAAAGGCTACCTGCCAACTTTCATTTTTCATAGTTTAGTCATTCATGGTTTTCTGTGGAAGAGACGCCCTGTTTGGTTAGGAGGTAAACTTATTTTGGCAGGGAGGTAAATTCGCAATTCTCACTGTCAAATTATGGCTAAAAAGAAAGAGAAACCATTTTTGCATTCCAAGAATTAAACTCGTTAATGTATGTAGCATTACATTTTAGCAAAGTAATCACAGCTGAGCATCCAAAATGTTGTCTTGAATGCTTGAAAAATTTACTGAAAGTAGAATCGGAAAGGGCTCTGCCATGTCCTTTACAAGAGAAGCTGCTAGTAATTCTCATATTGGGTCAGCAATTCAAGATGTTAAAACTTTTTATTTATATATAATAGATACATGCATATGTATGCATGTGTGAGCATAGGGGGGAAAAAAAACTCATGATCAAAATTTTCAGTAGTTTTCCATATTTCAAGCCATACTGCTGCCTCAAATTGAGCATTTATAATATCCATTATCTGAAGTTTAAGCTTCTGAATGGCACATATGTATACATAATGTGATGATTCTATGATATAAATATAAAAATATACAGAAGTAATGTGTAGTGCTTCTTTTCTTAAAAAAAAAAAAAAAAGAGGGGGGGGATGGGGCAGAAAGCCCAGCTCCTGATTCCTATGCTGTTTTTGGAATTCCCGTGTGACTCTGTGCAAGTTCTTACATTGAAAAGCGGTCTCAGCTTTTGAGCCCCTTAGTCTTCAGAAGCAAGGCACTGAATATTGTATGGGTACTTTTTTGGCTTTAAATAGAAATGTGTAATAAACAGTACACAGAAACTGGCAAATGTGAAGTTTTGTGAGGGCTGATTTCCAAGGGGGTTTTCAGATATCAAGTTGTTGGGGGAATGTTCTCATTGATACTTGGTATTTTTTGAACCTGAGAGGATCTGCCTAAAAAACTGCTTTTGAGCAGCTGTTTGAGTAGGGATGTGTGAGAACTCCTTAGGTTTCTGTATGTATGTATGTGTATATGTGTGTGAATTATTTATCAGGGAAGTTGAAATGGGTGCTTCATTTTTGTTTTGTGTAATTAAGCCCCTAATATTAATATATAATCAAACATATTGCTTAGGGGTTGACTCTTCTGATTCTCAGCCTCAGCCTGAAGATATTGTCTCTTTCTTTCCTCCTTTTTTCTCATTAGTAGCTTAGATAGGCATGAAAAAATCTTTTGAGCTTAAATAAGAGATCTTTGTTGTTGTTGTTCTTGTATAGTTCAAAAGCAGTTAATTTTTAAGACCTCAAACTTGGCACGTGGCCACTCTCAGCTGGCAAATACACCCTTGCTATTTTTGCTGTGTGTGATTTTTAGTTCATCTGGAAGCTGCTGCCAAACAACTTTAGTCTAATTCTCCTGCCCCTTGCCTCTTCCTATTGCTCTCCAAGTGCTCTCATGTGCTTCCACCCAGTTAATGAACCATCTGTAAAATGAAGGAGTAGCTCAATCCTTGATGTCTCTGCTGAATCCCCAGGCCGTAATGGCAACTGTGGCGGCTGGCGGCTCGCACAGCGATGACTGAGTCAGCTGGGCTGGCAGCACCGCGCTCGCCTCCGACCCACCCCGAGCAATCATCCCACGGATAGAGAAATTACAGGCACTGCAAGGCCAGTCCGTTTTGGAGCCATGCTCCCCAGGTGTAAGGTGATCTACCTCTTCACCGTTTCCCTCTGACATCCATCCGTACAGGCAATTGCATCGTTACAACCACATCATTTTGTCTGGCATTCAGTCTGCAGCTTGGGAGAAGATTCTCATAGCTTCAGGTGTGTGAAAGAAGGAGCTGGCGTGTTTTGTGAGCGGCAGGTGGGAGTTGTTCAGTGGGAAGGCTAGATGAGATGGTAATTGGAAGAGAGTCTTCAGGCTAGTTAACAGAGGCAGGAAAATTTCTGTGGATTTTCTGTTCTGTTTTAGAGCAGTTTAGGAAACGAAGGCAAATACCATATCAAATTTGAAAGCAAAGGGTGGGAATGAGCTATCCAGAGGCAGAGAGTAAATACAATAAAGTCTGGCTTGGACAGTATGATTAACCAGTTATTCTTCCAAAAAGTCCTCTTTGTTTTAAAAGTTGATGTGGGTTTTTTTGGTGTTTTTTTTTTTTCTTTTCTTTAAATTAGATCAAGTGTAAAGCTATCAACTCTCTTTGGAAATTTTCTAAATTAAACTTTCTACAGAAAATGAAAAGAAGCTTGCAAATCTTTCACCTTTCCCCCTTGTTTGTCCCCTTGTTTATCAGTAAAAGAGAAAATCTGCCTGGGAAAAGATGCAGAGAAATACTAAACAGTTTTTGTTCCATCTGTAAAAGGAAACAGTATCTCTCTGAAATGTTTCAAATGACATATCCCTCTCCTGTATCATCACACTTATTATATGTAATGGTACAGTAGTATTTTGAAAATATAGTTAAATAATGTAGTGTATCACAAATGTATTGTTTGGTTTCACCAGAAGGAGTTTGAGCAATTGATTCATCGCTGTGTATGAATTGCTAATGCCTTCGTTTCCAGAACTGAGTATTATCTGTACGTGGTCCACCCACGCTTCCTGGCATGCTTGGCCATGCTTACAGTCAAAGGTGACTGGAGAGCTGAAGTCCCTTTGAGATGGAAATACGGTGTAGGTGAGAGACACAATATCCAGGAAAGATAGAAAAGTAGCCATTGAGCGATAATGTACATTTTTTAAAAATAATAAAAATCTTGGAATGGGGGAGTTGGATGTTAATACTATTTTTGATCCTTCGGAGCTGTAAAAGCCCTAGGCAGGCCAGAGGAGTATGGAAACGTAGGCACTTTCGTGTTACGTACATTACATATTTCTCACAAACACAGAAGGGTGAGTTTGTACTGAACTGGTAGTAGATTGAATTAAGCAGACAGCACTGGCAGCATAGCCATAACTTGCTGAGAGTGACAAAGCTGAAACTGGCAACTGCAAATTAAACCCACCAAGGTTTTTTGATATGGTTTTGTTTAAGATAACAAGTGAGACATCTGCAGAAACTGATGTGAATTGTCTAGATTCCCAGACACTTTTTGCATCAGTCAAAGTTCGGGAGTGTGTCTGTCTGCACATGTGATCTTTGCTACGAGTGTCTGGCACAACGTGATCCTCAGAAGCCGTCTTCACTCCATCTGCACTAGGGTCTTTGCTGATGTCATTAATTAGGAGGATTTTTTTTTTTTTTTTTTTTTTTTAGTTTCAACAGGAAGATATGGAAAGGATGTAGTTTAGTCTTGCCTTGTATAAATCCTGAAGACTGACTCCAAGTTCCTCAGTCCCTTCCCTGCATCCAAGATGGAAGGTTATGAAAATGATGTGGGTTGCAGTATTGCTGAAGCTTGGTTGATACTTGTATCTCTAATCGTCTTCTCATTGGACCTGTGTTCAGTGGTTCCTTTGCTTCCCTAGCTCTTGGCAGAGGTGGTAATGAACTGGTTGCAGCTCAGTGCCGAGCAGGTGATAACAATGAGAATTGTTCAGGAAGAATGGGTGGGACCTTCTGCCTGCCTCAGCTTGTATGATATATGTCCTATACTATTATATGACCTAAAGGCTTTTTCTCAGTCTGGAGGAGAGGAATCGAGCCATTTGAAATCGGCTTCGTAGACAGCTTCTTGCTTTTAGACAAGCAGGTATTTGTGCATCTTTAGCTTTCTTCAACAGAAAATACAGACACAAAATATAAAAATGAAGGGAGGCAAAGAAGTTCACAGCGGATCCATACATATATTATGTAATTTTTAAAGAAAATTTGTGTCCATTTCTTCTCATCTACTGGTGGTAAAACAAAACCTTGATGAAAAGCTACTGGAGGAAAAGTAATTAGAAAGAGGGAAGAACTTGGAAATCAGAAAATGGGCAGAATGGGGGATGGATGGGAACAAGCAAACAAGGAGATGCAGAGTATTTTTGTCTTGGCACTTTTCTGATCTGCACTAAATATCGTATGGTCTGAGTAAGTTTGAACGAATTTTCAGTTAGGGTTGTTAAACTTGGCAGTGTGGGCTGCACATTCAACAGGCCAGGTTTATGAACTTATGCAGGTGGTTAGACCTGCGTGCTCTTAGCCATAAAGGAGCCAGTAACCTTGGTACAAATCCACCCGCACCTGCGCAGTTGAAGGTCATGATGTGATAAAATCCACAATACTTCTTATCCCTAAAGAACCTGTAGCTCTCTAGGTAAAATGCCTAACTACTACTACTATTTAATGCATGCATTATCTTTGCATTCAGCTTAATTGACCATCCAGCTCCCACCCCTAACTGTAGATTGTACATAGTCCATAGGGTTTTGGACAGACTCAACCACCCTTACAGTGCTAATAACATCTAGGTTTCTAATTTGCCTTTTGTTGTTCTTCCTTCAGTCTGCCTTGAGACTGTGTTGAAGCTTCCAGTATGAAAATTCAGGCAGATGCATTTAAAATGCATTAGGCTGATGGCCTGAGCTTTAGGATTAGTGATGCTTTTTTGTGTGTGTAATTGCACAAGGTGCTTTATTCATTTGCTGGTATTTATAGGGCTTCTGTTTTTCCTGTACGTATGATGCTGTTGTAATTCTTTAAAACAAACAAACAATTACCATTTTTTTGGTCTTATCTTTTACAGTGAATCTCCTCCTTGTGGATCAGAGATGTATCTTTTCCCTGTTAAAAAGAACATGTCTTTTCCACTTTAATGCACCATGGCTAAGCTGATAATGCTCATATGAGGCTTTAGTATTTGGAAGAATGTTATATACATTAGATCCTGCAAAATTCCAATCAAGTTAGTAAGTATTTTTTCCCACATTGTACAGATGAAGAAACACAGTCAAAGTAGTTAAGCTACTTGCCAAACCACACAGTGAGTTAAAGATGGAGATATGATTGGACTTTGTGGTTCCCAATCCATGTTCAGACTAGCAAAGTATATTGAACCTCTGGGTTCTTTTTGTAATGTAATGTAATATCCAAAAACTCTCTTTGATTTCTTTGTGTAGAGTGAAAATGTCATTGACAGAAAGACCATTTGATTTTTCTCAGCCTTGAGGAGAATGTGAATTTTTTTAGAACTGAATTTTTCATCAGAAAATTGTATGCTGACTTTTATACGTCACAAATGCCATATGGACTCCTAAATATGGAGAGAGAATAATTATGAGCCCCTTTGTACTGACTCACTTCTCTGATTTTTTTTTTTTTTTTTAACTGCATTTTAAGGATTCAAAAGCTGATTGCTAGTGTGGTGTATTGCTTCTGTTGTTAGATAATCTTAGCTTTTTAACTGAATACAGCCGTGCAGTGCCTTATGATTAATTACATGTACAACAGGTGTTGATCTTGTTGGACTGAGATTATGAAGTTCTCTGCTATCCAGGTGGTCTGTTTTAATATAAAAAGACCAGTAGCATAATGAGCAAGAAATTGAACTAACGAGCGGGGGGGAAAAATACTTGAATGCATTAATCACCTTTAATAAGCTTAGCCAGCTCAGCACAGCTAATCAGCTGGGAAGTCCTTGCTTTGAAGAAGCATCAACTGTTGTATACCCAGTAGGGTAAATAAAAGATAAGCCAAGAGCAGTGGTAAGGGTGTTTGTACATCTAAAAGCTTTCAAGATTTTCCAAATATAAGGCACCTGGTATGACGGTTTTTTAAAATTATATTAGTCAAAATGAAGAAGCAGTTACCTTTTGGTAATGAAGAGATATGTCATTCAGATATCTCTAGAATGCACTAGTGTGGCAGTAATTATCGAAAAGTGCTGGTTATTTGCAGTATAGCTCATTTTAATTTTCACACTTTGAAGAGAGCAATGGGCCTAACTTACAGCCCTCTTATGACCCTTGTTTCTCAACCCTGAGCTCAGAAATTCGAGGCTAAGGTATTACACTCATTTAAAACGGTGTGCTGATAAGTCCCTTCCCCACACAATATTTTCAATTTCATATACATCAATTTTTTGTATTTCAAATTCTGACAGTGAATGAAGTGTCTGTCTAATGCTTAGTTAACAACCCTTTTAGTATAGCATGTCTAATTTTTTTCTTTCCCTAATACCATAAATGTATTTTCTTCTCTTAACTCCTGGTTTGGCAGCTCTTACCCATATGGTAGCAATGACTGTACCTGTGCTGTTTGTTACGTTGTTAGCTGTTGGACGATTGCAGTGCACAGAGACATAACAAACGCACAGAACCTCCAATGATGGAATCCACCTTTTCTTGAAAACTTTAGCAGTACTTCTGTGTTGCTGATATTAGGAAAAACCGCTTCTGATTCTGGAGTTTGTGGGTTAGGACTGCGCATATTTCAATGACATTGCAGTCTCTTTGATGCATACTCTCTCAGCAGCTTCTCCAGGGCTGGAAAGGAAGGGCAGGCAGCGCTCTCAATACCTGTGGCACTCGGGATATGATTTCCTCAGGTTATTCATGTGTCTTTTCCTCCACAACTGCTTACATGCTTTCTTTTTCCCTTCCTCCCCGACCTCATGATTTTTCTTTGGCAGTTGAGACATGTAGTGAGCTTGGAGGGTTTTTCCCTTCTATTTGCTCTTTTTTTGTTGTTGTTGTTGGTGAGTAAATCAGCTTTAACGTTTTTTTAATTGAAAAACATTTTTCTTTCCCATAACTCGAAACAGCTGAACAGATCTTCCACAGACTTTCCAGACTAATTTACCTTGGGGATGAAACCGAGCGAGCAAAGTTTCAATGTTTCAGCATTAAGTGAGAAAGCAGGACTGAAAAAAGGGAAAGCTGACCATACCACGTAGCCACCACCTGAGCTGGAAATCCTGATGTGCTGATGTAAAGATGTTGCTGGCCATTCTGAAGGATCTTCTTAGAAGGAAATAGAATTGAATACTTTTAGAGATAATGCAATCTGTCCAGTCTGATGCTTTGAGTCAGAGTAAGGTGTTGTCTAAAGTGTGACTGCAGAGCAGTGTAGAGGCACTTGGTTGCAGTGAGCCACTTCCACACTTACATGGTATCTTGGTTTAACTTTTCCAGTATGGTGGCAATCTAACTGTGTCTGTGATCACATAAAAGCAATTACCTTTGTGTTTTCTCCTCACAGCTTCCGTTTGATTACTAATGGTCGTTGTATCGAACTTGGGGCATGTGTATACAAGCAACTCAATGCGGATGAAGCAGGACATTGATGCTGTAGCTGGGTGCCTGGGCATAATCCGCCTGTAACTGGCATGATCTTGATGCTGTTGTAATCAGGGGGTAGGTAACACCTAAAATACTGGCAGCTTGTGGGCATGTTCAGTAGCCACTTTTTACATAAATCTCCTGGGGTTTTCGTAGCTGCCTGGCACATAATTTGGCAGGACCCATGCTGAACTGACTGAGGAGAAGGTGATCTCACCCTCATAGTATTTTTGTGTTGATGTACCTCATTCTCCAGTAATGTTGCGATCCGATTGAGGCTGTCACATGTTCCTCAACATGTTCAGACGAACATGCTCAGATTTGGTATGCCAGGCTGAGATGCGCAGCCAGGATGCTGGAGACTGAGGAAAGCCTCCAGAAGTTGGATGTTCACTGAAATGACCACGATGTCATTAATTTAAAACAGAGTCCTCACAATGCTCCCCTTACTTACCATTTAGTAGCTTCCACAGTGCTGTGGCACGGTCCCAAGCCTGCAGGAAGCCTGGCTGTCTCAGTCAGGGCTCTCAACCCGAGAACTTCACCTACGGTGAGGGGGAAGCCGGGAGTAAAAGATGTGAGGGGTCAGTCCTGTAGTTGCGTTAATGCACCTGTGCCGATGACCCTGCAAAGAATGACCTGGATATGTTGACCACAGATGTTGGCTTCTTCAATTAGAAGAACTGGACTGTGTCCAAGTTGCTGATAAATGTTGAGTCTGAAAATGGCTGGTTCTTATTTTGGGATATAACCATCAAGTCCTTGATTCATAATTACGATCCTTGAGGCTGGAGTACAGCAATTCACTTTTCCGCTTTGGGAGTGGGAAGGTATGGGGAACAGCTGCTTTCCTCTTCCCTGCTTCTATCCCAAAGGCTACACACTCTCAACAATTCTGGGTGCTTTTAGAAAGACACACAACCCACGTGCTTGCTGTTGTTAATGGCATCAAACATTCCTATTTCCCTAAGACGGGAAAACTTACTACTTCTGTCATCTCACAATGGATATGTCAAAGTCATATCAATTGGACCTTGTGTTGAAACTCCTACCAGACTGTAGCATTGTTTTATAGTCCTTGTACCTGTTCAGGTAGCATGGAACAAAGATGCTAATAAACAGCACCACAGATAAAATATCTTTCCGAAATCTCAGGCCAAATCCAAGGTCCAACCCTTGTGAAGTGTCTTTGCTCCAAGGCTTGACTTTGGTTAGGCTAAGACAGGACACGTTATCCATCCAGCGCTTTCCCAGAAGACATCAGATGCTGCAGTATATTAAAAACTTGATAGTGGGTCGTAAAATAAAACAAGAAATCGGTACAATTAGTTTTAATAGTCAATGAGTATTACTGCAAATTCTCCAAAATAATTTCCCCTATCATTCAGGGAATTTGTTCAGTGACACAATAAAACTGAGGTTTGGTTGTTCCAAACGACAATCACTGGTGGTGGGGGAAGAAGTGGATGGGATGGAGTAACCCCTGTCACCCTTACCCTCAGAAGTCTCGGAAGCAAAAATGACCTGCAGTCAGGGATATCAATTTACCTTCCGTTTTCCTGAGCAATGCTGTAATAATGAGTGTTGTACATTAAGGGAGCTGACCTTAAGCTACCTCCCTCACAGATTACTTTGCTTCCTGCAAGCTCACAGTGCTTGTGAGCATATGTGCACACTGTCAAAGCATGATGTCAAGAGAGAAAATAAGGTTCTAATGATAATTTGGATTTTGGCTGCACTCAGATTATTTCAGTGGTGAATCCTTTTAACACCTGAGTTTCATTAGAACTTTTTAATGCCCTTTTAGATCCTTAAATCATCATCTTTATTCTACAGAGTAGATGCACAATTTTAGAGAGCTGGCAGTATTTTTCTGATTTTGCAGTGTATTATAAATCCCTTTTTCTTCCACATGTCCTGCTAAACCTGAAAGTCCTGCAGCTCAGTCAAGATACAGATGAATAAAACAGATTGCTGAAAACTTTCTTGAGCCCCTGTACTGCTTTCAGAATTGCCAGAGGTCAAGTTGACCGTGTCCTCACAAAGGAAGTTAAATAGTAAAACTTTCTTTAGCCACACAAATAAAAGAGAACAAGGAACGAGGAAGCGATGTTGCTCAGCAGTGATGCAATCAAAAAGTTTGTAGTCTCCCAATAAGTTGATGCTTTGCCTCTAGGTTTTAAATAAATATGATAATTTGAAGTGTGAAGGTGAAACCAAGACTTCTAATGAGAGTGAGTGCGTGGAGTGAAAATTGGCACATCTTAGGTGGAAGTATGACTGAAGAACTTAATGCACTCAAGACAAAGGTAGCAGATAGTCTGCATTCCAAAAAAATGTGAAAAATCTGGCAGTGCACAGTGGAATTCCACCAGTGAGGATTTTTAATGCATTTGTCAAGCTGATGTTGTGACTGTGGAATAGCAAAGGTATTATCCATAGACATAAGGAAATGTGGAAAAATTATCTGGGCAACTACGAACTTGTTAGTCTGGCCTGAGAAGTATGCAACTCTCTGGAACAAATTATGAGGGAAAGTATTATTAGACAAGATAGTGGAGAATGTGATAAAAATGTAGTGTAGTTCTAACAAAAGATAATCATGCCAGATTAATCCTGCAGTGTTCTTTGTTGTGATAACTGATCGTATAGGTAAGCCAACAGTGCTAGATCTAACATATTTGTTTTTCAGTGAAGCATTTAGTGCCGTGCTACATAGGAAAGTATTAGTTGAGGAGAAGGTAAGGTTCAGTATTGTAAAGCAGAACTAGCGAAGGAAAGAAAATGTTATTGTTGGTTCCAGGGAGAAGAATACTAGACAATTTCAAGGATCGCAGGGTAGGGTGGGGAAGTTAGTGTCCCAGTGAGATATGTTGCTGTCAACAATGTTGGAGGCATGGATGCAAGAAGCATTGTAATACCTGGGACAGCCTAGGTTTTGAATGACCAGGAATTTAATATTGCGTGGTACAAAGGGGTGAGGTCATGACTTTGGGAACAGCAGCATCAGTTCTTGTGTTGTAAACTGTTAGCTTATCAACCAGAAACTGAGTAGGAGAAGTAGTAATAGTTGTACTGTCAGGGTGTACAACAGCTACTACAGGGCATAGCAGTTGAACAGAGGATCATTGTGAGCTACCTTGTGATCTGACCATGAAAAAGGCAAATAGAGTGCAGGCAACTATTTATGGTAGGTGCATGAGCTCTTAATGCTTGTAAATAAGGCTTTGTATACACAAAATAAGATGTAACTTTTAGTCACCCGTATTCAACAGAGAGTGGTTTATTGGAGCAGCTTCAAAGAAAGGTTAGCAGAGAGGACTGGGAAAATAGAGAGTCTATTTTATGAGTGGAGCTGAAAAAAGTTTGGCTCTTTCAGTAAAATGAACGCAGAGAAGGGACGTAAATGCTGTCTATGAACAAATCACATGGGTAAATAGTAAAAGTGGAGAAAAAAGTTAATCCAAAGAACAGTGTTGACAGCAAAGCAAAACATTAAGTTGGTCACAAATACAGTTAAGATGGAAATCAAAGATTTCTACTCATCAACAAAACTGTGAAGTTCTGGAAAACTTTTAGAAAAAGACAACTAAGCCAACTTTTGAGATGCAGTAAAACAAGTCTATAAGCGAGATTATATGTCATAGTGGTCCAGTTGCGAAGGGTTGTATTGGGTGTTCCTGGTATTCCTATGCCCAAAGCTTCTGTTACAGTTCTACCATGAAACCTGTCTCCAGCCTGCTCTTATGTGTACCCCAGCACACTCTGAAGGAATTGCTGGCTGCAGTTATGACTGTAGAAGTGTATCCTTTACCAGTGTTTTATTACTATAAAGTACAGCTGAATGTCCATTGACTAAATTAATAGTTTGTTTCATAAAACTAGTTGTCTACAACACAAAACCAAAAACTCTCTGTGTTTGAAAATGCATAAAATGAGGCACTGATCTGTGAAGACAGGTTAAAATGTAGGTAGATTTAAATTAAGACTTGGAAAACCTTCTTCAAAAACACAAGACCGGGTTGTAGGCTGGTACGTATTAGCAGACTGAAATCCATAATGGCGTTATATCAGTTCCCTTGTTTTAATCTTGTTGGTATGGCAACCTATGGCTGAAATTGTCCAAAAGGAGTTTTCTTAGCACATGGCTCTTTGTCTCCCTGTCTATCAATGATTACTGCTAATTTTCACTGCATCAACAAATTCAAGGGGTTTGCGGTTGAGTTTTTTTGTTTGTTTGTTTCAAAACCTTTTGGTCTCTGAAGTGTAACATTTTTACAAGGGGATCTTGCTTTCAAAGAACTTAAAACATCTGCTTTGTGCTTAGTCATAGCTTCTGTGTTGGTTTAACAAGTTGAATTTCACTTTTTATATTGCACCAAGTATCGTCTATGGGCTGTTTAGGATCAGCTCCACAGAAAATATGCTGTCCTCCAACACCGGTATCATTTAGAAGACTCACCTTAAAATTTGGAGCCCATAATCCCAGTTGTGTCCTCTGAAACGGGTTTTATTACACTGATCCAGCCACACTGGCTTCCCATTACTCCCAGCTGGACACGGTTTGGAGGCTCGGGGCAAGACCTGAGGATCCACATTATGCAAATGCAATTCCCCAATTCCAGCAGTAGCAGCCGCGTTAATTCCCAAGGTGGCTGTTGGGGCTCCGCCGGGCTGAGCCCTGCCTCCCTGGCGTCATCGCTTTTTTTCCATCCCCAAATAGGTGATGAGTAATTACTTGGTCTTGATTTATTATTCAGACCATAGTAGTTCTGTTACAAAGTAAACATTTTTGTTGGCCGAGTCCTAATGCAAAGACCGTTTCACAACCACCTCTTATTTTAGGTTTTAATTGCTCCGCTTTGCTGTCAACTGATGGCCCCCCTCCCCCGTGCCCCGAGCCCTCCTCCGCTCTCCCCCCTCTTCATGGCCGGTTTTTTTTCCTGTTCCCACACTGCTGATGCGATGTGCAACAGTTGCAATATCACGGGGCCCTCTCTGAAGGAGAAGAAAAAAAAGAAAAAAAAAAAAAAAAGAAACCCCAAACACCACCTTGTTTGCTTTTAGTGCTCTCCCGCCTTTTCAGCGGGGGCTGTGTTAATCCTTGCACTATGAAGGGAAACTCCTATGTAAATCAAACCAGTGCTCCATGCTCTCCTCCTTCCCCCCCTCGAGCTCCTGTATGTAAGTGATTGTTCTCTTCCCTGAGAAATGACAAATGATTGGTTGCTTTACTCCTGGCTTTCAGGATATTTTCTTTTATGGCCCTGGATTCTGGGGTTGAATCTTACATCTTTCTGTTGACACATCTGGTTGCCACTCCCCCCCCACCCCAATCTGTTAAAAATAAATAAAATTATGCTTTAGTGTTAAATTGAGCACGTGACTTTGTTTCTGTTCCCTCATATGCTGTACATGCCTATGAATTTATTTTCCACCAAGATGCTCAGAATAAACCAAGGCATTTCTAGATTTGAAGATGCAAAAACTAATGCAACTCAACCCAGAGCAGATTGCAACTCTTCTCTACTCCCCCCCCCCGCCATGCTGTTTCTTTTTTTGTGCTGCATAGCCTTTTCTGGTTTAGCCTGCACTCCAAGGCTAGATTTTTATGTCAATGATTAGTATTTCTAATCGGTTGAACAAGGACAATGTCCCTTCTGCTGCGCAGAGGACACAAAGACCCAGGCACTGATTCTGATCCCCCTCTCGCAGCATTTTGGCTCCACTGGGCCCTTTCTCCCCGTGGCTGTAAATCAGGGGAAATTCCACCCATCCCCTGGGTGAATGTGGTTAGAGATTAGAGCTGCAACCACCAACCCAAGGTGGGTGAAGCGGAGCATGGTGCAGGACGAAGCCCATGCACGGCTCTGCCATGGGCTCTGCTTTTTGCTGTGGATGGAGGCTCTGGTGGTCTCCGGTCCGTGCTGGCTCAGCGGTTGCGGATTTGCTGCTTTGGAGGAAATGACTCTGGATTTCCACCTGTAAAGCAGATTCCAGGGCTTTGTTCTGCCCTGACAAGGCGAACTTTGCTGCTGCCAGCCCGTGCCCGCTTGGCTCCTGGCAGCATCCGAGGGGCAGAGGCTGAGGGCCCCGTCCAACTTTCTTTGATATTAGTGGGAATTTGCAGTTCTTCTGTGCCCCCAGGATGGATCCGTGAAGTGGTCGTACAGGTTCAGGCTTCCCTTCTTTTATTTTTCCTGAAACAGTTAGTAAGTTAATTTACATGAGATGTGCACCCTGGCAAATGCCATCTCCTAGCTATTGTTTCAGCTAAGCAGCTGTCATTTGCGTAACATTATGCATCCTTCATTGTACCATGCTAATTTTTTGAGGGGCAATTTTTCTACAATGAGCACTGCGGCTTCTAACAGAAACCTCTTTATGGCATTGGCCCCGGGGAGCTGCAAGCCCTGCCAAAGCAAACAAAGGCTTATTGCTCCAACTGGGCATGTCTGTGCCTTTAATACAGCGTGAAGTTCACAGAACACTGCATCCAATCTGCACATAGTTAACACCTGGTCCAATGCCTTCTGGCAATTAATCAAGATATCAATCAGTGATGACAAAAATTAATAAATAACCCATGCTTGCATCTTGCACATTCTCAGAATGGGAGAATTTGCATTGACACTTACAGCCCATTTACATTTTTTGACTGCATTTTCAGTGTGTGATACTGTACAACGCAACAATTACTGATGCATATAAATAACTGGTACCTGAGCACTTATGAAAGAGTACAAAAAGCCACATTAGTCTATCTCAGTAAAAAAAGCTTTGACCTCATTGAATTACAGCCCCAAACTTTGATGTAGGTCTGCTAAACTCCTCTACTGCTAGCAAATACATCAATGGGGTTAGTCTAACTTTGTCTTCTTTCAAAAGTAGTGGAGTGGTTTTGGGTTGAACATGGCTTATTCTTATCTCGCTAATTAATGGGAATGTTTTCCTATACCTTAAGCCAAATTCCACTGTTGCACCTTTGTTAACACTGAGCAAGTACCCAAACTTCTTCCCTTTTGAAGTAACTTGGAAGTTAGCCACAGCTTCAAAGGAAGGAAGATCTGTTCCTCTCTTCATTTAGAATCCATAAAAGTACTCTGGACCGTGTTTAATTTATCAAAACAGAGGCAGCACTTTGCAAATATAGGTGCACAGTCATTTGTACTGGCCACGCGAAGGCATTATCAAAGGAGTGGCTTGTCTTCCCTGAAAATAGAAATCTCTTGGTCGCATATGAACAAAGGTATTCTCTCTTTTGTAAACACTGGTACTTTTTCTTCAGTGATGCAAAGAAATATTCCTGGCAAAGAATGAAGCAAGTATTTTGTGTTATCCTAGAGAGTCCTTGCTACAATGGTCAGAAATGGTAATTGTAAATCACCGTCACAAATTGTTGTTCTCCTTTGAAGCCCAGGAAAGGCCATGGTTGTACGGACCTGGTGTTCAAGATTTGCTGCTACTTTTGGGTCAGGACTGGAGCTCATTGGCAGCGGAGGGGTGGGAAGTTTCTTGTGCTTTCGCAGCGTGTTTCTGTCCTACCTGCTCTGTGAATGAGCAGCACTCTTCTTGGGTGTCAACTAGGGTAATTAAACCCTGCTGACGAATGACATGGCTTCGAAAGAGAGGGTCATGCATGCCCAGGTAGAGCCAGGAGTAGCCAAGCAGGAGTTGTACCCAGTACCGACCTACTGTGCTGCCTTGCTCCCTCTTGAGCAATATCCTGGCAATCATACCAGACCGGGCAGTGGCTTTCCAATGTGGGTATATGTAGCCTTGGAAATTGTAGTTTTGGTGGTCCCAGCCTAAGTGTGGAAATCATGCCAGGACCTGTTAGAACTGGGTAAACGCACTAGTTTTGCAATGGTCTGGCACATGAAACAAGAATGTAATCCTGCCACCTGAACCCAAACTCTGGTATATCCAAAAGGTAACTTCTGAAATACTTCTGGTTTCGCTCCTGAATTATTTGGAGTGTAACAGTTCCTATGAACTTCATGATTTAAATACTTTCCAGAACAAGGAGACAAGAACATTTAAACTAGCTTAGTAGAAAGGCATTTAACATAAAGAGAGTAATAAAAATACATCACCTGTCACATGTGATCTTTATATGACCTTAGCCACAGAACAATAAATATTACATAACCACGCTAAAAGCAGTTTTTAACATCATATATTTATATTTAATAAGTCGTGATTTTCTTTCCTTCAAGATGCAATTTTGATGAGACACTTTAAGTGTGATCTAAAGGCAAAAACTTTGTGACTGGTTATGTAATGCTTCTAGCGGGGCATCATTTAAAGACTGTTTGAATGAAAACACATTCACTTTGTTTTACTGTGTTCCTTTCCAATCTAATAGAGCGTCAACTACACAGTCTTTTTTTATATGATTTCCTGTTTTCTACCTTTTCTGTGTTTGTCTGTTGGGCAACTCTTCACCTAGATGTATAAAATTAAACTTGCTGAATATTGCCTAGGACAAGTGATCAGTTGCTATCCCCAATTATCAGTTTAACTGTTAGATTTGCACTTGCAGTCTATAAAAGAAAAAAAAGAATTCTAATTGTCCCTTTTAAATTAACTATGTGAGATTCAGATTGCAATGTAAAAAGACGAAAAAGAAATCAAAGTATCCAGTTTTAAATTGGCTTTCAATTACATTAGAAAGCCAAATATTACAACTGTAATTATTTTTTATTGGAGGAAAGCTCTGATTTTTTTTTTTTTCATGTGCTATCCTGTCTTACTATGGTTTTGGGGGGCAATATCTATTAAGAACAGATTTGTATAAAGGAAAAGCTGACAATATTTTCTGTACAAATTTAGGTAACATAAATATTCAAAATCTGAAAAAATATTCAAATTTTTATTTTTTTGCCTCATTTATGTTTCCTTCAAATTTTCCTAGAGTTTTATACCGGCCATTTTTTAGATTCATGTTGTCTGTCCTTCGATGATGCCCATAAATATGTAATAGATAATGAGTTCATTAATCCAGCTTGAGAGAAGACCAGGTTTGCCCCTTCTTCCCCCAACAAGTTATAACTATTCTGTGCAATCAGCCTTTAGGCACCAGTCAGCTGAAATGGAAAAAATATTTAATAACAAGAGCTCAATAGCCTGCAGATCTCTGATGTCTGAAATGACTTCAACTCTTGTGATGAGCTACACTTAACCTAAGAAATATGATTTAATTCCACTTCAAAAGTATACTGAAATCTTTGATATATGGTCTGTGGTCTATTAAGCTTGATCTTAGCCTGACCTTTTAAAGGAAGAAAAGCTTTATTTCTTTTTAAACAGCACAACCAAATAAAACACAGATATCTCTATGTGGGATCCAGTAGTTGCAGCTTCAGAAAAGGAAAGCATTTAAATACGTGCTTTACTTAAGTGCTTCAATTGTCTCATTGACTTCACAATCTAGGTATGTCTTTCTTGCCTGTTGGAAAACATTGACCTCAGTCTTCCTCCTTGCATTGGAGTTCCCTGATTGACTTTGGAGGATCAGTTACTTGAATGAAGCCATCTGAACTACGCTTGCTAGAGGGGGTCAAATGTGATAAACCTGGATGTGGCTGAATTAAACTCTTAGCCATTTAGCGCACTCAAGTGCAAAGCAAGGAACAGTAGCTATGCCAGAGGCTGTAAGCATTCTGGAAAGACTAATGGGGAGAAAACGTATTCAGTATATAGGCTAGGTGATCAATAAGGCATTGGGCGTGCATTCAGTAAGGGATGTTTTGTAATATACAGAGGGTCCCTTCATTTGTTTTTAAAAGAATATAGCTCTGAAGGACTGGAAGAGACATCTATTGCATCTCTGAATTCAGTTTCCTATTTTGGAGATAACTACATCTGTATCTATCACACACACACAAAAAAAAGTTAGTCCTTTTCTTTCCTCATACCTTGTACTGAAGGACTATCACACCTGTGGATAGAGATGATAGAGACCTTGCTTCAGCTCCCAGCTTACGTTAATTCATGACAAGCTCACACCCAGTTGTCATGTGCCAGTTTTTTCATTTGACTAAATAACACTTCATCCTCTGTGCTGCTTATCCCTGTGATCCTTCTATAAAGAGCAACATGAACCTTTTTAGCCATTGTTTAGGCAGGCTTGCCGCACCATACTGTTTCAGTGTCCTTCGTGGCCATCCATGAGCAGTTGCTCTTTAAAGCTTTTCCAGTAATCTGAGACTGAAACACAGTAAAAGGAAACACAGTTGTGTAGGCCCGCTTCACTGCTTATCTCCTTGGTCCCAGGTGGCTGTAAGGTGGAGTGAAGGGAAGAACTATTATGTGGTACAAAGGTCATCACAGAGATTGTAATTACAAAGGAATGGGAGATTTGATCATCACCTATGTAGTTAAAGTTGGGTAACAGATGACCTCAAAACTGCTTGGTGATTCTTAGTTGGGTAAAAAGTAATAGATAAGAGCTGAGAAGAAACTTTTGGTCATGGTGTATGTTGGCACTGGTGTAGGAGAGAGTTTTGGGGAGTTAACTTCTGAATGCTTCAACAGAAGGCCTCTCTGATAGTTTTCTCTGGATGTTCTCCAATGTTATGTGGTGCAGGGAGGTCAAGGTAATCTCGGGTTCTCCAAAGTGTAGCTAAATAGGTGTGTTAGAGCAGAGAGTGTTAAGCTTGGTTAGGCATTTGTAGATATCTTAAGGAAGGGAAGATGGTGCAGGAAATATGGGCGATGCATCAATGAAAATGGAACCATACTTCAGGCCATACAGAAAAAAGTATTTCAGAGTAATAATTAATCTAGAGAAATTGATGGGAAATGAGGAACTTGCAAATCGGAGACATCTGCTAAAGATGCTGCTAAAGCAAAGAATTACAATAGAGGGTGGGATACAAATGGTAATTGAATTAAGCGGGGAAAGAGATGTGGCAATACGGTATGTAAAGTCAATGGCATGTGAGGTTAGGTTAAAGCAAAAACCAGGCATGGCCAGAGAGGTTGGGAAGCAAAGCTTTTGTGGATGGTGTTCTACAAAGTTTAATAAGATGCAAGGTTTTGAAGGGGCATGAAATCTGTGGATCGTATATGGACAAAATCATAACCTGGACCTTTGCATATAAACTTGTTTTCTTAATTACCAGGCACCTACTAGGTAAAGGAAGGCTACAACATCCAACACATTTGGTCCAACACAGTTAAATGATAGGATATTTTACCTGCTGCCATACAGAGTACTTAAAGCTGCAAGAGAATCTAGTTTATGGAAGTAGTTTCTTGACATTATATATGTGGGTTTTTTAAACCAGCACATTTTAATGAACCTAAGTGGTGGTTCACTCCATCTTAGGGGAAATGCAGAAGTTTAGTCATAAAGTGACGATAGCTGAACAAGAAGTAACAGAATTCTTTTGAATTACCTTCTATGTATAAAGGCAAAATAGGGAGAGTGGTATAGCGATGCAAACATGGAGAAAAACCTCATCAGTTAAATGGAGTAGCCAAGCCAAAACTCTACCTTAAAAGTAAAGCAAATAAAATCCTTTTAGGTACTGTGAAAAATGCTTTAAAACATGTTTCAAAAGACACTTATTATTTTCTTGGCTCAAGGTCACTTAGGAGAGAGAAAGCAAAGAATTGGATTTGAGGTCTCATTTCATCATGGCTAAGCAGTGGAAGAAAGGTGCCTCAAGTTTGATTTAGCCCCTGTGTTACTTAACGTGCTAGTGGTCTGCAACGTGTGTTGGGAAAGAGGGAGGTAGCAGCATTTCCTAGCTGGCACTAATGTGGTGAGTACTTTCTCTAAATCAAGCGGTGAGGTGGGGAAGGTGAGCAGCAATGTTTACACATGGATTTCTCTGCAATTTTTCTGCTTTGCACCTAAATCTTACATGGGAGTTTCTGCAGAACAAAACTGATTTTTCTCCTGCTATGGTGAAGTACAATGCTTACTCGGGGAAGTTGTTTATGTTGATTTGTTTTGGTGCTGGATGGGTTATATTTATTGCCTAGAATCCTGTTAATTTTCTTAAGCTAGAAAGTATTGCTTAAAATATTTTTGTATTCTACTGGAGCAGGAGGTTCCAGGTAAGTTAAAAATTCATATAAAATCCAAATTGTATAGGGACTTATTCTTCCACCAGTAAAGTTGAGGCAAAATTTCCTTCAATCATAAACAGCAACAGGTTCAAGACCTTTCATTAGTCACCTTTTAACTCAATTGATGTGGTTAGAAATTGCATGAATGCTTTTTCTTCTTCTTTCAAACAAGTAACAAAAGCTGAATTAGGCTGCAGTGATGAAATCTGAATCATTTCCTCCTCAGACTAAACTTGCTAAACTGGTACAATCTGGAGAATGATGTAATAAGGAAAAAACCTGTTGTTTGTCTCTTGATACCATTCTTGAAAAAATCATTGCTACGTAATACAAATATAGTCATCACCTTTTATATCCTTTCACCATTGCTGATATTGGAACCCTTCCAAATAAGTAGCATTCCAAAATTGGTTATAGCCCTCGTCATAGTTTTACCTACTTAATTATAGGTTAACACTAGCTTCCCGCCCCCCCCCCCGCCCCCTGGTTTTAGATAAAGCACTAGAGTTTAAAAGATTGTTTCAAGAACCTATAGAACGATATTTTCATTAATTGCTGTCATAGAACTATCTATCTTTAATCTCATTTTCAGATTGACTTAGAGCTCCATAGGATCTTGGCTAGACTTCCTTTAGTCACGTATCACTACACTTTTGATGCTAAAATAAGAAACTGAGGAATTTGAATTATTCATGGGAGACTCCATTTAGGACTCACAGCTAAAACACACAGGAGTGTAAAAGTTCAGAGGTGGCGTTTTTTGGGTTGTTTTGTTTTGTTTTGTTTTTTTAAATAAAAGACAAAACAAATTGAACCAGCCAGGTAACCTGTGGCAAGCTATAAATCGTAGATGTCTTTGACAAAGACGATAGAGATGAGCCAATGTTGTATAAACTGAACACTCAAGTTCTTTAATTGCCTGGCACGCATACTTTCCCAGAAATGTAATCAGCTTAAGGAATGCATTCTTTATTTCTCTTCGGCAATTCTACCATGGTTGCCAAACTTATTTATTAGCAAATGGAGAGAGCTTGGGGCAAGATAATTTATATTATTTTTAAACATGAACCCAAAATGAAAGTCTTCTATAAGTCTTACACAATGACAATTTAACTTTATTATGCGAGTTTGTTATGTAATGCTAGCCTTACACAGGCATTGCGTTGCAGAAGTGATGAATTGCTGCAAAAGAGGAAAGGTAGTCTCCTGCATTTAGAGCCCAGCAGCAGGGGTCAGGAGATGCTAGTTCTGTTTCTTATCCTGCCTCTGATTTGATATATCACCATGGGAAAGTTTTTGAAAAAGACACTGGCCTTGATCCTGGAATAGGTGCTTTATGGGTAATCCTCTGAACAAACACTGCTTCTGTGCCTTTCTGACTCTAACAGAGGCTCCTATTCAAATGGAGCTCATTGGATGAGCAGGGCGATGGTGAAGATACCCTCTTTGCACAGATGGAGGAAAAACCATAATACTTCCTTATGTAGCAGGGGAATTCATTTTAGAGTGTTCTGAGCTCTCGAATGGGAGAGGCTTGTAAAGTGACAATAATGGATTTTAACTGAAGAGCAATCTCTGGTGTCGGAAATGTGAATAGACCTTATCAAGGTGTATAAGGATTTCTTATGCAAAATCTTCACAGGGAAACATTCCACGAGTATAATGAGTTGTAGGTAGCTGGAATATCTTATAGAGCCAGGATGATACAAAAGAGAAATGGCTGAGCAATTACAACAGATATAATAATGGGAATGGGGAAACGTTGTGGGAAATGGTAAGTGTCAACCTTGGCTACAATGGAGAAACAGCAGCTTGTTACTAATGACTGCAAACAGACCGGAATTTTTTTTTTTTTTTTTTTTTTTTTTTTGTGACTCTAGGGTCAATTTGACACCAGTGTGGCTTATTTTTTCTTTCTTATTGAATGCTCCAAGTCTTGCAAAGATAAAGGGAGTTTTAACTGAAGAAGAATGAAATTCTGGCCCCACAAAACTGTTAGAGCTTATGGTCAAGTCATTTGAGTACATGCAGAACTGAAACATAAGCGCTTATTGTAAGGTATACTTTGTGTGCTGTGCTATGAGAGTATTATCTGAAGGTGCGTTACCTCCTGAAAGCCTGATTTATTCCAGCAACAGGTTCATGCAGTAGATGTTTTGTGTATACCAGGATCGTATGGTTGAACATTCAGCTAAACCCATGTAATTGCTTCGTACAAGAGGAAATAATTCAGTCATGAATATCACATCTGCAAAGTCCTTCTCTGGTAAGGGTGATCAGCTAATCTGAATTTCTGCATGACACAAGCCATCGGGTGTCACTGTAATAATTATACTCATCTCTAGTCTAGTATGCTACTGGTACCACTCGAGGAGTGGTTACATTGGAGCACATCTTTCAGAGAAATAACAACCATTGGTGTGTAAGTTGTTCCAGTGGTTTAAAACAGGCACTCCTTTCCTAGACTGAAGTTGTCTGACACTTAAAGGGCTGAGTGGCAAACATTTGTGAGATGTGGAAGTTTTTGAAATGGCTTTTCATGCCAATGAAAAGTTGAAAAAATTAGTTTTCAAGAATTTATGGAGGAAAGGGTTGGGGAAGAAATGAAACAAGAGTAGAGATCACATCTTTCCATCTCGTCCCGTGCCTGTGAAGACTAAACAGCCCAGTGGCTAGGGCACAGAGACAGGATTTAAGATACTCTGGTGCAATTCCCTGCTGGGCAAGAGTTAGAACAGGAATTTAAAACTTGATCTTTTCACTGACACCCTAAGCTTCAGGCTACTGGCTACTCGGGGCACTCTGGTACAGAATTGATCCATTCACAGTGCGTTTCAGAAAAACATACAAAAGCAATCGCTGAGTGACTTGATGGTATATTAGCAAAGACAAATTTATTTTATACTGTGCTAGAGAATATCTTACTAATGGGTTCAGAGGCTTTTACATAATCTTCTCTGGTTCTTTTGGGGGGGGGGGGAGAAAAAAAAAAAAAAAGTAAAAAGTATTGTTATCATTACTACTGCATTTCCCATGGCCCCAAAACCCGGCTAATGACCAGCCTTGACAAGTTCATTTCTGTGGAAGACATTCTCTTACTTCCAATTCACTACCACCCACAGATGACACTTTACAAAATGTCACTGTTACATAATTGATAATCGCTCAACAACTGAGAAAATGGAACTTGGAAAGAGGCAACATTTCTGCGTCCAGAGAGGAAATTCTCTTTCAGCTACTCCATCCCAGTGCGGGTAAGGTGAGTGTTCTCCTACAACTTAGGAAAAAGATCACATTTGGATGGAGATGCCTTTCCAAACTGATGGCCATTTAAAGAAAAAAAAAAGAAAAAAGGAAATATTTATTTAATACCCATTTAATAAAATGACGATCGTCTTAAATGTATCGTGCCTTCTGGAGAACAAAGACCTTAAGAAAATCCAGAGCGAGCACTCCCTCACAGGGGATGCAATATGCTGAAGGGGAATCTTGACAAATTTTAATGGTATATTAAAACCGGGACCCTGGAGACAGGAAGTGTGAAAGATACGTTTTTCCCTCAGATATTATATATGGATAGTCCCACTGTAACTGGACAGTCATTGTGATAGTACAATCAATCCTATCGGATTCCTAGGTGAAGGGTGCAGTTTTTAATAACCCTGTCTCTTAAGGCTCAATCTTTTATCTGTTGCACAGAATAACACATCTGGCTTTTTTTTCCCCCTATCTCTGGGTAAAACTGCTAAAAGCACATTAGAATAGAAGGTGTCATTTATTTAGTCTGTGATACATACACCTGATACCAACCAAATTAGTGGTTCGCCTGCTGCCATTCGCAGAATGCCTGATGGTAGCCTGAGAAGGCACCAACAGTTACATGAAAAAGCAGGTGTGTATAAAATATTTCTAGTTGCCCTGAGAGTAAGTCATTCACCAGTGTGCGATGAGCTGCAGCATAAGTGGAAGAGAAGAGCCCCAGTTAGCACCCCAGAAGCACAAGTGACAAGTACTACTGTAACTAAGCGAGGTAGTTACATGGCATTTTTACACTGATATTTCCAAACTGGCATTCACAGGCACTTCCAATTCCTCTCATTTATTATTGAGGCTCCTCACAGCAGTGCACGGATTCCTTCCACTTCCCCCTGTGCTTGCATTCGTCATATATGTGACACCTTGGAACCGGTGTATGCATCTGTGATTTGTGCTGTGATTAACACATTATCAGCTTCCCTCTTTCTCGTTAGCTAAAAATAGTCCTGGCTATCCCTGCTAGTCTGTCGCTCAGGTGATGGAGATGGAGGCTGCAGGAACCTTCTGTAGCATTTGGCAATCAGGCCCACCTCGCTCTCGCGTTTCCCAAACCTTTCCTTGATCTCCCTGCATGGGTAACAGTTTAGTGTTGTTTTTTGATGTCTCTAGCTCAAAGAATTGGTAGAATTTCCAAACTACAGCCTACATTTTCTTCCTTTGCTGCTGCTTTCTTGGAGCCAGCAGTCTCTCTGAGTCCCTTTCGCTGCTAGCAATGATGCCCACACAAGGCATGGGAGGCTCTGTCCCTCCTTCCTGCAACAATGGCTGTTGTGGTTGCACCACCAAGTTTTACAAACAAAGCAGAATTGAAAAATACCAGAAGAGTAAAAGCACAAAAAAGAGTGCTTTGTCTTCTTGTATGACTCAAACTGCCCAACAATATTTTTCTGAAACTTTCCTGGGATATTCAGCTGTAGAGTGTAAGAAAGCAGAGGAGCGTTTTTGGGAAGTGATGTACTTTGTTTTCAGGTTAAACTTGTATTTTAATACATATTCTGCAAACAGAACTTCAGGTTGGCACAAATATGAGGAGGTTAAAATATTAGAGATCAAATTAGCCTCAGAATTAAAATCTGCATATGTGCATCTCTTTCCTTACCCCTAGGCGTTCTGTTCTTCAAGCTCCAAAATCCTGAACTATTTGCAAAACGGAGCACTACAGAGAAATGACTGCTTACGGTATAGAAATACGAATTCCTGCCACTTCTCTCTTCCATGCTGTTTGCTGTCTCCAGAGTAAAAGCTTCTATTTCAGAGCTGAGCCAAGAACCATGAAGCGTTATAGCCTGACCAAGCATCGACCTAGCACTAAGCAAACTCCTAAACCCTGGAGACAAGTCAGTAGAGAGATTAAACAAACTTCTTTTAAAAATGCTGTCTCTAAACAGCTGCAACAGTGGCACAACTATATCATTCCTTAGATTTTCTTCTATTTTTGATATATTTTAACCTTGTAGGTTTTTTTAGCAATTTATGTGGCCTATTTCAATCATTTTGTGCCCTCATAAAGAATTACATGCAATCCTCAACTTGTTAGTGCTTTGAAATCTTCCAAATATCTGGAGCTTTCATCCTCTGACTTTGTATCCCATTGTCTTATCTACTCCATCTCAGAGTCTCCTGCACCTCATTTAGCAAGAAAAAAATCCATTCAGACCCATTTCTAAAGCCTGTAGGAACAGCAACTGAGCATGAATAAATCAGTCAACTAACCAATCCTTTGGTCACATGCATGAATATGATACTCGGTGTCTACTTTTAAATGTATGTGGAAAACCTTAATGTGTGTAAGCACGGTAACTGTAGTTACTTCTACTTACTCTAGAAATTGTTGAATCAAAAACTGTACAAGTTGGGGTGCTTCAGAGGGAGGTAGTTACTGTAAGCATCCCAGCTGAGGTTTCTGAACCGCTTCTTCAAGTGATATGTTCAAAAAGAGATAAAGACAGATTAAATGAATTGGTATTGTTGGGGTTTTTTTAGTTTGTTGTTTTTTTGTTTGGTTTTTTTTTAAGATAAGCACAACTACTTTCCCTGTCTTCCTACTATCCTCCTTCTCAAATTCTTTTGCTACTATTTGTGGCTCAAAGGTGGTTGTGAATCTGTAGCAGGTAACAGCCTGAATTTTTAAAGTTCAGAGATTTTAAGACTGTAAAAGGTCACTGTCGTACTGTGTTCTGGCTTCTTGCATGTGAAAACTGCGGGACTGCATCTTGTTCCATAACTAGATGAAGTAGAACACCTCTTTTGGAAAAATGCTTAAACTTGGTCTTGTTATTGAGAGTGAGAAGATGCACTGCTAGTTAGCTAGTGTTTTACACTGGTGTTTTGAGATGACGTTTGTGCTGTGTGAAGTCTTGCACAAGGAGAGGGCAAGCTTGGCATCGCTGCGGACGGCACGGGCTGACCAGAAGGAAGGTCCTTTGCCCCTGGCAGGGCTGGTGTGGGGAGACAATACGCTGACAAGGGAATGCAAATTTCCCTGTATGTGCAAACTCCTCCCGACCTCTTGGCGTTTGTTACAAATGTATGTTTGAAAGTTGTTTCAGATGTTTCAGTCCCTTTGCTCCTCTTTGTCTTTAGGTTCCGTCCTCATTTTGCTTTGTCAGCGCAGCATCCAGAATACTTCCAGACACCCACTGGGAAAACATGGCTGTTACGTTTTGTGCATTTTTCCTTTTTCTTTCTCTAGAACTTCCTAAAATGCACATTTAATCTGTTTATGGGTACTGTGCTTTATTTGCTATTTAAAGGAAGATGAAATGAGAATGACTTGTACTTAACTTAAAAAGTGGTGTGATTTGAAACTGTTTTCCTGAGTTTGGGAAGGGCCAGATGCAGGTGTGTGTGGCAGGGAAGGTAAATCCCAGATTTTGGGATGGATTTGAAAGAAGCATTACATAGAGACAGAGCCTTGGAATAGTGCTTTTCTTCTGTTTGCACTTCTTTTAGGGTCTGGCTTGGACAAATATGTAAGGCCCTGAAAACTTTCAAATAAGGCTAAATGTAGTTGATCTGATGCCCCAGGGATGAGTGGGATTAGTTGTGTAAGTAGGTGGTCTTTCCTTTTTTTTTTTTTCTTTTCTTTTTTCTTCCTTCCCTTCTTTTTTCCTCAGACCTCTTTGACTTGTGGCCATGCATGGATCTATGTCACTGGACTACGGGGATGTTTAAAGTCAAAGTGTATAGTAGGTCTGTGGGCCATATCCTCAGTTAGGGTCAACCCCACATGGCAGAGCTGGCTCCCACCAAGCAATCTGGCTGCATCTGATTAAACAATCCAGATATTTTTCACACCTTGTATGTCCCCACCAGCTAGACAGGTTTATCATGTAGCATTCCAGTAATGCCCCCAGGAAATCACTTGCTAACTACTAAAACATATTTTGCATCCAACTTTAGACTGCTGAGTGTTCAGTTTTGTTATGGAAATTAAAGCTTTAATAGCTAATGAATGGCTCCCTACATTCTCTGCCATGGAAAGCAACCTCGATAACTTCATGTGGCAAAACTTCACTGCTGGGGATGGGGGAGCACTGCTCTTGGCATCCCCAAGTGACAAAAGACACCACGGGCCATGGGGCAGCACGTAGCACACAGGGAGAACGGGAAAAGGGCTAATCCCAGCCAGATCCCATTGCGGAGCATCTTACTATCTGGCTAATCAGGATAAGTGCTGAAAAGCTTTGAGTGTGATGTCAGATTTATTTCACGATGAACAGGGAAGATCTCTTGATCCTCAAACACTTCAAGTAAAAGTTAAAAGGGGGGGTGTGAGGTGCGGGGGAGGAGGCGGAAAAAAGATATTGCGCTTTTTTCTTTTTTTTTTCCAAGTGTGATGAACTGTTTTCTCCTCTAAGCGTTTTAAATAGCGGCAGTGTGAAAATTACATTTGCTTTGAATAATTGTGAGCGTTTTTCCCATTGCAGTCCTTCTATCTGGAAGCTTTGTATCTAATATTGCTCTTGCATGAAACTCGGAGGAGCAGTGTGAATGGAGCGGCAGGTCCGTTTTTAAAAAAAAAAAATATTTTATAATATTTTATTTGCTCAACAGTTCTACGCTGTGGCAACACAGGCTTACGCAGCACTTTATAAGCGTAGGCCCTGATCCAACAAAGGCTTAGAGCGCGTATGTTTAACTTTACGCTGACTCCAAAGGGAATATCATGTGTGATATGGACTGTAGGTAAGGCCCATTTCCTGCCCTGAGCAGCTTGTGAGTGAAATAAGACAAGACCCAGGACAACCGTGCACGAATAAGAGTCTTGAACAGGGAAAAGATCCTGGGGAAAAAACCCTCCTTGAAGGGAATTTTGAAGAGGGAAGAAAAACAAATATGGATTTTTCATGTTGCAGGTCAGGGGCAGCAAGAGGGAGAGCCTGAGGGTGGCAGGGGGACCTTGCGATGGGAGGACAAGGCAATGACGGAAGGACTGGAGAGTCTCTTAGGAGCTGGGATGCAGTATAGTAAAGGCCCTAGTATGGTCTCTTGATTTTATCTGTTGAATAAATAAAACTGGTTGACACTTCAGGGCATTCATTTTTATTCAGTCTAATGAATACTGTCAAATCCTGAGAACAGCTTGTGGAATTCATACATAATTGTTTCACTGATGAAGAAACCAAGGCAGGGAGACTAATGATTTTCCCAAGACCACAGAAGGAACATCATAATTAAAAAAAAAAAAACCAAACACCTCTTTCCCAGGCCTGGCCTGAACCACTAATTCATCTCTGAACAGAGAGTAGTGTTTTCAGAGGTGCTATAATCTCATTTTTAAGTCATTTAGGCACCCCTAAGAGTTTAAGTGTCATTGGAAGGCAATGTTATGCAGGCTCCTAAAAGTCTAGATCAAGTTTAAGAAGGAGTTTTAGATTCCTGAGATACTCAAAAAGATTATCTGACATCTAAAAATTATATCTGATAGGAAATTATAGACATTTTTCTGTCGTATATATAGCTGGGCTGGATTGTTCTCCACTGAAGTCAAGCAGATCTGATCCGGTACAACTGGCTGTAAAAAATCCCAGTCAGTTCACTGCTTGGCCATCAGTTCTAGCAAGCATCCTGCTTTACTGTTTTGTCTTGGGAGCCACGTTACCCAGGCTTGTCTTAGCAGACAGCAGCACTTCCTTTTTTCTCCCCTACCCATCACTTTGGAAACCAGGTTCTAGTTGGCAGCATCTTCCTCTTGTGTGGGTAACGCTAGGAAAAAATGATTGTTAACTGTAGATGCTCTGTTTAGGGAAACAGAATCCTTTCCCAAGGATATGTATCACTTTCCAACTTAGTCATGTGCACACCCAAGCCTTTGCATGAACTGCATTTCTGTTTCATGATGCATACTCCCATTTCATTCAGGTGGAGTCCAGGTAATATCAAATAAATATCTGCTTCTAGCTATTTTGAAGAATAAAGCTCTGAATCACCTGTTGTTCAGCAATACATCCAATATGTAAACAAATTCGCTTAAAACCTCTGCATGGATAAGTACTTATAGCAGCTGCAAGCGGTATGCGGGGTAAGTTGTTTGGAGAAGACTTCTACCTTTCTGAGTAGAAAGACTGTCTAAATGATTCACACTCTGGGTGGCTACACACCCCTCCAAGTTACTGCAGGCAGCTGCAGGGTTTACTCTTCACTGGGACAAAGTGCAGTGTTGCAGGAGGTGGAGGAGCTGCCGCAGAAGGGGGTCAGCAGGAGGAAGACCTCTCAGCACATGTTTGCGTGAGCACCGCTGTTAGTTTTGGCCAAAGGTTAGGGAACGCACAGTCTTGTCCCCAGCTCTGCGTTCATGCTTGCCTTTGCTTTGCCAAATCAGAAATATCAGCTGGTTGCAACTTCACTCATAAATCTGGTGATTTGAAGCGTGGGTCAGGTGTATTCCGACAGGAAAAGACGTGGTGTGCCTCGCTGCCTGTGTCCGGAGCAGGAGCCGTGTGCTCTGCAGGTGTGATTCGGGACTCGCTTGTGTCTCTTACATTCAGACATGAGAGAGCTTCACCTGAGCAAGTCCTTTGAAATCGGGCCCTAAGTGTTTGAGTGAAACCTTATGTTATGAAAGGTCCCTGTGTAGTGTCCTTTGGGAAGGGGCTTAGCGTGCTCATTTGCATCTCTATACCCAGAATGCTTTTCCAGCTCATTGCTGTTTCATAGCCCTGCTGGTGTCAGTGCTACAGAGCAGCTGAAAATGGCTTGATGTGCTTCTGCATGCTGCTACTTTTCCTCTGGAGCAAAAGAAAGGATGTCTGTCTGGAAGGGGAGGACAAGACAAAATGTCCCTATCTTTCCCCACAGCATGGGTAGTCTCCTGGCCACCCAAACAACGGGCAAGAGCTGCTAGGAGGACAGATGCTGGTACTTAAAAGCTTAAGCTGCCTGTAAAATATCACTGCGCTTGCAGGCAAAGACGCAGCTGTGTGAAATTGTGAACCTTTAACGTGATCCCACCTCCCTACCACAGTTTGTGGCAGCTTGGCAAAGCGCTGAGGGTCTGGAGATGTAAAATCCAGACTCTTGAGTGTGGGTTATAGGGAAAAAAAGCCAGTAGATTCTGCACTCAAACATCAAACGTGGCAATTGCGAGTGAATCTGTTAGTGTTAAAAGCACTGGGGTCAGGTGTGAGTGCTACAAAGCATCCTACTGCTTTGCAGAATTGGAGCCCAAATGGAAAAGAGCCCGACCAAGTGGTCATCAATTCCCTTCCCTGACAGGCATGGGCTGTGCCCTGTAATGAATATACTAGTTAATGCCATATCCTTGAAGGTTCAGTACGTAATGATTTGCAAGTTGTAGCCTGAGATAACTCAGAGGAAGTACTATATAAATGTCAAAGTTACTCTTAATACATTGGTGGCGGTACTTTTTCAAAGAATTGTCACTGAAGTAAAATTAACATGCAAAAGATATGGCAAATCTACTAGCAAATTATGTAAATATTTTGCAAGGGGCAAACCTTCAGTGCCAGGCGTGAAAATTGGGTCACAATTCCCATTAACAATTACACAGCCTGCGTGCCTAATTTTCCAGGCACCATGCTGAAAATTCACCCCACGTTATGGAAGCAATTAATGGCTTAAAATTCTTTTTAGGCCAGTAAATGTGTAGAAGTGTTGATAGCCTTTTCTGTGTGGCATTTAATGAGCTATAATCTGATAACTAGATTAGATTGTTCTCTCATGATATCTCGAAGATTGCTTTATATCGCTATTATTGCTATTTAAATACTACAGCAATGCCAGATGCACGGATCAGAGCCCTGTTGCGCTAGGTGCTGTACAAATATCTGCTAACACGGGGTCTCTTCACTGAAGACAGATATAATAACTACTTTGCTATTCTGGTCTGCTTAGGCACCAGGGAAATGCTGAAGGTTCCCACACAGTATGAATCTATTAAAAAGATAATCTGAAGCTATTTTGGTTTCTCATATAGAGGATTTTTTTTTTCTTTTTCCTTTTCAATGCTTACACATGACTTTCATTAGCATTAAATGTGTGTGGAGGGAGAGTCGCTCTTCATGTTTGTAGCTCTGTACCTATCCCTTTCATATCAGTTAAATCCCAGCGAATATAACTGTTTAGTAATTGTCTGGTATTTAATTAAAATACAATAACCCCTTTCCAGAGACGCCAGTTGTGAATCTGGTGGCCCAGTCATAAAGATGCTAATTTAATGAATATTCATAAATCATGAATATTCATAGAGTGTCAGGGATGTTCTTTTGTACCCTGCTGCTATGCCAGGTCTCGCTGGCACAGCAGACGGCACATGTTGAAGGAGCTTTGCTCCTAGGGGAGAAGAGAAATATTCGCGCTGGAGCGGGACGTGTGTCTGGGTGTAACTCCGAGCGGAGGCGCTGGGAGGAGAAGCAGCGGCTGGCGCGGAGCACACGGGCATCCCACCCACCGAGTGGGGTGCGCGGTCTCCTTGCGGCTACCAGGTGGCTGGGTGCGTTTCTCCTCGGGGCTAGCAACACTTTTATAGCTGATGGACAGCTCTGGCAAAGGCATTATGGCCAACCTTTGCAGTCACAGCGGCCACAGCCACCACTATTGCCACTTGAACAGGGCCTGTCTGCTGGGCTTCCCGGTCACTCTTGCCCTGGCCAGGCTGCACGTGGGGAAAGGCACCATAGGAAGCTGCCGTAAAGCACTGCAACCTGTTGCGGCTGGTAGGTCTGACCTACCCCAGGCTGCGGGGCTGAGCGGGGCCTGTGCAGGAAAGCCTCTTTTATCCAGGATGCTCCAGACTGCTCCTTGCAGTGGGACCTTTCCCCAGGGTTTCCAGGGATTTGGCAGCCTCCTTGGTCGGTGGCAGTGACCCCGCTGCAATACTCAGTACTGCTGTTTCAGCCAAATATCTCTTAGATCAGTTTTGTGGTGTGTAGGGGAATTTAGTGATGTATCTCTTTATTACTCAAAAGAAAAAAGAAAACACAGTCACAGAAAATTGTGTTTTATCCTGTCACTTGAGAGGCAGCTGAACAAAGTCAGTGTCCCTCCACAAAATTCACAAACTCCGTGCTTTCCTCGTGATGTGCTTTTAAAGAAACTGAGAGTTTAACTTATCCCTAGGAATCCCTAACATGCCTTCTAAGCAGCAGGCAAGGGAGTCAGCCCTGTATTCGTTGCTCCTACAGGTTTCAGTTGCCCCCATCCTTCCAGGCTGATGGCTGAAATATGCTCGAATGCAAATGCTGCGCGCCCTTATGGTGCCTGTGCGATGCCAGTGAGGCACTTTGCCGCGACTTCACGTCGCGAGGCACGTACCTATGGGTGCGGAGCAAGCCCGCTTCTCACCCTGCCGCACGCTGCTGTGATGCAAATTTGTTCTTGTGAAAAAATGTCAGCGCATAGAGTTGATTTGTTTGTTTTGGCAAAGTGTAGAGCAGGAGTGAGCTCCCGTCCCTCTGTCCGGACTGAGATGTCGGAAAGTTTCCGAACCCCTCGCGATGCTGGTGCTCCGAGACGCTGCTCCCTCCCTCCCTCCCCGCCAGGACCACTGCAGTGCTTGGGCTCCGGCTTTGTGCGAGAGATCCTTGCAACCCCCCGTCAACACTTCAGACATGTTCGCAAAAACTGGCAGGGAAAGGAGAAGGGGAGAAGGGCTGCCGGCGCTATCCAAGAGAGCTCTGTTTTCTCTGGTAATTTATTTCAGCTAATACACTTCTCTAATAGTTGCCGGCTCCAATCTTTGCTTACATAAACGCTTATTTAAAGCTCTTACGATCAAATCATTCATCTGGACTCAAACTTGCTTCTAAATTCGTGCATGCAAATTTTATTCATGGGCCCAGCTGTGTTCGTGCCGAATTTGCATTTGTGCATATGAATGTGTTGTTTTTTCCCCTCTGTCAGCATACAACCACAGGCTGCAGCTGAAAATATGGACCTAGATTTCAAAAATTTTAATGACCGTAGACTGAAAGTTTTAGTTCCTTTCCCCAGAGCTGGCAAAGTTGCCTGCATAAGCCCTATCTTTGTCCTTTGCTTTAGGGAGCTCGCTAGTGTATGTTTCTGAAGACTTGCTTGCACACAGCATTCAAATAAAAAATGAGACTTTGTTTTGCCAATATGGGTATTGACATGAAAGGGCAACTAACTTTTTGTCTTGCTTTTTATGCAACTAATCCTTCCTTCCTACGTTTGTGCCACCTCGGTTTACTTTGTCTACTGAAAGCTTGTTTTGAGAAGAGCTGAAATGTATTTTGTTCTGGGGGGGGTTTGGCATGGCAAGAAATCAGTGCACTGGAGGCTGGGAAGAAAAATACCTTTCTGCCTCTGTAAGCAGGGCCAAATTTGAGTGTAAATAAATACCATTCAGAGACGGAAACAGTAAATCAGTCTTGCAGAACAATTTGGATATCTGATGTATGCAGCATGAGTAACTCCACTTAGTGCACTACCAGGAGCGTGAAGTGGCAGCGGTGCTGTGGGTTCCCCACTGCTCTTAGTCAGAAGGATGTTACAGGAACCTCTTTGTGATGCTGTATGTAGAGGATTGTGGTAAGCACTTGCCTTCTGTATCTCCCCTTCACTGTAATGCCTCTTTCCTTAATGTCTGAGAGGGGATTACATGGGAGGACCCAGTTAAGTCAGGCTTTGGTAAAAAGTTTGTTGAATAAACTTGCAGTCGTTTCTAAACTTTAAGTAGTTATAAACTTGTTAAAAATCAAGAACCATTGTAATCTGTTGGGTACAAATGTACTGGAAAGTACGTTAATTTGTAGATACTGAAACTCACTCAAGGGTTTCTGAAATACCCTCTTTAAATGGGTAATCCAAAAGGTAGCATAATCTTGGGAAGAGCATAAAGTGTATCAAGAGGATCCCGAGAACTTCGCATGTAAGCGTTCTCCTGAGAGAGATTATTTTACTTAGATTGCTTCTCTAACTTATCATGTGGCATAGGCTATTTGGTTGAGGATAGGGTTTAGGTAACAGTGTAGATTTTACCCTGGGAAATGCAGTCATAAATCACAAATTGTTCTAGATAAGCAAAGATGTTTGTGCTGCTTTTCATCTCCGGTGCTAAAGCGCTACGCTGGAGCTGTAGGCACTGGGAGTGCGAAAGGCCCAGAGAGGTGAAGACCCCAGCATCATCCTTCATTGTGATTATATTTCTCTCACCCTCTGAGAAATATTGGGCGCTTGTCATTTTGCTAGAGACTGGGGACTTTGAAAGGAAATGAAGGGAGGTGCTGATATTGTGAGAGTCTGAGGGTATTTAACTTCCCTTGGCATCTGACAAGACTGTGGGAGTTCTGCATGATGACGATCAGTAATGTCACAGGCTTGTGTTGGAAGCACGCCTTCCCCTCCACTAGCAGAGTCACTTTTGGAAAGCTTTAGCTAAAGTGGTTAGACTAAGGTTGAACAGTGACTAAATGACAAATCTGGAACCAATCCTAATTCCGCTCATTGAGCTGCTTAGGCTGATTGTGCAAATCACGTAATTATATCAGAAACGTGGTATAGGAAACTGGACCATTCCAAACTTGAAGAAAAGCTCTGCATTTGGGATACAAACCTGTATGTGGAGTGGGAATTCCTTTTCTTGGGCAGTCTGTACTGTGCTGAAGGCTCCAGAGCATCTGGGGTATCTCCTACCTTGTGCTTTTGTGCCTTTAAGATTTTGGGCGAGGGAGTTATTCCTTGCAATAAGACTGCTTAACTCTTCAGTGCAGCCTTTCTCGATAGAGTAAGATCCCAGCCCTGTAACCTTTGCAAACAACATCTGGGTTGTCCTTAGTCACATAAGTACTCTGAAATTTGCCAGTGTGACTAATTGGACTTGTAAGATTTCAATGTTAAAGCTTTAATGAAGAATATTTCTATTGGGATAGTTTTGTTACATAGACTATTTGTATCCTTTTGCTTAATAATCTAAAAACAAAAGCATTTTTAAAGAGGACGCAATTACGTATGTATTCAATATTCCTAACTTACCTAAGGATTTCAGTGGGATACCTTCACCCAGAATATTCTCCAACTCGTATGAGGAACAAAAGATAATCTTCAGAAATCAACATTTTCTGCTTTAGAATCCAGTAGTGCTTCTTTGAAGAAATAGTAGATGCAGAAGGGAAAATGACAGTCTCTTTAACATATACTTAAGTATGGTAAGTGCAACGATGAAAGCAGACATAAGGAGTGAGAAAGATATAAATGGAAAGACTAATGACAGCATTAATTTATTTGCATCTATCACGGAGAAGTATTTGCAACATAAAAAAGTAGCAGTTTGTGAAAGGCAGTGTAGTAACCTAAATCTCATCTGGGTATTAAACTTAATACCTGTAATATTTCTACGGTTTCACCTGACTCCCTTCCTTGTTTTGTTCTCTGCCTTGGAATTTACAATGCCCTTTTGTGTTCTTATTCACGGGGTGGTGAGCAATGCTTTGACCTCTTTTGCACTTTAGACATGAAGCATGTGCCTTACCTTGTCTGATGAGTACAGCCGTCTTTGCACCACTTAAAGAAAAAAAAAACCAAACAACATTTGTGCGAGTTGGTAATGCAAATTATTTCTTGGAAAGTATTGCAGAACACCGAGTCTATTGGATATTCTGATTTATGTCGCAACTCCCTGTTCACTCAGTATCCAGGTATGGGTTCATTTGGGTGCTAAAGGGGGGGTGTTTCCTCCCTTGTTAGCGTGTTGGTGTGGTCAGCGGAGCTCTGCATGTCACCTGGAGGGGCCGTAGCCCTGCAGGTGCCCCCGGACCAGGGCTGCGGCCGGGGCTCGCTACTGCCCTTTTTGCTGCAGGAGCCCTTTGCAGTTTCAGGTAGCAAACCTGTAGTAAGGATCAGTTCGATGCCAACTGACACAAAGAGGAAAATTGTGTTTCTTTGAAGCTGCGGGGGCTGGGCAAGAGGAGCAGAGGAGTTATTAGGCTGACACAGAGTAATTGCCGGAAGCGGAATTTGGCCAAGCCTCTTGGTTCACACTGGGAGCACCTTATGCAGTTTATATTACAGTTATAGATTTTTCTTGTGATATCGCTTACCTTAAATGACCGTTGCCTGAAAGACAGCACATAATGAGATAATGTTCATCCTGACACCTTCCTGGATAATGGCTCAATGTTCACTCAGGAAGAAAAATTCACTCTGACCGAATTACCTCTACAACAATCTGATGGTTTTTTTTTTTTTCTTAGAGGGCTTATATCCAAACACTATCCAAACTTTGGGGAAAATCTCATATATTCATAATCTGATTCAATAGTTTGCAAAGAGAGCCCATGAAACAAATGCACAAGATAGTTTTGGCTCAGTATTTATTCATTGTTCAAAAATTTTAAACCAACAGAAGTTCTCTTGCCTTCGGATAGAGATGCTCTTTATGATAATAGCTTTTCCTTTTAAAAAAAAGGTGAACCTTGAATATGAATTCTAGAAGACCAAACTGTTTATGGCAGTGAGGCCATTAGGCTGCAATTTGTCTTATAACAGATGTTGTAGAGTCCTGTCACTTCGAATGTTAAAACAGATGGGATATACACTTGAAAATGTACTAGAAGTATTTAATTTCCTTTCCAGCACAGGAGATTTCTTCTCTCCAAGCTCTTTGATGCTCTTCGCCTGTTTGTTAAATCCTGTTGCATTAGTTGGTGTGGTTTAATCTCCTTGGAAAGCTTTGTCTGAGTTTGTGTTCTAATGCAATTAATCTTGAATTGCTTTGGTTTTGCTGAATGAGACACGATTCCATTTCGAGCAGACTTTTTATTAACCTCTTTCAAGATCCCTTGTAAAACTTGCTGTTATCACATAGTACAAAATTGTAGAGATGACACAATATCTGGCCCTTATTTTCAGCAGTTATGAGTAACATCAACCAAATGCGTACTATATATGTCTACATATTAAAAAAATATCCTAGGTAATCTGTGATACTCATATGCACATTAGATTATAAAGCTACCATATACATTGTAAGGTTACTGTTGTTTACCATAACTAGGATTTCCCATCATCTGCAGGAAGGCTCAGCTGACTTCACTGGACTCCATATCAGGTTTTCTAATCCAATGCAGCTGCTTTTTCAAAGTCTGGGGATTATCAAGTCAATCCCCAGATGAACTGGGAAGTTGTTAAGTGAAAATGACAGTCCTGTAGTGGTGGGGGAGCAGGGGTCTAAAAACTTCGAATGATTCTCCCCAAGACATGTGGTGGGAGACTGGGAGAGCAGGTATTAGCTTTCATGAGCCGGACTCGGGCACTCAGCCTGCGAGTGCTGAATAGCAGATATTACAGACAGATCCATGCTTGTGTTTACAGTTCATACCATATAATCCTGTTTCTCCTTTTTTAACTGGCTCTCCATAAGACTTGTGGGGTTTTTTAATAAATCAATGGAAAAGCCCCAATATTACCGACATCGGTTTAATTCTTGCTCTATTGTAAGATGTGCATAATACTCTGATAAAATTGGTGTTATAAATGGAAGTGTTTAGACAGCTAGCACAAAGTTCAGCACCTTTAAAGCTTTCTGTGCTGGGGCCATCTCAAGTCTTTCTCAGTAAAGCACAGGAATGCACTGGCTGTGTCAAATGGCATTCTTATTTTCAGCTCTTGGGAGATTTTTATTGAGCGTATATTTACAATCAAATTTGGAATGAAAGGCCATCAAGAATGCAAAGGATTTTTCATTGTCTTGGGCTTCGCACCTTCAGTGACTGAGCCCTGGAAGGATAGGAAGTACCATGAGTACAGGAGTTCGTAAATGTTTATTTTTCTTGTTCTTCCTTTTCTTTCTAGCAATCCCAATTTTGAAATTTTGTAATTTGAGGATAAAAATTAGGCTATTGTAAGCTTTGTTGTGATGTGAATTTATACCTTTAAGTGGATTTCCTTAGCATAATAGTAAAGTCGAATACAATTAGTCTATTTTCCAAATAGTTGCACCTTTTGGAAACAGAAAACTCCAGGGACTGTTCCAAGGCACTGAGCTTTTTGGCGAAAATGCAGAATAAAAGTTCAGAAGATAAATCCTGAGCTACCATAAGATGGAGGTGGTGAACAAGATGTCTTTCGTCTCTAGTTCCTGTGTTGTCTTCATGTACCTATTATGGTTTCCAGTTCTCCGTTGCTGCTTCATAATTACCATCCTCAGCTTCATGGTCTTGGGGGGGGACTTGGCAGTTTGTGAAGAAAAATGTTAGCGTTTTTTGAAAATGACAGTTGCTCAAAAATTTTATTTTGCCTCCAGTTTCACGTGCAGGAACGTGGTATGCTGCTTTTTTTTAAAGCTAGCTTTCTCTTAGCTATTGCTCAAAAGAGTAACACAGTTCAAAGTAATAAAAGACCTCAGAAAGTCTATACTTGCCATTCTCCGAAGTGTATACAAGCAGAGAAAAACTTTACAATCTCAGAACATTGTCATCCTCAAATAATTTGTTTATTAAGCAAAATATTGATCTTGCATTTGCTTAAGTTTTTAATGTCCATACTTCTCCCATGAAGTTTTTTTTAATCATCTACCAAGTGAGTCAAGTAGTAATTCAGCTGTTAAAGCTTCATGTGGCTAAAAAGTTACGTTAAGAATTTATTAGCAGCTTAAAGTGACTCTTTTAGAAAGATGCCAGGTATGTGAAGCTGGTATGATTTGTGCACCATAAAGAGAATTACAGGAAGAGTCAAATTGCATAAGGTTACCAAAGATTCAAGAGGATGAGATTTATAAAGAAAAAATTTGTAGGCCTTTTTTTCTCGGCTTAGTAGTTAAAACAATTTAAATACCAAATTTAAAATCAGAAAAGGAATTTAAAAACACTTGTACATGCAATCCAGAACCTATTGATAGTTGGGCATCTAAACTTTAAAGGTGACTTCTGTAGAAGCCATTTAGCCAGAAGCAAAGCATCTAATCTTGCCTGAACCTTACAACATATGTGGCTTAGAATTGAAGCACAATGGGAGTGCAATTTTCTGGATTATTTTTTTTTGTTGCCTGCATAGCAAGAATACAAAAGCAACTACGTGCATAAAACACTTCTCTGCATTCTAAATATAGCAGCGCCCACTTGAATGAATATTTCATAGAAGAATAACCTATATAAAGGGAATAAACGCAGGCAGCGACGATATTGGTAGGATATAATTTTTAAATGGAAGAGCTTTTAAATGAGTAAATGAATACCTAATAAAAGTGCTAACTCCTTGTATGAATAAAAATCTGATGGAACTGTGTTTTGTTGGCTCCTGGCTAGAAAACTTTTAAAACAAGGAGAATATGCATAAATTTAAATTGAAATTAAAAGGGAAGTAAAAACTTGTACGTGTTTATGTACTTTAGACTTTTTTGCAGCTAACCAGTTCTCCTGAGATGGGATGCAATAAAAGGAAGGTGTAAACACTGCCCTGTTGTATATTGAGCCCCGGGCGGAGCAGGCAGCAATGCCGGGGAGGAGCCATGGGGTGGACGGCCTCTTGTCTGGCAGGGGGAATGGAATGTACTTTGGTGATTTCGGTCTAGCTCTCTTTGAGGAAATACCCAGGGTCATGTTAGGCAACCGCTTTCCTTCCCAGCGGTTCACTCGTGTGGGGTACTGCCAGGCTTCAGGCTGCTCCACTGACACACATTATGTTGGCAGCGGATTACTGAGGAACAAGGTGTGGGATGCGCTAGGTGCAAAAATGAAACCAACCTTTACATTTCCTCCACCACCTAGTTCAGACGCTCCAGTTATGTCTCGGAGGATGTTTGGAGCATAAATCTGAAAATGCTGGCAGGAGCTCGACCCAGCTAAATGAATTGCATTTTAGGCTCGGGCCAAGGTGATGACGAACGCTTGAGTCTGTCCTGACAAGGACCACAGCTTGTCCCCCGTGTGCAAGCTGGAGACTCGCTGGATTCCCGATTGGGGCAGTTTTGCAAGGAGTAGTACGCAGTGTGACCTGCTTTGTAACCCTTGCAGTTGCTGGGGCCGGGTAGGGCAGGGGGGGAAGCGCCTGCTGTGCGAGAATGAATGACAGTTTAAAGCTCTCAAACTTGTGAATAAGCGTCTTGAATTTGATACTGTAGCCTAACGAGGGGGTATGAAGCAGAAAGGGGGATCGACAGAGGTCATTGAATAGAGAATATAAAGGAAAGGTGAGGACATATCCTGAGGCCTAGACTGTGGGGGGTGATGAAAATGTATAGGGATTGAAGGGGCTATGATCTGTTGCAAACCACCAAGCCAGAAGGATCAGATGGGTTAGGATTCTTCTGAAATTAATGAGCATTTCATGTTCATGTGAAATTTTAACTGCTTGCAGACATCTCTTGGGGGAAAAACCATAGTGGGAAAAGGATGACTGAACAAGTTCTGGGAAGATATTGGGGTTTAGTTTTGATTTTGTTTGTTTGTTTTACAGAATGGAGAAATGCATGCAGAGGAAAGGCTTTTTTAAATATATTTTAGACAATGAAAGGGAAGTAGCTGAGAGTACAAAGGCAATAGGCAAGTTGGGTGAAATTGAGCATGAAATGAGATTTCACAATTCTTGCAAAGAGATGGAGGAGGAACAACAACGTAATAAAAATGGACTTGAGAGAATGATAGCTAAGATCTCTCCAGAGGTGATTTTAATAGTTGAAAGTAAAGGTGAATTAGCTGCCAGATCCTCAAAGACGTGGTATTATAGTACAAGCACAGACAAACCCAATATAAAGGTTAACTTGGCTTAAGAGTAGGCTCTGCACAGGTAGCAAGAAGGAAACACAACAAAGTAGAAAAATGTCAGAAGAATGAGTACCCAAAAATGGCACAAGCATGTAGGGGTGAAATCAGAAAGGACCAGGCACTAGATGAGATGCAGCTAGTTAGAGATGCCAAAGTGAGGAGGAATCATCCTCAACACGTATTAATAAGAGGACAATCTAGACAGGGATTGCTGCCTTGCTTACAAGAGAAAGCAAGCTGCTAATGGAAGACTCTGAAGAGTCCCTTTTTTCCCTTTCCTTTGTATTTAATTGAGCCTTCCTTAAAAAAGTTGATCGCTTTCATATTAGTAGTACTATTAAAACCAACAGAAAAGGGAGAAAAGTCTTAGCCAAAAATAGAAAAAGACCAAGTTAGGGAGTTACAGATGAATTGGATGTTTTCAAATTGACTGGTTGTGATGGACTTCATTATAGGATATTTAAGGGTTTGCCTAAAGCAGTCTCAGAGCCATTAGTGTTATCTTTGAGAGCTCATGTGAGATAGATGAGGTACCAGAGTCTGGAAAAAGAGCAAACATAGTGTCTTTCATTTTGAAAAAGGAGGGGGGGGGGAAGAGGAGTCAGTGAATCACAGACCAATCAGTGTTAACTTCAGTCCACAGAAAAATTCTGGAAAGAAAAAAAATATCAAACCAAACATTTGAAAGCAGCTGAAGGGTAACAAGAAAATGAATAGCTGCCAGCACAGATTTGTCAAGAACGAATTGTCAAACCTCTTGAATTTGCTTGTGCAGCAGGGTAACAGACTTCACGGAAAGGGAAGAAACAGTTGACATCATGTCTTTTGAGTATAGTGAGGTCTTTAAAGTTGGCTTACATGACATTCTTTGAATCAAGGGAAACCTGGGATAGGTGAAAATGCTGTTGGGTACAGGCAAAACTAGCTGGAAGAAACAGGTTTGGAGGATAATTTTCAGGAGGATGAAGGAGTATCTAAACGGAAGGCTGTATTGAGCAGTGTTCTGCAGAGTCATGCCCAGCTCTCATCAGACCATGACCTGAGTGATGCAACACGTTATACATGTTAAATTTACAGAAGGTTAAAAGTGAAAGAGAGTGCAAAGTTTTCTGAGTTCAGAATGGCCTTGAGAAATGGGGAAATGGGTCTGGAAGAGTAGGCTGAAATTCTAAAATAGGTACAGAGGGATGGTAGTTCAACAGAAATAATAAACTGCAGGAATACAAGATGGGGAACAACTGTTTAGGCAGCAGTTCTTCAGAAAAATCTCTGGGGATTATAGTGGATTACAAATTGAGCATGAGGCAATGTCACGCTGTTGCAAAAATGGCAAACATCACCATGGAATGCATAAATGGCAATATAATCTGAAAGGCATGTGGAGTAACTTCTCTGGCTATGGCTAGCACTGGCAAAGCCTTCCCAAAACGGTGTCCACTTTGAGGGTACTCTTATCCTTCTAGAAAGATGTTGGCCACTTGGAGACAATCCAGATGAGCGATGGACGTGGTCACCATGTCCATTCCAGATGTTATGGCTGTCATAGAGAGATGGATGGTGTTTAGTCTAGCACAGGGAAGATTGTTGTGGGGTCCTACCAGTAGCCTTCAAATATGCAAAAGGATGGTGCAGAGAAGAAGAAATAAGTTTTGTGTGAGAGGAAATGGGATAAAATAGTTGTTAGGAAGAATTGGACATTAGGAGGAAAAAAAAGCAGTTTTCTGATAATTTGTGCAGTGAAGTCCTGGAACAGACTGTCACCTGTGTGGCTGGAGGCCTTTGAGACCAGGAATGACACAACATTCTGATTCTGTCTTGGAGCAGGAAGTCCTGCAGACAGGCTCCCCAGTCCTGCCTTCTACAATTCCACAGTTTCTCTGCTAACAATAACCATTCCTCTTCTGTAAATACTTGGGAAGGAATGAAATCATTGTGGCATTGCTCTTACTCTAGGACCTTACACTCAAGAATTTCCGCTACAACTGGCACGGCTGTCAATATCAAATTGAGATAGAAAGTACTTTCGGCAGGCAGTCTGATCCAGCTCGGGCCTGTAACAGACAGCACAAAGCGATAGGTTTTTCCTGCTGTTCTGAAACTCCTCACTGTATATTTGCAGATAATTAATCTGCCTGTCTGTGTATGTCGTACTGTGTTGGTGGAACTTCTGAGCTGTACGACTAAATGATCAGAAAATTGTTTAGTTCAGTCCTGGTGTATTGAGTTTTACTGTGGGCTAAAGCATACTCTTTTTTTTGTTATCCCAGCCAAACTGCTCGTACTCCTTCTAAATTCCTTCGCTGTGATTTTGATTCTCCATATCCCAGATTAAAGCTCTTTATCCATACCTACGTGCTTTCTCTTTTGCAGTTCCAGTGCAGATTTGCATAGCAAAGGAGGTATTTGTGTTTCTCCTGACCTCATCAATATTCTGGTGCACAGCGTGCACTTATATGATAGTTTATTCCGGGATGATGAACAGATGCAAAAGTGTCTTCAATTGTCTCTGGAAATTAGCAATGGTCAATACATCCTGCAAACACAATGCTGGATGCTGTGGTGCATGCAAAACATGCATGGCAGGGAGAGCTCATAGCCTTTTCCTGCCTCTAGCACACTTCATTTAGTTTTAATAGTAGAAGGAGATGTGGTATCTTTTGAACATAGATATCCTTGTGGGCTAATGTAAGGCTTGGACAATAAGAGTTTTGCATAGGAGAATTTGGCTTAACCTGTCAGTCTTCCAGAGATTAACAACTTCATCAACTACTGTTGATATTGACAGTCAGTTGCTAGGCTACATGTTTACTGCTAAATGAATAGGCGACTTGGGGCCAGTGTGAATATTCAACAGATTGGCAAATAAGTAAAACGTGCTGTGACTTGATTTGTTAATTATAGTCAAAATAAATGGCTGTATTGATGACTATGATTTTACACAGCATTAGTCCTCTGAAAACAGCAATTAAGTCTGCCATGTAAACATATATCTTGCCTGTGACAAAAAAAAAAAAAAAAAAAAAAGCCTTAAACAACTGAATACACCACTCCAAGCAGTTTCACTAGGAGTCCTGAAGTGCTTACATTAGTTAAATTATGTCCTTGGGTGTTTTTACACCTCTGACTGAAGCACAACATTCAGGCGGGGTCTGGATTTTGAAAAGCTTTCTTGTTTGCTGCGTGTAGTGCTACTTATGGTTGGAGTATATCAGAAGGAGCAGGATCACGCTTGAGGGAGAAAACGCAAGTAGCTGGATTTCAGGAGGATGCTTTTTTTCCCTAACATTTTTTCCTGTTGTGAGAAAGCCGAGCACAAATTTATTACTCTGTTTTTTCAGCAGAGCTTGTGAAAGAGTTCTCACATGTATACCGTATTACTGCATTCCAGTTTATCAGCTGGGTTAACTAGAATTCGCTTCTCTCGATCCATACTGTTCTCTCATTACATTTTAAACTCTCAGTGTATTGATTTTCTCATTTTGTGTTTCAAGACTTGCATATATTGGCAGGTGCGCTGAGTATTCAGCATCACTCGTTGTTCAGCATTGCATATGTGTAGGCAATGACACTGTTCTGGGATATATGGTGCCTTTTGATTGAAGCTTGGAAAATACATATTCTGTTCTCATCTCTGTTGTCAACGTCTGCTGTGGTCAAGCCTCTCTTCCAAGCTCTGGCTCAGTTTTGCGATTTGTAATATATAGCTGTTGGGTTTTTTTCCTCCATAAATAACTGCCAACCTAAAGAGCACTGAACTCGCCAAATATGCCCCAAGTAGTGCAAGACAGAAAGAGAGGTTGTTTTAAGCTTGAGAAAAGCAAACGTGTGTTTGCATAGAAAAACACAACTTTCCCTGAATAGGTATGTGTTACCAATGCGTGTTTAGCTTGGAGTTGGGTTTGGGCCACTAATTGTTTTTTCCCCAAAGAGTAGCAGAAAGGAGCTCCCTTGTTTCAGGTCTTATTTTTGTCCTGATGAACATCTGTCCTTCTTTGTAAGCTCTTGATTAGTTGTCTTCTGTGGTCTCACTGTGAAACTCTCAAGGTTGAAGTTGCAGAAGCAAAGTCATACCAGCCCACACTGATCACAGCTGGTCTGAAGCAGGTTGGTACCAAATGTTAGAGCAGAGAGGGAGTTTTGGCTTTTCCTTCAGTGTGCTGCTGAAAGAGAAACCACCCAATGCAGATGCTTGGCAGACAGAAGCTTGGAGAAAATCAGGGTGAAAGGGTATGAGGAAACTAGAAATGTAGTACAACTGGGGAAAAACTCAGACTGGAGATTGAACTGGGCAGCTGGAAGGCAGAAAATAAAAAACAAATGGTATAGGGAGAACTCCAAAGTGAAGAAATAGCTGGGAGAGAGATGGATACACTGAGATCAATTTGATGAAGGAAAAAAAAAGATTGAAGAAGAAAACTGAAGAAAACTGAGGCTGATAATCAGCTTCAAATACTGGATAGAAGTTTTATCTTTGCTGAAGGATACCAGATCAATGCTCTCTGTTAGCACATTGTCATACATCTGCATGGTATTCATCACATTTGACACCAATGCAGGTTATGTAAAAAGCTTGCATAAAAGCCCACAAAAAGACGTCCACCCCACCCAAGCTTTGGGGACAACACAGAGAATATCAAGGTTCACCTTGAATGCACTCACATTTTTGACCTTTCACTTCTGAATGCTTTTGTAGGACAGGAAAAAAAACTTAAAAGAAGGACAAGGATGTTCCAAAGCATTGAATGGCTTCACAAAGTGGGTGGTAGACCAGCGGAGCTCACTGCCAAATGACATTGTGGATGTGACATGTTTACACATTTAAGTTCATGAAAGACAAAATCTTTGAGAACTACTAACTGCATGCAAACTATATATGGGTCAGGAAGTCTTAGAGCTGAAAATAGTTGGAAGCTGAGAGGGTATGTGTGGGAAGTAGCATAAACAGGATTTTGCTGTTCTTCCTCATCTCCAGGATCTGATTATGGCCACCACTGCAGACAGAAGCACTCCAGATACATGGATTTTGTCCTGGCCATTCTCATCTGCTTGCTTTTCCATTGCCTGCGCTGTAGTGCATCTTCTCACTCAGAGGGGTGTTTCGAGGGATTTCTCTCCCGAGGGCTACATTTACCAAATTAGTTTTATGTCATGTGTTATGCCATAAGTACTGAGATCTTCTTCTTGGGAAGCTGACAAATTCTCTTTTAATGGATGAAGCAGGAGCATTTATGCTTCTGCAAATCATGGGAAAAAAGGAAATGACAGTGTTTCCCCAGTGATTATTACCCTTAATGATGCACTGGACCAGGCACCAGAAGACCAGTTTCACAACCAGTGTGGTTATGAAACCATACATTGCTGGTTTTCCAGTCATCTTAGGATCCCACAACATGAGCCATTTTGCGAAAGCTTCTTCTGCGCTGACTGTAAACTTCCTCGCAGACCCAGAGTGGGGAAAATGTTTTGTTAGGAGATCTTCTTGTGGAGGAGGGAATAAGTGCCTTCAGGAAATTTGCACTGTTTTTCAGTAATCCGCTTTCTTTCTGAGTTTTGTGTGCAGTTGTACCTGCCCCCAAGCACTAGTAATGAGTGGACAGTATGAAGGAGCCTCAGGGTGCAGGTAGCTAAGACAGGAGCAATGGCAAAAACCTATATCAAGTCTGGAAATGTTAACTTTGTACTGGCAGACTACTGGTATGGTTTCCGTAATCAACTCAGCGGTTTTGCAATGCTGAAAAATACGCTGACAGTCCTGAAAAAGAGAGGGTCCTCCCACAGCTGGTGCATATCCCTGCACGTGAGCAGCTGGTAAGCTCTTGGCAGCTTCTCATTGTCCAAGGAAATCTTGCTCCCTTCCTCGCTGGTTTTGCCCAAGGTAAATCACCTCTTTTTGAAACAAGCTCCTAGTATTTCTTTTGAGACAGTTTCAGACTAGCAGCCTTAAGCTAATTACAGGCCATTTATAAATGTATCAGTTCTTGTTCCAGCATTTCAGCATGCACCAGGATATCATCTACATATAACAAACAGGCTGAGAGAAGCATGCCATGTAATACCCTCTTCGTTAGACTTTTAAATGTAGCTGATGTATTGCACTAGCCAGAAGCCATCGTTTTAAATTGCCACAGTCCTTGTCCTACTGTGAAAGCGTTTCTTTCCCCTGTCCCTCTGGATCCACTTCCACTTGCCAATAGCCACTTTTAAGATTCAGGGTAGTAAACCAGACTGAGCTTTCACCAGCATCTAGGATACTATTTAAGGTAATAGAGAAGCACATACTGAAGGACTTTGTTGTTTTCTATAATCTGGTGCTCTCACCTTTTTACCTTAATTGGACTCAGTCTAAGGTCTGGCCAAAGGGTTTGTTCTACCTTCCTGATGTGTTTCATGGCTTATAAGGCTTCTTTACCACTTCCCTGCTGAAAAGAAGGATGCTTTTTAGGTAGCCAATTTCCCTAGGATCACTCTTGTGTTGAAGCAGTAAAGTACAAATTATGTGTTTGTCAGAGAGAATAATTTCTAACAAAACAGTCTCAAAACCATTTTCTTGCTTCTCTTTCAGTGTTTGGTAGGGTGCCAGATTAAAAGCCAATACATTTTGTGAATGTTCACAGGCGCCCCCCCCCCCCCCCAATCTTCCTATAGTTTATATTAATTTACCAGATCCACATTTTACCACCACAGTCCCCCTTCCCCCATCCCCTTCTGACTATTGTCAGAAGCATTCAGCAAATGGATAGAGTTTTACTCTTGTTTCAGATCCAGAAGAACTTCAGCAGCTAAAGGTCCCCTGAGATCGGGGGTCTCAAAGCAAGTTTCGAACAGTCCTCATCTTTCATTTTCTGGAAAGCTGCCACCGCCTTTAATTTCTAGTGGTGTTTCTGCCCCTAAAGGTGGGACTTGGGCACTGCAAAAGAGATTGGTGTGTTGAATCACCTATTCACCTGCCTTTCTTCCATTTCTGGTGTTGTAACTAAAGTCTGAATCAGAGTTCATGATTCTTGTGCGTTTCATGTAATTTCTTATGACATACTAAATAGCCTTCTATTTTTTTCTTTGTCCTTTTTTTTTTTTTTTAAATTAACTGTTAAACTCTCTACAGAAACTACAAACTGGTGTGTGAGCCTCCTGGTTTGGTTCAGCTCCTGCCTGCACTGCATCTTGGTGTCGAGGGTCTGGTCTGGAACGCACAATGCTCTTTTCTCACTAGCCCTGTATTTATAACCATTCTCCTTTAAAAGCATTTTTTCCTCCAGGATCAATAACGACCTCAACTGCATTCCTTCATTTTTGCCATTGTTGCCAATTTCTCTTGCTTTATAAACTTAGATCGGTCCTCCCTCCTTCCACAAAGCATAATGATGGCATGAACCATATTAGAATTGCTGACCTGAATTTGAGATAGAGAACTGCACTTTAGAGATCTTGCCAAATTGCTGGCATCTTCTTCTGTTTGCAGCAGCTGTTTCCTTTTGTGGTATGCAGCTGTGAAAAAAGTTCAGGATCTGTAGTAAATTCTACAGTCAGTACAATATCTTTTTGTCTTTTGCTGATCTTTATTTCCGACTTTTACCTGAGTGTATGCAAACTGGTTCGTAGCCAATTTGCCCTTGAGGTCCTGACTGATATTGGAGTATATCAGGGAAAGTGTTTGTTCCCACCCAATTCAAATGGAGGGTTTTTTCCCCTCCCTTCCTTTCAGAGTGTCACAGTTGTTGCTACTGGTCCATTTTCATTCTCTAGGACACTTTTCAATTCCCTGAGCCCTTTCTGCAGTTTATCAGATAGCAACTTCCAGGTTGGACAAAGCTTTTGTAGCCCTTTCCAATGTTATTTCAAACCACAACTGTTGCAGCTGCGCCTCCTAGACTCTTTGGGCATTTTGCCATTGGCTTTCTAATAAGGATTCATCTTTACCAGTAAGATTTCAGGTACTGTTTTAACTCCTCCTGTGCTTTATATGTTTGAACTGTGTACTGCCTTTTGTTCTGCCCTGATACAGGAGAGATACCAGCTCACGGGTTTTGTTCTTGGAAACCAGAACTGTGGGGGTTTTCTCTCTTTAACCCTCTTATAGGAAGCCCAGAGTTTGAAAGTTAAGAGCAGTAATTGATGATTGAGTCACGTACCTTTGATGCAATCCTGTTTATTTGCAAAGTCCTGATTTCTGTATCTGCAGGTAGAATCAAACAAGAGATAATTCCCTTGCTTGCAGTTCCCAATCTCTTTCAGTCAGCACTTGCCTCAATAGCTTGCTTAAGGTTTATCTTGAAGTCATGCTGTTGATGCTTTTGCGGCTCTTTTTGATGCTTCCTTTTGGTTTTTGATTGGAGATTCTCCCGCAAACATCCAAAGCAAGCATTCTGCTACCAATCAAGGTCCTAACCATCTAGGCTGCAGGGCTTATCTTCATTCCAGACTTCCCATATGTTTATGCTTTGGTTGTTCTCCCATTGTTTTGGTTATTTTGCTCCATAGATGAGCTTAATGTTTATTTGTATTTAGTACAAATGAAAAACAGTTCTTCCACTCAATGATTTCATCAAGTTTTGGACAATCCTGCTGTGATGCTTTCTTACTGCTCTATGGATGAAGGTTACCGAGGTGCATACACACACTGTAGGGAGAGGTGGTCGGCCATACAGCGTTTGGGATGAATTCTTGGGTCAACATGTCTGAACTCCTGAAGTGCCTCTCTAGTTGCTGATTGTCCCTCCATCTGTGTCCAAAAGGACTGATAATGAGATTTGGTTGGAGAACATTACTTTTCTTAAGGGAAAAATGTAGAGGTTTGTTTTTTTTTCCCCGGTAAAATCATTTGTGGACTGCAGGAGTGAAAAGACTTTTAGGTTTTTGATATTTTTATTAAAAAGCATTGGTTTAGGAAAACTTCAAGATTCTTTCTTCCCTTTCATTGACATTGAATAGATGTGGAAAAGAGGAATAAAATGGATTTAATTTAATAAATAATTTATGCAAAAAAGAATTTTGGAGAAAATCTTCACTTCTAATTGAAGACATTTTGTCAGATCATGGTTCCCACGTCTTAGGACAACCCTAAAGTCAAACTCCAAACTCCTTCTCAGCAAATATGTGTGATTATTTTACTCCTAGCAAAACTGCTAAAATCTGAACCCTCAAAGGTGCTTATCGAAAAAGTTGAACGAGACACGAGGCACGGCATGGTTCAGTGCTGCTGTTTCCCTACGGGATATGGCCACTGTGTAACTTGCACCAGCCCCTCACACGGGTAACTGGAGACAGGGTCTCACAGTCTCTAGCATAGATTTGGAGGTGCTGCATGGTGGGTGATCACTGCAGTTTTGCATAGATGCCAGATCCTTCTTGACTAAAGGGAAAGGTTTAGTCTTCTCATCGTAACATTTAGCTGAGTAAATCTAGTTGTTAACCTGTGCTTTAATACCTGATCACACCCACCTTGTGGACCCAGGGTCCCTGGGGTTAGAAATGACTCATCCACCCAGTTACTGCGTTGGCGCTATAATAATAATAAGAGATACCTAATTGGCGTGGATGCTAGGTACGCGGGAACGACCAGGCATGTGGGATGAGACAAAGATGTTGTTTAGGGCTTTTTCACAAACTCCAGGAATGCAGTAGAGGATGGAAATGGCTGTGACCAGGTGCCAGCAGCCAGAGTCCTGAATGTGCAAGTTTGATATGTAAAAGTGTTGGGTTATAAATTCTTGGCTTCTGGTGTCTTGTCCACCTCCCCATTGCCTTCCCCAGCTTTCACGCTTCCCAAAAGGGAACCTTACCCACCAAGATCACCCCAGGAAATCATCCTGTTTTCCTGTGTTTCTGGGCAGAGAGCAGAGGGGCTCAAACCAGGGTAGTCAGAGCTTTTGGACTCCATGGAGAACTACAGCAAGCACCGCCGTGCTCGTGCCAACACAAAATGCCACATTGTGCAGAATACAGCCTTTAATTCTATCGATTTCTTGTTCGACACAGGAACACAGAGCATGATTAAAGAAATTGTGTCTTAACTGACTGCTCCATATTGTCATGCCAGAAACAATTAGCTTAACTAGAAAGTTAATTTAATTGCAAATGTGGATGGGCAAACTGTGCCAGCCACTTCATTATCATTATTCTGTGTTATTCCTAATGCTTAGTGCTGTTTAATATGTTCTTATGGTATATGGCGGTGTAATTAAAAGATTGTCTCTGCAGAGGTTAAGGTTGCTGCTGAAAATAACTTCCAGTCTCAGTTTTGCAAGTCTTTATCTGTGAGGTTTCAATACATCCTTTAAAAACATTTTTAATACAATTTCCTTGCTTGTTTTTCACTTCTATGGATGAAAAAGAACAAAAGCGTAAGGAGTGCCAGAGACATAAGTAGCAGTAAGGATTGACCACAGATATTTTGTAGTAAAAGTATTCTGTATTTTTCTAAAAGAAGAGATTTTCCGTGTTCAATTTTTTCATGCGTTTTGAGATAATATATTTAATTTCTGTCATTTTTAGAAAGAAAATAATTTGCCTTGAAAGACTGAACTCGAGGGTAAACATTCAAACCTGCTGATTAAAATGACAACAAATAATTTCCCTACATCCTGGCACAGAAACACATGGGAATGGACTCTTGCAGTGGGCAGTTTTTAGGAATAAATTCCTTTGGGGAGAAGAATCACATGAGGAAAAAGCTAAAATTTGGTAGGAAAATGTGCAAATTGTCATTGTTTTTTCTTATGCGATTACAATGGATGACATTAGTAGTGACTCAGTCACCTTTTATCTCTGGACAACATCGTTATTACTATTATTTTACCGTACTCTCTTATTTTACTTTGTCCCATAATATTTTGCTACCAGTTTTAGATTTGGTTAGATTTGAAAATTGCTGGGCAATAAGTACATTGTACTGACAGAATTTGCTCTGAGTAGCTAGTTGAATCAAAGATCCATCCTTGTCTTTCCTTGGGCTGGTAATAATTTTTACATATGTCTGTTTTTTTAAGCAGTATTTTGTAAAGAAAAAAAATCATACCTGCTACATCAGGCTTTATCATGATGGTTCTAATGCATAATGTTGAAGAATGTGTGTGATTTTTAGATTCCTTATTAAAAAAGAAAAAAAACCAACCCTAAAACCGTATAAAAATTTGGATCAGATTTTGAGATTGGCCACCCACCCTTTGGCAGAATCCCTTGCCTGAAAAACTCAGCTTGAGAAAGGGAGTGCTACCAAGGTTGAGTGATGGAAAAAATAATAATAAAATGGTATTTGCTTTAGCAACATTGCCTGTAAATTTTTTCCTCGTACTCCAGCTACAAAGCATATCTCAGCCCACCTGCTTCAGAGCATCAACTGATCTTTGCTCTCAAGCTAAGCTGCCCTACCTGTGTTTTCTAGGTTTTTGGTGACAATTGTTTGTTATATGGCACTAAGCCTTTGCTTGCCACAGTATACGGTATTAGCTGACAGAGTATCTTGGACTAAACAGGCCACTCATCTGATCCAATATGTCATTTCTCATGTTCCCATAGAAACTTAGATTAATCAGTCATTCCTGATGCATTTCTTGTACAATATTGTCATTTTGATGCTCTTTTGCTGCTAGTTTTGAAGGCAGCGTCAAATTCGTTTGAGGAAATCGAGCCAACTTTGTGCTGCTTTTTAGCAGCAGGTACTTTGCCTGTAATGAGGAAAATCTCATTTTACAGAATTCTTGCAAGGTAAAGAAAACGTAGCTTCATATCCTTAATGAGAGCATTCTTATTCAAGAGCGCTTGACTGTAAAGAGTGCTATCCACAATGGTTAGTGTGGAGAGGAAACCTTAAGTAGAACATGCTATTGTGGCCTTTGAGCAGTTCCCATCTCCTCTATTCAGAAAGCAGAGTTAACTGAGGATAGCAAGAACAAACTGTACATGCGCTTGAGAAAAAGAACTTGACTTGGCAAGTTGGCATAAGTGTAACACAATATATTACCACTTTCTGCTGGGCTTATTCTCTTACTGTCATTGACCAGATCTGTTCAACGGCTGCCATATTCGGTTGCAAGTAGAAGAAATCCCAATTCCATCCCCCCACATCCCCCCTTTACTTTCCAAGAAAGTCAGTTCATGTAATCGATACCAGGTCTGTCTAGGAAGCTGTTCTGAAATTTTGGGGGGGGATGCAGGGGGAAGAGTGAGGGCTGAAGGATGAAGAAGGAACAAACATTAGACCTGACAAAGCTTGAAATATAAAACAAAAAAGCATCTGCGAGGCATAATAAAACAAAGTGTATATACGTGTTGTTCTCACAGAGTATTTGGCTGAGCCCGGGCAACGGGAAAGCATGCATAGCTAACGCTCCTGACTGTGTGAAACCCTTTGTATACTCCAGAGTCTCTGCAAGAGACCTTGATTACAGAGTTTGGCATGATACCCAATACATTTTTTGGAATGGTTTCTTGTCCATCACTGACACTCGTAATGAGAAATTTATACACCATCCAAAGCGGATAAATTAATTTCCAACACTTTTGACTTGGGTCAACAATGGCTATTGGCAGTGCCTATTATTTGCCTTTTTATTAAAAAAAAAAAAAAGAGGAGAAATTGCTCTTCTTCATGGTGATAGCATGGTAAAGACCCTGGGTATAGTGGAGATAGAATCTTGGCAAGCACATATATAGGTCAGGATAGAGTATTTAACTTTTCAATGTAAATGAAAGTAATTTTCTTCAGTATGAACAGTTTAATAAATTCCCAGCATAGTTTTCATTAAGAAATTTGCATATTGGCTAGTGTAAAATTTTCTGAAAGCAGTCAGTTGGCAAAAATAATTTGGTTTTACTTCTACTTTTCCAATCCAGCTAATAGCCAAGGAATGAAGTATAAATTAGCTATCCCTTTGAGAACTCCATTTAAAACTTGGATGCTTAAGTTAGCCTTTTAAAGATGATAATTGTGCATATTCTCATGCAGATACACACAGCAGAAACGGGGAAAAGGCATTAAAACACACCTACACACAAAAACCTGTGGATTGGAAGCAAACAATAAAATTGCTGCATCTTCTTGGGAGATACTGAAATTGGGGGACATATAGATAAATTACTAGTAAGTTCCCATCTTGTGCAGCCTGAATTAGGCAATTTACTACATTCTCTAATTCAGTGTAAATTCTGTGGCTTTGGCTGATCTTTGACTTTTTCTGTGTGTTTTATTTTGTACGTGCAAAGCACAAGGTTTTATTGCAGGCAAAACCCTATTTATATGCCCAATTTATCCAAATGCAAGAGTTTCTGCCAGTTTTTTTAAATATAACTAGAGAGCTTCATGTAAATAAATTATTTAGGTTATCAGAGTTATATGATAATGGAAAAACATAACACTAGTAAGTATTAAAAGGTGAAAAATAAAAGGAGCTTATGGATTTTAAGGAAATATAAAATATGGCAGTTTGTCAGTGGGGATTATGGAGTGTGAACACAGGTAATAATGCACGTCCACTTTTATTTTGTTGTATTTCAGTTAGCTCCTTTGTGCAGGAACTGTTTGTAGTTTTGATTTATATTTGTACCTTAAATTTAGGCTGTGTTGCAACAGGAAAGACAAAAATGGTTTATGTGATTTTTCCGAGAACTGCTTTGGAGGCTTTTTCCTAAAAAGGCCAAATTCCCTTTTATCTGCCTTCTTACCTACTTGCTTCCTTTGAGCAAGTAGGATTGTCGGAGGAAGGTAATAGTTGCTGTGTGCCTTGGCGGTTTGGAGGTTGGAAGGATGCTTCATGCAGCTGATACGCTGGCTGCACTGTGCATAGTGACAACTGAAATACGGATCCTGGGATGCTGTGCTGGTAGGTCCTGATGGCATCGCATGGACACCCATTATTAGGGAAGAACCAGAGCAGGTTTTCAGATGAGCTCAGACTAGATGATCTAATGGTCCCATCTGGCCTTAAAATCTGTGAGTCTATGAAAGACAGTCCTGCAGTTATAAGCATTTTAGAACTGTCAATTCCAGATTTACTTCAGCGTAAGAGGCAACTGCTTCCATGCTTAAATGCTTGGTTATGCATTATGTACGTGGTGTCATAAATGCTCTATAAAATAGAGAGATGCAGCATGAAAAAGGCACAGCAAAGCAGAGCAGCTCGGTGTAATAAGAACGAGGAGAGGTGATGCTAATATCTGTAGAGGATGGGTGTATGGAAGAGACTTGAGAAAGGTGTAGAATGCATTTGGGGAAGCAGAAAGGATACACTTCCCCAAATATGAAGGAGTCTAAAGCTGCAAAGCCAAAGGAAGAGAGAAAGAAGCAGGAAGAGAAAAAGGGCTAGTGAGTGAGAAAACAAGGAAGTAGGAAGGACCAAGAGCAGCAGACAGCAAAGCTGCAGGATGCGAGGACGAATACAACTCCTTTATTCACTCCCTTTATCGTTCTAGGACTGAGCCTGTACAGCTGTCATTCAGTGTCTCCGCTGCTATGCCTTCTTTAACTTCCTTGCTAAAATCCAGCAAGGGAGAGAACTGAGAGGGGGAGAGGAGGTGGGAGATGAGGGGAATGTATTTTTTGGTCCCTCTCCTTGCTAACGGAGCTGGGTGTGCATACCTGAGTCTTGGAGGGGATGCTGGAGTTACAGATCCTGGGGCTGAGAGAGGCCCTGGCAAGTACCTGGCAGCTCATCGGAAGGAGGCAAGTGGCTGGGAGGGAAGAGAGGGGCCACAGGAGCTTTTTCACCTTGAGTCCCAGCACCCTCAGAGAGAAGAGGTGCTGCAGGCACAGATGTATTGCAGTCATACGCGATTGTATTAAAGTCACTCTTAGTTCTTTTTTGTTTGAGTGGTTGGTTTTGGGTTTTTTTTACATTCAAGATGAATATTAACTTTTTTTCCTGGCTTCTGGGTACCTCAGTTTTGATTTTGTGGCTTGTTTTTTTTTCTGATAGCATGGATTAATGTTAAACATGCTGAAGGGCAGTGTGAGAGGGCAGGGCCCCTGCCCTGATGCAGACATCTGCAGCTGAGCTGTTTCCTCGAAGTACTTGCCCAAACAGCTCATCAGCCTCTGTCCTTTTGCAAGTACAGTGAAGTATGTGCTGGAAGTACTTATGCTTGTAGGGAGTGTGTACAAAAAATATTCTCGTGATAGAAAAACATGGTTCATTTGAGACAGGAATTGCTTTCTATAATCTCGACAATTTTGATGAATTTTTCCTCGAGGTTTCTGTGGTTCAGGATGGCTTTTTCTGAGAGAATGGGGGTATTTCTTCTTGGGTTGCCAACAGCTTTCACCTGAGATACTGGAGATGCAAGTTTAAGTCAGTATTCCTCTAAACTCACAAAATCTTAAGCCTTATTCCTTGAGCTAATCAAAGGAGTGTGATAATCACTTGGCTCTCATCTTGGTATATCACAGTATCTTGGGGTTTTTTTTCCTACAAAAATACTGAAATGACCAGATTTTCCATAGCCAAATATTTGTGCTTTTTATTTTGTGTGTTTATTTTGCAAAACATTTGTTTTCTCACCAACGCCTAATTCACACCTTTCTCTTTGGTTCACATAATAAGGAAAGGCGCTCTGTAAGGTGTGGTACGGCAAGGATTGGATTGCGATTTTATTAAAGTTTTCCCCAGAGTCAAGGAAGGAGGAAGCTGATTATCTTGTAATTGGTATCTCTCTGGGGTGATGCACTTGTTAAATCCTTACATGTGATGGGGCCATCTAGTTACACTGAACAGATTACCTGCTGATTGCTACTTCTGGGATTTACTGATAATGCTGAATGCCAAAATCTTTCTGAACTGTGAGTGGAAGAATTAATTCCCACTGCCTTCATTTACTTTCTAATGACAGCTAATAGTCTATCTAGGTTTCATTGTTTCCAAGCACAGATACTGGGAAATCTCTTTTGAACAGAGCAGAGAGGATTTGCTAGCATTTCTACCTGTTGCTTTGATGGGATAGAGAATTACTTGCTTCCTAGCTGAATATCCTTGACTTGCTTTTCACTCTCAATAAAGCAGCCAGGTTTTACCCTCTGAGGCACTTTCCCTTCTGTGTTTGGGGATGGATGTTACCTCTAACGTCAAAACTGGGTACAAATTGCCTTGGTGTTTCAGGACACGTTCTTCCAGAGATTTTATCTTGGACTTTTTTGCTACCTATCTGGTAAAGCTTTTTTTTCTTCTTCTGGGATTATAAACTCTCTCTGTGATATTTATCAGACTTTTTATTTCATTTTAAATATAAAATAACCAAATGTAATAGAGAGAAGGACGAGGGACATTCAGACCTGATGTAAGCGGTCGAGCACAATTTTTTCCAGGAGAGCGGTGGCAGAACTGAAACAGGCCCAAAAAAATCTCTCTTACGAGTTGGCTTGCCGGCATGCCTCCTCCCCTGGCCAAAATACTGTAATTCGTACGGCTGGTTTGCTGCGTACCGGGCTGCTCCTGACCGTACAGGGCTTTGGTAGTAAACAGCGAGCGGCGGGGATGAATGGGGCTAGGGGATGGGAGGGGAGGGGAAAGGAAGGGAAGGGAAAGGGGGAGGGTGATATATTCCTGCCGCTGGGAAGCAGAGCGGAACCGGGCCGCCGGGTATCATTGCATAACAGATGATGTATTGTACAGCCTGTACCCTCTCCTAAAGAGCAGAGGTGGGCACGCCAAGGAAGGCTTGAGCCTGGCTCCCGGTGAGTGCCTGGCTCTGGCCTGCCTCCACGGCCGCGAATAAAGACGAGTTAAGGAAGAGGCAAAGGGAATATGCTGGCATCGCCGTGCTCCCCGTTACTCACAGTAACGAGATTGCTGTGAGGGTGAAACAAAGCCTTGCTGCGGGCAAGGGATGGGCTTTTCTTGCCACAGAGTGGAAAGCCCAGGAGGCCTGCTCTTCCCAGCATCTCCCTGCACGACCTGGAGCCTCCTCTTCCCCAGGTGGAAAGGTGGGAGGTCTCCTAACGCGTCTCTGCAAGGAGATGGGAACCTGCTGTCTTTTCCCCCTTAGGAACCCCAAATACCGTACTGCTTTGCAGCATCATGTCCAGGCTCTAGCAGCTAATGCGGCCTCGCTCCAGGGCAGCGGGGCCAGGGTGCTGCTCCTGCCTGGGCAGCTCGGACAACAGCTGCTTCCAGCTCAGGGTTTTCAAAAGCGCAGCTCGTCTTCAGCCTTTAAACACTTAGCAATGAACAGAAAATGGGTCTGTGAAAAAATCCCAACAAGATACAATACAGAGGGGTGTCTTTTCCCTCTTTGTGGCAGATCAAACACATTTATCTAAGGTTTTAATTTCTTTTCCTTTCACATCGTAGAGAGGATCTTTAGCAGAGAACGGAACAGCCGGGTGATGTATTTTTGGGTTATAACTTGAGAACAAAAGCTCATTAGGACTCAAAGATTTTATATGGATAACACCACCCACGGTTACTTTAGATAGGGTAGAAATGTTTTTATGCTTTAGGGCACAAACTAGCTATTAAATTACTAGGGAACTACAAATATCTACTAGACATATCGATGGGAGCGCAACCAGAACGCAGAGTACTACATAAAATAATTATATACAGCACAGCTAATATTAGATCACATGAAAGTACATGACTGTTCTATAAAAATCTTGTGCATCTCTGTATCGGATATTGGGGAGGGGGGAGCGGGGGCGGGCATTGGTTTTGTACAGGGAGATGCTGACCTAGCTGTCAAAGGTTTGAAACCTTGCAGCCTCTGCCAGCATTTCGTGGCGGGGCTGCGCCGCTGGAACCGCCGGAGGAGCTGAGTTTCCTCAACTAGCAAAAAGTCCTCCCTTTTCTGTGGTTACCTAGGATGTAGGGAACCCAAACGAGCGGTTCCCTTCTCCCAAATGAGATGATCCGTCACGCCTGGAGGATCCACTGAACAAGCGTGTCCTTGACGTGTGAGCCCGAATTGGGGTCGGTGACAAGGACAACTCTGACATCATATGAGTCATGTGAGAAGGGAGGGGTGTCGCTGCCTCTTGACGGGGGGACGCATCTGTTCCACGCTAGCTCGTGAGATGTGAAGAGGTTGCAGTGCTAAGATGCACATAGGGAGAGTGGGAGTGTGCCGCTTAGCAGGGCTTTTTTGAGTTTGGGAATCTCATCGGAGCTGCCTCTCTTCTGCTCTGTGATTCCCGCCCCTCAGATGCAGGTGGCTGTTGGACCAGCGCTGGCGTGGCAGAGGGGCGAGGGGCTCAGGCCTTGGTGTGGGAGAGCCCCGTGGGAAAGTCAGGGGCGGATTTCCCACCTCCATGGGACTTGAGAGGTCTGCGTGTTGTCCCTCAGGGGCATCTGAAGGATAACGGAAGAAAAGCTTAAAGAAGGTCTTGCAGGATGTGCTGTTATTAATTAGAAGGCACGTAGACACTGTGGGATTAGCCGCCTGACGTTCCCACTAGAAAAGGCACACTTTGAGCTGCTAATAACTTTGCCAAACTGAGAAGTCAGGGCAACTGTACAAATGAAATTCTCTAAGCTGCCGTGTCTTTCACTTCATGCATCGGTGCTATGCACTCCGTAAAGAAATGTTTCTCTGAAGGCGGGGAGGGGGAAAGTACGTGAACGTGTAATTAAGACCATCAAAAGGTATGCACACAAGTAGGGTCTGTTCTAGCTGCAGAGCTCTAAATATTTCATTTTCTGACTTCTTACTTCAGCTTTGCTCCACAGTGGCAAAGAGATAGGTCCTGTACAAAGACGGTGAAAGAAAATCTCTCTCATCAAGAGATGATGTGTACATACTTCAGATGTATGGCTAAAGGCATATGTGTGGGGTGAATATATGTACCAGCTTCACTGGTAGTTACAGCCACATTTGTGTTGGTTTTGTTTTATTTTTTGTGGGTATTAACTAAAGGTTAAGAATTTTAAAGACAAGATGATGGGCAGCATTGGGGAGGTCATGAGGGTATGTGTTTGTAAATCTAACAGCAGGAGGGTGCTCAGGTCAGTCATCATGGGCCAACTGTCGTGCAGTGATTGCGAGAGGGCAGTTCTGGTGCGAAAAGGTTAAAAAAGCAAAGGGAAGTGATGAGACATTGCACGCTCAGTACCCCAAAGAAAAGGGAGCTGGTGGGGAAACGCAAAGAGAAAGGTGACACAGTCCAGCAAGTGCCTAAGAAAAGATCATAACAAAGTTCTTGCTGGACGTTGGTGAATCAAAGCAGAAATAGAGATGTTGCCATGGGCTGAAGTGGTATTAAGTAATCTGTATACAGAGGGCGGTGATTTGTGTTTCTGCCTGAGATTAAGAAATGACAAGGTAGAGGAAATGAAAAGGATAATACAGATGTTGCTGGGAATTACTGTCGTAATTCTCCTGTTGTGGATAACTGGCAAAACCTGAACCCAAAGCCCTCAGCACTTGCACGTAGAATAAATGCTGCTTGGCTTCAAGCACTTGACTAGTGGCTACCGCAGCCATGTGGGTGCAGAACAGAGCAGGTTGGTTCGTGGAAGAAAAAAAATCCTTCTCCCCCAAGCATGGGGGGTTGATTCAGGGGCGCTGTGTGCAGATTTAGGGAGCAGCCATGAATGTGTCCTGCCCAGGGAGATTCTGCCTTGGTTACGGCCTGAGAAGTGAACTTCAAGGAGGAAAATGTCAGAGGGGGAACCTGACCCGATCCAGCTGCGTTCCCTGTAGTGTCTGCTGCTTCTTTGCACAGTCTTTGCCACAGAAAACTCATGCCTAACTATTATTTGTGTATTTTATTATTTTAGAATGTCATTTTTCTGCCAAATTTTCCTTGGGAGTGTACGCTGGAAAAGTTTTGGGTAGAGCTGGATAGCACAAATCCCACAATTTATATCTTATCTAAACCATGAAGGAATTTCATGGACCAAGTGAAAAGACACATGTGCAAGGCTGGGGCTTTGTTCCAGCTGAATTTCGGAGCCTGTGTATAAGTGCAAGTGTGACTGCTTCTCACAGAAAAACCCCTCAGTATTGTATACTGAAAGTCCCACTGAACTCTACTGTTGAAGCCAGCATAACAACTACTTGTGCTGCACTAACACCCAGCGGCCCAGCTCATATTGGGACCCTGTTGTTCTCGGCACTTGTCACGCAGGGTGAGAAATAAAACCTTCTCCTGATACGTTGCAGACAGCACGGGATAAGCAAGGGTGCTGCTGAGGTGTCCTAGTTCAAAGAGCAAGCCAGTGGGAGTGCCAAGGACTTAAAGCACACCCAATAACTGGGTATTTTCAATTTGTATCTCTTGGGGTTTTGTGTTTAAGCTCATGCGTGGACCTTAACATGCATATTTCCCCCACTCTGCCACAGGTGCCCTGTTGTGTACCTCTACGTACAGTAAGAGAGAGGCAAGCCATGACAAGTCTGGACTCCCTTCACGTGGGGAGGGCCGCCACACCGTCAGTCGCACACGGCTTCCTCCTTCCCTGCAGCCCTTCGCAGACTACTTTGACCCATTCCGGCTGAGTTGCACAAAATCCTTTCTGAGGCCTTAAGACTGATATAGTTTATCCCTATTTTCTTCAGGATTTTTTTTTAATTTTATTTTTCTCAAAGAAAAGCTCCTAATCAGTATTGTGCTGGCCTTTGTAGAATTCCTCCTTCTCCACCTCCGTTTCCTCTGCCTTTCCTTGCTAGATGTCTTCAGGTCTGGACCAGATACTTATACAATAAAGTGCTGGGAGCACCACCTGGGAACTGGTCACAGACCACAGTAAAATGTGAGGGGGCAATGAAGGGGCTTTGTACTTGCTTCTCCTCTTGTGCAAAGATCTGTCATACAAATACTCTTGAGAATTTCGGTACGTTTCAGTCCTTTATGGAGCCCTAAAATAACCCCCAGTAAAATATAGCTTCTACTTTAGTGGCTCTCCCAACACTGATTTTTCTTATTAATCTCCCTAGCAATACTTATAAAAATGCTTGACTATGGTTACGCAGATTGTCTGATGCGATCACTAGCAATTATGCTAATCACAGTCTTCTCGCAGTTCTTTCCCATCTGTTTTATCCACCTATGGATACTTACAGTGATATAAATGATAAAAGAGGCTCCGATCACATCATGCTCTCATTTGCTGGTCAGTGTATGACCAAAAATTTTACAGGTACAGACTAGGTGGCGGGGGAGGAGTGAGAGGAAGGAAGTTTCAGAATATTCCCATTTTTTATGGAAGAGGAATGGACACACAAGACTGAATAACTTCCCAGGAATGCCTGTGGCAGAGTTGTGGATTGACTGCAGGCCTCTGGAAAACCTTTTCTGTATGACGCCACATAGGCTGAGCATCACACAGGGCGGAAAAAAAAAAAAAAAGACACCTCTGCTGCCATTTACTGGAACTGGAGGAAGAGGAATGTGAGGGCAAGGAGCAGATTTTGTTTGCCTGACCCGTTGTCATTAGCTGAGGGTGGAAAGACAATAAAGGATTGTTTTCTTTGCTGTGTGCCTGAAGAACTGCAGTTTGCCAAGTGCAGCTTGGTTAGTGAAGGCACACACTATTCAAAATGCCAGCCTTGAACAGAGAGGCGGTGCAGCTGGCACCTACCGCTGAAAGCAAAGGGAAAAGGGATCCCTTCTGCTATGGGCGAGATACTCGTGATGGCAGGGGCTCATCTCAGTGGTCCTCCATGTCACCGCATCATGTCTGCAGCCCAGTGACAGTGCTACCTCTCAATATCTGGGGGCTAACCAGTGGAGAGAGCAGGGTGGCCAACGGGCTGTGTGGCTGTGATGTGTGTAAAATTGGTGCTGTCAGGGCAGTAAAATCTTTCTTGGGGAGGAGGATGGAGACCCCGCATTGGCGTTAAGGCAAGAAGCCCCAGCCTGGTGAGAGCAGCATCCCTGACTGCTGGCATGGGTAGAAGTCTGGGGATGCAGAGACTGCAGATGGGGTGATGTGACATGATTAGTTAAGGGGGTATCATAGTTAATGGTGGTGAAGTATCTCCTCTCAGAAGCCCTGAAGAGTGCTTCACACTTGAAGGTGCTTTCACACCTTGATGCTTCACTAACCCCTGATGCTAAACAACAAGAGATGAAAGAGATCTCAAAGAAACACTTGTTTGTAGGATATTGCACTGCTTCAGGAAACTGAAGCAAAGGTTTATTGCATGGATTGCTGTGGTGAAGGGCAGTAACTTGTTTGGAAAGTAATGCTCTGCTCCTTTTCCCCTTCATAAAGTTTTCTTCTCTTTATGTGGAGAATTAGTGCTTGGGAGAAACAAAGCGTGGCCAGTAAAGACTGTACAAGTAAACTGCTGGAGTTGCTGGGTGGGGATAGGATCTGCTGCTAAGTGGAAACCGTAGTATGAAAGAAGTGTCCCGAATCCATGAAAAAAGCTCCAATACCTATTTTTTGTAACACTTGACTGTATGCAAACGGTGAAATCTTTGAAACAGGAAATATGTTTTCTTTATGCGTATGGATGTACCTATCAGACTGGGGCCCCAGTTCTGACCTGAGGGTGTAGATGCTACCTTGATAAATGGCAATTACTTTTCGGAAAAACTTGGATTAATCTTGGACACAAAAAAAGCAGCAGCATTCACTTGGAGATCATTTATGGCCTTTGGAGAGAAAACCGTGCTTTGCTGGAATATTACCTGTCAGAAAAGAACCCTTGGACCAAGAATCTTTTGGGGCTTTGTGTGACATTCAGCAAAATCATATCCGTTAGGAGATGCTTTCCTGCAGCAGATCCAGCTCCGTGTCCCATTTCCGGCTAATACAACACACAATGGGACTACAGATTTCTAAGGAAATAAATTCTTTCCAAGCAGTTGTCGAAACTGTTGAGTCTAGGGAAATATATAGAGATGGATGGGATATGTCATTCTTAGAGGGATGAGTTATTTAAAGCGAGTCTGGGGTATGCTATTCTTAAAGGAATGAGATATTTATCAACAGACTTACATATTCCTGTAACGATTCCAGTGAGAACAATGAAAATTGTGACTGAGTCAACATAAATTTAGAGTTAAAAGTTAACTTAAGCTTGGAATTTTCAAAGGCACTTAGTGCTGACCTAACTCTGAGCTCTTCAAAGTCAATGGGAGTTTTATGACGTACGTCAGTAGAGAGAAAATTACTCTGATAAAGCTTCTGAAATCACACCCTAAATTGATAAGTACATACTTTTACTATATTTCTGATATACTCCTGATAGATGCATATTATTCTAATGTGGATGGGTTGTTTCAAATGAGTTGGATACTTCCCTTAAGGATAATGGAATTTAAAAAAAAAAAAAAAAATCTTAAACCCCTTTATGGTAGGGAATATGTCTTCTGCATCTTGCAAAGAGCTTATTGCACCAAAGCCTTAATATATAATAAAAATAGACCATCTTTTCAAATGCATTTGTTAGATGCCTAACTATATCATTAAGTCATTGGATATCATTTATATTATTAAAATAGTGCTCAGGTGCTTACGACAAGCCTTAAGATACTCAGCTGATAGTTAAATCCATAACATATGCCCCACCTGGAAAATATGGCCCTGAAATAGCTGTTCAAAATTAAATTTCCATGTGAAGTTTTCCTATTTTGGGCCTCATCTCCAGCTGGAAGACTAAGATTAGTTTCTTTGAGAGTTAACTCTCTTACCCCAGGTAAGCACTGCATCCCAAACTTCTTTTTGTCCTTCTGGTTAGCTGTGATCTTTAGAAAGGCTTGATTATGCTTGGATTGGTTGGTGAGCACTGGGAAATATCATAGAATCATAGAATGGTTTGAGTTGGAGGGGACCATCAAGATCATCATCTAGTTCCAACCCCCCTGCCATGGGCAGGGACACCTTCCTCTAGACCAGGTTGCTCAAAGCCCCATCCAGCCTGGCCTTG
>JAVKLA010000001.1:40089788-40199258 GCA_034782735.1 Sagittarius serpentarius
GCTTTCTTGTAGGCCCCCTTTAGGCACTGGAAGGCTGCTATAAGGTCTCCCTGGATCCTTCTCTTCTCCAGGCTGAACAACCCCAACTTTGTCAGCCTGCCTTCGTAAGAGAAGCCCTCTGATCATCTTTGTGGCCCTCCTCTGGACCCGCCTCAACAGGTCCGTGTCCTCCTTATGCTGGGGGCCCCAGAGCTGGATGCGGTACTCCAGGTAAGACACAGAGCAAAACCGAAGTGGCATTAAGGGGAAACTTATGAGTGAAATCTTAGTCCTCATAAAGTCAATTGGAGTTTTGCCACTGATTGACATGGGGTCAGGATTTTATCCCTTAACTTCTCTAACGTCTTTACTTTTGATGACTTGCTATGTAAGTCTTTATGATACACTAATGCTAGTTTATATGTTCTGAAGATATAGTGCCTGGTAAAACAGAAGATGCAAACCTAGTATAAACCTCCAGTGTGTTTCTGTTCTGTCTTCTTCAGGCACTAAAGGATGTGTCTTTTTGGCTACTGGTCTGCTGGAGCTGAAACTTTCCCAAAACTAACAGCTAAGCAGTTCAGTGTGTGTTGCATGGGACAGCTACAGAATTCCAATTACTGCAATGGTGAGTAGCACTGAGACATGTAATCCTCAAATTTAAGTCATTAAATAGGCTGTAAATGCACCCAGGAGCATTCAAAAGATAAAACAAACACTAAATAGAAATATAAAAAAAGACCTTCAGGTCACAGTACTCTTTGTCAGAGGTATTATTTGGTATTTGGTGTGTCAGAAAGATTTGCAAAATGAGAATTACAGCCCTATTTCATTAGGCATATAAAGTGCTTGCAGAAGGACTCTTGGACATCTAGGATATGTGTGCTAAGAAAGCAACTGCTGAAAGCATGATAGAGGAGGGACAGAAGCATGCAGTGCAGTTTATATATGTATATGTATTTGTGTTACACACTATTAAAGCAAAGATCAGACATCCTGATTTATCCTTTAACCTGCTCATCAACCAGCTAATTTCCTACAGAGTCTGTAGCAGAAATGAGTCTTGAGAAGGGATTTGGGGGAAGATTTAAAGAGGGATTTGAAACGTTTGGCTACTGGTTGATCAAGTTTTCCATTACTGACAGTTGACCTGTGACTTCTAATTCTTGTGCTCACAAGAGGTTCTGATCAGATATTTTTTCTTGAACACGAGGCACAACTATGGCTTCAAATTTTATATAGACATGTATTGTGCAGTGCCACTTGACATGCATGCTCATCAGTAGTAGACTGTGAAAATGAATTTAAATGCAGATTATTATATGTTGGATATGCCACTGAATCCTCACAATGATGCAAGAGCAAGAGCTCTGTGCACACCACATGTAGCTGTACAGATAAACAGATTTAGTCAAGTGATTAGACATTGTGTTATTTTAATGTGATTACTTCTGTGGAAATAAAGACAAAAGTTTTATTGTATATTTTATTGTTACTATCATCACAGCATTTTCTGAAGAAAAAGACAAATTCTTTTCCTGGTTGCAGCTTCTCAACTAAATATCAGAGATGCCTTGAAGTCATAAGCTATGCAGTGTCGTTGCTTGTATTGCAGCTTTAGCCAGGATTCTCTGCACTGTTCTTTCTGTGTGAGGGGAACAGAGAGAAAAATGGATAAGTTTGTTTAGAAAGGCTTGTGAGCATTTCACCTATTGTGGGGTATACTTTTCTTTTGCAGTATTTCCTTATATTTACTGAATTTGTGTCCTTTGTGCTGTGCTGACAGCAGTTGGATTCCTTGATTGTGCTTTGTTTTAAGATTTTCACTTGTGGCCAGTGAAAAGATGAATTAAACACTTTAGAATCCTAAATGCATCTTTCTTATTATCATGGTTTAAGCTGTCTTGTTTTAAATGCCAAAGGCTTGAGGCCTAGGAAAATGTTGCAGATCTTTCAAAACCTGTGTAGTGATGCCAAGTGTCAGGACCAGCTTGTGACCAATAACTGAAAAAATCGCTGCCAGAAGTACTCAGCATTAAACGTAAAGGTGTTTACTCTTCTATGGCTAAAGACGCAAAATCAGTCACGCACCCAGCACCCATACTTTCTGCCTTCAAACTGCAACCAGATAAAAGAACCATCACCTCATCTGTCTTCTAGACATGTTTCCCCTCTGTTTCCAAACTCACCTTACTCAAAGGCAAACCTTACGGAAGAGGAACCTAATCACAAGCTTCATTATATGCTCTGCCATAGCTGGCAAGTGAGTAAGTAGGGTTCAGATTGTTTCTTTCAGCTGAAAACCGTATGTGCTGATTGCAACTTTGTTAAATACATAAATAACTGGAGCCCTTCCAATCAGAGCCAGCCAAACCTTTTAATCATATACAGAAGTGTTCCTCGTGACATAATTATGCTATCCAGACTCCTTCCTTCATTGGGAAATATTCTGTCAAACAGTAAAATAATTAGCATGGATTTTAAAATCGGCATTGACATTCTAATGTCTAATTAGGTAATTGTCATTGGCACAGCAATACCTATTAGGAGCATGCAATTTGTGGAAGGGGTTTTGATGGAACAGACTGCAGGTGCAGATGGTCTAACAGCAGGACTCTTACCCGATGTAAACAAAGGTATTTTAATTAGCCATGTGACCCTGATCATTGTTAAAAGGTAAGGGCTGCGCATTCATCTTCCCACCATCTACTTCCTGGTACTTTCAAGGGTAATGTTGAAATACCTCGACCTATGGTAAATTGTGTGCAGACTTGATTTAAATTCTCTTTGAATCTAATTATTATTTCATTTGGCTTTTGGCAACATTAGAGCTATATTGCAGTTGGCTTAGAAGTCTTACCTAGTTGCTGGGCTATTTTTGGTTTGTAGATCTCAAATGCTAACCTGCACAAAGATATCAACTTTTGCTTAGCATTTTGGGGAAGACTTCCAAGATGTTGAAGTTTAGTTTTCAGCAAGTGCATGAATTCTATAGAATTATAAAAATCAGCTGCTGGTGAGTTTGCATGTAACTCAGCACAGTTCTTAGTTAAATTAATTTTAATTGGGAAAACAGGAATGACCACGCAGTCTCGGCAGCTATGAATAACCTTGGAGTTAGAAACACAAGAGACCCAGTCGGCTCCCTGTCCTCTTTGCACCGGGAGTGAGAGAAGCGCTGTGTATGTTAGATACGCCCAGAGCAGACATTGTACCTGGTATCTGAAACAAAACTTCATGGAAAGTGTGTGCATTTTATTTTTCTCATTACTGCAAAGGAAACAAATATCTAAAAAAAGTGGAGGAAAGGCACTTTTGTATTTCTTTTCCCCTGAAGACTCTTTTATTGATGTCTCAATTATATTACCGTTCTTAAATTACAGTAAAATATTTTTCGTTATTATAGTTTGGCCTTAATCATATTTCGGTTTTTAGCACTTAATCACATAACAACAAATACACTTGCTTTACTGCAATGATGTCGTCCTAGTTAATGTATTGCAGTTGTTCTTAGGAGCAAAAAATGAAGTATTTGTAGAGCTGGGGCCTTAAACCGTACACAGCTTAGTGCAGGGTCTGTCTGTGTGGTATGTTTTCTGCAGTGTTTAACTCAATGAGTTACAGATTACTAATCTGCAGGACTGATATTCAAACAAAGTGAAAGAAATATATCTATATATCTTCCCTCCGCCTCACCTTTTTGGAACCTGCTGGTACTGTGACAAGGCACAGGACTACAGTTCCCCAGTGAACCTGCAAGTGGCTATGTTGTAAATATTTAGGTATACACATTATGAAGTTGAGAATAGTTCTGCTAGTCTGAAAGCAACTCCTAAAAAAATTTAATTTCCAGTCTGAGTGCAAGTACTGGATCAGCATCTACATTATAGGTACAGATACGACATATCCGGATGGCTACTTGGTGCTCTGAAGCTCACATTACCGACGGTACCCAAGTCGGGTATAACGGGCTTGAAAGTTTAGCTTTTGGCTAGTTCACGAGCAAAGCAGGTGGGCTTGGGTTCAGCCAACAGTAGGGACCGAATGCAGGTGCCTGAGCCAGGAGCTGAGTTACCCCTCTCCTTCTCAGAAGGAAGAGCAGGTACCTCCAGGGCTGGAAGAATTCACTCTGGGAAATGTCTAGCTCTCTGCAGTGGCTGAAAAGAGGGAGCTCTGGCTGACAAAGCTCTCAGCTTGGCTGCTTAAAAAATGTTTGATAAGAGTTTGCTAGGATGAGTCTAGGGCACCGTGAGAACTGGTTTAAAGTGTGAGGATTTTTGTTTTGGTTTGTTTTGTTTTGTTTTTTTTTTTTTTGTTTGTTTTTGTTTTTTTGTTGTTTTTACGTTTGTGAAATTTATTGCTGAAATCGGAGAGCAAATGTGCATGGTACCCTTCCAAGTCACTTCTGCAGTCAACTTTAAGACAAAAACATAAACTGTAAATCTTTCGATTGTAAATAATTCTAGTACCAAAGTTCTTCAAATTCTCGAGCAGTCGAGACATGTAAGAACCCAGCGAAGATGCTTCTTTAAAGACAGCTGCAATGGCTGCTCAGGCATATGATTTCTTTAACATATGAGAATCCAAACCAAGTTTTTTTCCAGTAATTTGATTTGCCACTGTTTTTAGGATGGGAGCATCTCTTAGGTGCCTGGAGCACGTGGTACGTCTTGGTTATTTCATAAGGGACTGTTTCATGCTATGGCTTTATGAACAGCGCCGGACAGATTCTCTAATGAAATATGTGGTGGCCTTTTGACTTCGTGTTCAGATCCATCCAGAGCTATAAAATGAAGAATCTATATTCCTAATAGAGGTGATATAGGCTATGTGCACTGTTTTTATTTTTTTGAAGCTGTCTAATACAAACACAGAAACATTTATTGAATCAATGGTGAAATATAAACTTCTTTTATTATCAGATTAAACAACTTCAGGAAAACCTTTCATCTTGAGAAATGCATGGCTTATGTTGCTGCTTTCCAATGAATGTGAATGTTTTTCCACTTCTGTCAGGCAAGTGCTATAGAGACCATATTGTTTGAGTGTGAAATAATGTATACTTGTTAGTTAATGAGTTCAACCACCATGAGATAATCCTCAAGTGACATGATGCCTGTCTGTGCTTAAAAATAAATAAATAAAAGCTAGAAAGAATACAAATGATAAACACACATTATATCTTTCCTACTGATGCTGGGGTTTAATTATAGGGGACAATTACCTACCATAGTCAAAGGATTCGCGCATTAATAACATTATATGGGGATAATGTCTTTCTAAGCTGCTATAGCATTTAAAAGCTGGTACTTATGTTGCAATCCAGATTCTGTCTACCCGTCAGTCCTGTCTGGATTATTGCTACATTATGTAATGTGGTCTCTTGTGGTTTTTTTACTGTGTAATTAACATGTGGGTCTGACTTATCCAGTCCACTCTAATAAAGCAGCCTTAATGAGTGAAATAATAATAATAATAATAATAATAATAATAATAATAATAATAAATCCTACATGATTTCTGAATTTTTCTGTTACTCTTACCATGGCATTTGTGTTCCAGCAATACGAAGGCTCAATTAAATATATGTATCTAATTGTATTCAATTTACATGCAGTAGTCTTCTGAGAAGTTTTCTCTGGTTTTATCCAGGAAAAATCTAACTGTATTGGAAGGCTAGGGTGGATAGACAAACTTTCTAACTCTGCATTCCCTGCTGCTCCTTAGTCCTGCACTTTCACAGAGGAGAGATACTCTAAAACCTGTCAAAACTTAATCTCTTGCATATCCTTCTTAAATATTGCGTTTTGGGCTCTTCCCACTATAAAACCTGCTACTGATCTCTCCTAAGAATAAGCAAACAATTTGTGACAATATTGCAAAAGCACAGGTAATTAGAAAAATCACAGGAATATTGCTGGTTTCCATTTTTTTTTCCCAAAAGTACTGCTTTTTGTGTCATTTTTAATGCATTCATTGAATGAGTGAAGTTTATTCCAGAAATAATACTTCTTTAGTGGGAATCAATTTGCAGTGGAGAAAGAAAAATCAGTGGCTTGATTTAATGCTAGTTGCTAGTTTTCATTAGTTTTGGGGGAAAAAATGAGCCATAACTTACTCATAAATTATTTCTAAGAGTCAAGCACTTTCTTTTGCGTTTAGTATAGGTTACTGTTAGCAAGTATAGTGTGCCTGTATTGTGAAGTGTTATAGCTCTGTCTAATTTACATGATAACGGCTGTGTTTTCTGGTGAAATTAATTAAGGTTTTTTCTAGTTATTTTGTTGCTTCATGCTTGATTTTTCCCATGTTGATACATTAATAATTTAATCAGATGATGATGTGCTTTCATTTTGCTTTACAACACATCTTTAGAGGTACTGGAAAACTCTCTTGTGGGCTTATCACAAAGTTAAAATTGCAAATATAAACAGAATGTACTGGTTTATAGGTGGAGTAAGTACCATGGCATAGATCAATGCAATTCAGATTGATACCAGAGGGGATTATTAATTTACGTCAGCTCTAATTTGGTCTTGGATTTTAGGGGTTCTAGTATTATTACTCACTGCTGCTGGTTATTTTCAATGCCTTTAGAATCTGCCCGTTCTCTGTAAATATCAGTGTGCAATTGGAAGCAGAGCTTTTAAGAAGATAATTTCCAATTAAGGAAGTTTTTTTCATGAAACTTGCATCAACCTGTGTAAAGTAATTCATGTACTAACGTAATAACTTCCTAATATAGACACAATTGAATTCAAAGGATGTTATAGCATGTCATTTCTTTTTACATTAAGTATAGCTTAGGCAATACTTTCTCTTGGGATATGTGGTTTTTTTGTTTGTTTGGTTTTCTACCAAAGCCATTTTCAGGCTTCAGAAGTGTGCTAGTAAAATATCAATAAACCTGAAAATGAAGGTGGAACAGTGTACCTTTACCCAAATTGCTTTAGCGAATGTGTGTGTGTTAGCTTTGTATAACGAGGTTTGTAGGAAGCGTCTTTTATTAGAGCAAGGGATATAGCTGGGGAAAAAAGGACATAGTCTGAAAGAGAAACATAAAACTTCTGCCCAAGAATGCTTTGCGAACAGTTGTTTTAATTTCATTTCATGTTCCTCTATTAGACAACTTGAGGAAGAGGCGTAGTTAGCACCTGTGGAGCAGAGCAGTGGTATTGCCAAGGGAGAGGCAGTATCCTCAGTGGTCTGTGACGGAGGTGGCCAGCAGCTGCGGTGCAACAAGGTGTAAAAGCATGGTATACCACAGAATGAGTGCTTGTATTGAATTCATTAATTTTTCTAGCTAGTACATACTCCCAGGGTTTTGGGGTGGTGGTGCAGCAGTGATGGACCCAGGCATCACGCCTCCTAACCTACAGTCGAGCCTCTCTGAAAGAGTCAGAAGCAAACACTTTTAATCAAAATACACAGTGTGGATCTGAACCATCAGACAAACTACAACACACTCTTCAAAGATGAGGCTAGAAACTAAAATTCCTGACCTGACTGGATACCAAGAAGCATGGGCTCAATAGATACACTTGTTTTAAGGCAAACTATAACTTCCTTCATTAACCTAACTCTGCATTTCACAGGCTATAAACTACCTGTCTCTTTCCTTCTGAGAGAGAACTACATTACCATCTCTCTCTTCCCTTCCCTTCCTTTCCCTTCCCTCTCTGTGAACATCCCCTCTGTTTCGCTGGTGCCAACTACCTTTTATTTCAGAGATGGTCTTATAAATACTCATCTTAATTACACTCTAAGCAACTGTTCTCAACTTGTTTTTAGCTTTGAAGTCTGTTGCTTCTATTTCAGACAAGAAATAGAAGAGGACTTGTATGCCCAAAAGCTTGTGTTCTCACTAACTACACCAGTTGGTTTAACAAGAGATGTTGCCTCTAACTACAAACTTGTCTTGCCTAGCTTCCATGTAGATGTGGGCCTCTCTGTATAATCAAGGTTGAAAAATTGGGGATGGAGCGGTTGCTTTACAACAGGCGCTTCCCCACTGGTAACTGGATGTGTCTGACCTTTATCAAGCTTCTTCCAATGTATATCGCCTGTTTGTCCTCACCCTTGTAGCTGCTGTAATGGTGCAGGTATATGGGATGGTGTATACCCTGTTCTGAGGTGCATGTGTATGAATAGGATGCTGCAACCGGTGCCTCTTTTGCTTAAGAGCATTTATTTTTACGATTGGGAAGACGTACTGGTGGGTTTTGTATTTGTTGCACTGGTTAGTCTGGTGTCTTCAAGGATTTGCTGGTCTGTATTTTGCTTCTGATTACTTTGGTGGGAGTGAGGGAGTGTTTGAAGGCCAGAGAGGAAACTCAGTTCAGGGAAAATGTCAGAGGCAGTGATCAGGGGTTGTGACTGCTTAGTAACTTCTAGGAATAAGGTAGGTTAGAATTTGCTGTATATAGGGCATTCACTTTGTACAGTAATGGGTTAGTATAACATTAACACTGCTCATTGAGGGACACGAACTCTTTCCCCAGAGATTATTCCTAGTGAATAAAGATCATATATAGGTTGGTGAGATGGGTCTCGTGATTGTTGTTCTCGTTACAGATATGATGGTGCCTCAGGGTCTGGCTGTGTATCTTGACTTTTTAAAAAGTGTTTTGTATGATTGCTGACTCCAGGACATAGGTCTAGAGCTTTTCACCAATGGTAGTTTGTAGGTTACCGTTTCTTATGCTGATCTGATTGCAGATCTGCAATGGTATGGATCTGATACTCTCCAGAAAGTTGATTTGTACGGAAGTATTCCAGATATACTTTGATGAAGGAATCATTGTAACTGAATTTCTGATGGGAACAAAGTAAAGAACAAAGACTTTTAGCCATGTGTGTATGTTAGCTGCAACCCATGGTTGGTGCAGTTTCCTAGAACCTGTTATTTACGGTGGGCTATAAAATAGTTGAGGTATTACATGACTGTTTCAATGCTAGTTTCCGAAGGTTAGAGAAAATCAGTTGTGGTTTGCAAAGATAAAATGGGTGAGTTTGGTAAAATATTTGGGTTTGAACTCTGACAGTTAGGTGTCACCTTGTAGATGCTCAGGAGAGTCTGTGATGTCAGGGAGGTAGGTAGAGGATGAAGTCCCTGGAAAAAAAACCAGCTGTATGTAAGGCTGTAAGATGTTTCTGTGAGTTTTAATACCCCCTCAGCAAGGATATTATGGATGCATGTAGGTCTCCAGACTTTCCTTGATTATGCATTATGAGGACCATGTGAAAAGTTTGCAGGTTGAGAATGAGAAATTAGAGTTACCAGTTTTTCTAGGAGCTGTCAGGCAATGGATCTAGTGGTATATATGCATGCTCTTAAATGAAGAAGAGGGTGTAGGGTCTTTTTCAAGTTCCTTCTAGTAGGCAGTGTCTGCTAGTCTTATTCATGTAGTCTTTGCAGTTTAGCGTGATGGTGGCCTTACCTTTGCCTGTTCTTTGATGACTGAACCATAAGGATTCTAGAAACTTTGAAAAGGTTTGTTAGTGGCCGATTCTGTTCATTAATGTTTTTTGGTTTGTTTTTTTGAAGCAGTTGAGGTAGTGATGAAGGTGGGAAAGGGAAGAGGTGTCCAGAAGCTGCTTCATCTTGGCTATGAAAAAATTCTTGGAGATGTGGTTGGTTTTTTAAAAAACAAAAAATCCTCTGATGTCCCATATCTTGTGGGTTTTAGGGTAGCTTCTCTGTGCAGAAATGTACATCTATAGAGAGGTTTATTTGTTTATTAATTTAAGAGCTATGACAGCCTAGTGCCAGGTGTTAAGAAGGTGCTCTGTGGTCATGGATGTTGCAGCTTTGGGTGAGGTTGTGGTGGCTTGTCAGGTCTGATGGTTTTTATGGTTTATTCTACCTACCTCTATGTAGAACAGTAGCAAAAATTGTTGATGTGTTTCTTATTTTAATATTGTGATTAAATTTAAATGACTGGAGATCAGTTAATTGTGCACATACATAATTATCTTAGGTACTACAGTAATATTTGAGGATTCGCCAAGACTTGGGGCTCCATGGGTCTTGGCCAAGCAGCAAATAACACATTTCTGAAAGTGACATTGCTCTGATCTCTGCTATCCTTGTTCCTCAATATTGTCTCTCTAGTTTTTACACCCACTTTGTGTGTATAGATCCAGATTAAAATGAGAACTTTTCAGGGAAAGGCTTGTTTATTACTTTGTTTTACAATACTTACTGCGGTGGAAATTCTGCTTGCTGAGATCTCTGAGGACACCAGGAATACAAACAATAATAGTACTGAATCATGGAAAGTTACGCTTTCATCTCTTTGATATTTACATTCTTTATGAGGGAGAGACTCAGCCATGTTCATGCTTTTGCTCTGTGTGTGAACATGCTTTTGCTGGAGTTCTGACATGTTCATTTGGTATCTTGCTCCTTGTGTTGCCTCCTGCTCTTACGCTGCTCTGATAAGCTCTGCAACAGCTCATATTCACTGCTGAGCAAAGACAAGGATACTAAGCTCAGAGGAAGCACAGAAATATGGACTAAGGATGAAGCTGTCATGGACTTGGAGAGTAAATCCAGTTGCCTTATTCCTGTCTTAGTGCTGTGCAGGGGGGCAAATTTGCCTGGAAGTGATGGAGACCATGATGCAGCAGCCACTACCCCCATCCCCGCAGGCACCTGCTCCGAGAGAGGAGTGAGATGTGCCAGCTTTGCCCTGCCTTCCTTCGTGAAGGTCTTTGTGCTCACGTATGAGAGTACCTTTCAAAAACCGTTCCTCAAAATCCCAATTAAAAAAGAGCAAAAATGACACAGTCCAGGCTCCTCTTCAAAGACACCTATGTGAGAGAGAGATATACACATAAATATATATAATTCATTTATAAAACAAAAAGGAAGTGTTTTCATCCCATCCATGGATTTCACTGTCTCCTCTTCCCCTTTTTCACATCTTTCGCTTGCTTATGATCACAAAAACACATGCAGGAGGAGTGTCCATGGATTTGGGGTAGGAGAGTTGTTTGGTGTTGTCTTCCCCGAAAGGGACTATTTTCTTACGCGGTTGTGTGGGCATGCAGCCATGAGGGAAGGGCCTTTCATATTAATTTTTTTCAAGTTTACCTCTGGTTTATGTCCTACCTATCTAATATGTATATTTACATCTTTTTGCTTCTCAGTATTCTGCTATGAGGAATGTACGGTTAGGTATAAACAGACAATAACAACATTGGCCCATAAAGCCAGCCATGAATCTTTGTACTGAATGTAGCGAAAATTCCTGGTAAGTGCAACAGTCAAAATCATGCAAATTACCAACTGTAGCATCATAAAGATGTAATTACTGGACCAAAATGCCAAATTTTCCGTTCTCTTCTGATTAGTTGTTGGAGCAATGAGTTATCACAAGATTGCTACTTGTTAATATTGGCAAATCAACAGCTGCTATTCTTTGGTATAATAATATCACTAAATTCTGTGATTGTCATGTATCTAGTTTTACATCAGATATGATTATGCCCATTAGGATTTAAGTCATTATACGGTAGGATTAGAACTGAGCATGATTTTGGATAATGACAGTGTTAGTGTCACTATAGATTTCAAATTATATTAATTTCTGTCAATATGCAAAAATACACTAGAAAACCTTTTCACACTAGCAAACATTTTCACAGAGACTGGGGCATGTGTTTGCTTCCCGGTAATAGCATTCAAATGATATCCAGGCTATAAATGAAATAGGATTGTATAATTTACTGTCTGCTCATAATAAGAATATGCACTCTGTCGTCAAAAATTCAAGTGTTGTAGAAGTGATCCCATCTTTGAGCAAATGTTGCAATTACTTCAAGCTGTCAAAACTCTGCTTCCTTTGAACAGAAGTGTCCAGAGCAAATAGTGCGACAATGAATCTTTTTATCATTTTCCAATCCCATTTGTGATAAGAGGAATTCCTTGGGGATTACTTTAAATTCTGTACATTAGCAGCAGTTCCGTGGGTTAAATCAGATAAAACAGGCTCTTATCAGATTATTAGTCACATTAGGCAATTACATTCTTATCTCTTAGAAATAATTCTTGCAGCCTTGGTGCTTATTTCTCCTCATTAGAAGAGGCTAATTCCTGATTAAGATCTTTTGCCTTCCGTACAATAAACCTTTATATTGGATTTGCCACATAAATTGAAAAATACCTTGCGGCAGAGAGGGACAGCTGCACTTCCCTTTTAAAAATATACCTCGCTTACCATTTAAACATCAGTTGTGCAGATTTGCTGCCTGTAGTTCAGGATTTAAGAAGACAGCGCTATAGCTCTTTGCTGGCATCAAAGTTAAGGGCCTCCAAACGAGAATAGTTTTACAGGGCAGGGAAAGCAAACATGTTTTCATTTGTTTTTATGGAGTTTGGTTTAAATTGCATGAAAATCAGAGTAAGGGAGGGATGTTTCACACACCATTTGCATAATGGCCGTAAATATATTGCCCTGTGAGCAAGCCCACCTCTGGCATGCCTTCACAGTGAGCATCCTGCGCAGTGTAGGTGGGAGGGCTGGCGCAGGGATGGACCCTAATCCCTGATACGTCTTGCAATTTTTGAAAGTTTTCTGCAAACACAGAGTCACATGTATGGAGCCATACTTACTGGCAGGTATGTCTCAAATGCGGGCTTGTGTTTACTGTAGGAACTGGATCAAAGTTGTTTTGCTCTTTTGTGTAATTAACTCAACGCAAAAGAAATACCCAGTTGAGTGATTTACTTAAGATAAGCGAGGCACTTGGGAAATGTAAGTGCTTCAGTGGAAAAGATACACGGGAAAAAATGAGTCAAATTGCTCCATAGGTCTGTCATGCCTGCGTTTCCGACATTTGTGTCAGAAGCTGGTTGCTGAAACATACTTCCAACTTCCCACCCTTTCAGGAGCATTTGCTTCTGCAGTCGTTCAGTGCTCTGCCATCCCCACTGCTGTTCCTTGTGCACCATCATGTATAAATCTGTGTTTTTCACTTAGAGGCCTTAGACCGTGTACATGCATGCTTGTGTGAGAAATCAGTACAGTCAGTGTTGCTTCAATATTTTTGTAAAGGATTAGCAAATATTTTTCCCTTATTAGAAGTGAGATGATGGGAAGTTTTCAAAGGCAAAAATGGCGAACACCTAACTCCTATTAAAAATAAATGGGAATTAAGTGTCTGCCAAGTAGGCCTCTCAAAACCTTTCTGGTGGTCTTTAGAACTGAACCAAATTACATAGAAAACCAGATGGGAATGTGTTAAGGATGAAGTGATTGCTTGAGACAAAATGTTGCCTGTTAGAGGTGGTCCCAAGCAAAGTTTTCAGTGTCTGTCTGTATATATGCAACGTATGTCATATTATGTTTACAGAGCACCTTTAGTAAAAAGTTCAGTGCATTGGCTGTACAAATATTGCTATGTGCATTGCTTCCATTTAGTTTTCATATTTTGCAAGTGATGTTAAAAATTCATGCCCAGAGTCGTCGTGTTTGGATATCTATCCACGGGATTGCACGAGAAAGGCTAATAATTACTTAATTTATTCATAGAGCTCCTAGAAGACAGTCTTGTGGCAAAATTTGAACCCCCTCCAGGGTTGTAGCCTAAAAGAAAACTGTATGAGATGAAGAAACTGATGACCTGTGAGAGAGATTACAGCAGTTTCTTTCACAAATTGCAGGACAAGGGTTAAGGCATTGTACAGGGTTTCAGGTGCCCACCTGGACAGATCAGGGCAAGGACTTGAACTTGGGTCACCTTTGTCACGCAGTGACCAGAGAGCGCTGTGCCCTCCGCTCTCTCTGCCCCAAGTCCGGTTAAAGCCGTCCTTAGGAAATGTTCCTACTTTGACAAAGTTTCTTTAGGCAAAAATGTGTGACTTAGTCCTAGTTGTGTGGTGCCACACAAACCCAGAAGCTCCAAAGAAGGTGCTTCGCAGCTAATTTCCATGACAGTCAGCACGCAAAGATTACATTGTCTAAATAAATCAGAAGTGAGAGAAAGGAAGTATTACATTTACCTAGGTCTCTGAGGTATAAAGATTAAGTGATTTACCCAAATCTTGGGAAGACTGGAGTAGAGCTGGAAATCTAATCCCACATTTGCTACTTCCAATGTTGCGCTTCAGATCTGTTCCCGGCTGTGATCTGCCAGTGTCCAACACCATGACTTGGGCCAACACAGTTAAAGGTCTGTGGCAATTGTATACCTCGAGAGATGGGAGATTTGGCTGAAGCCATTGCTCTGAGCATAGCTGGCTCTTGGGCTGCCTGCTCCCTTAATCCCCAGCTGTGAAGCAGAAGAGGGCTGAAGTCTTAGGGCTTCTCTGTGCAATTCCCAGTAGCCCAGACAGTGAGTAACCGCTGGAATATAAAGGCACTGATGTAGTGCGCATAAAATCATTTCTTAAACTATTGTCTGAGGGAAAAGCTTTATGCTCGTAAGGTCTTGGAGATCAGAAGTTTTCACTACAGTGAAAGATGATTTGCTGCTATCTAATCTGTACTTGAAGAGTAGCACAAAAATCATCAATGGAGCAGTAGATCTTGGCTGTTTCTTTACAACTATCCTACTTCTCTGGATAAACTTGGTTGTTCACTGACATTTGTTTTACTGTTAAACAGATAAACAGATTCTGTTTGTGGAATACATTTTTTTTATTATTATTATTATTATTATTACTACTACTACGACTTCTTCTTTTACTTTGGCCTGGTTCCATTTATGAGGAAAGTCTAGTGGAGCAAAACCAGCCTGGCAGGGTAAAGGGGTCTTGAGCAAGCTCCTGTGCTGAAGCTAAATTCTTGGCTACTACTCAAGAGTCAAGTGTGAAACGTTAGATTGCCTAAGGTGTGATAAACTAGCCTCTTTTTCCTTTTCTAGTAACTATAACACTTTTCTCCACTGTGGTATTTCACAAGATCTGTTTTTCTGTCCATTTAAGAAATGTGATGTGGGTAACCAAACTACTTGAGTTCGTTAATCTTCTCCAGCTTCTTATAGATCACCACTGGCCAATAAACTGCAAACGTTATTCTGACTAGGGCTGATGGAAAAAAAGTCTCTTCAAAAGCTTTGATAGATTTTATTTTTTATTTTTTTTAACCAAAAGAAAAAAATTCACAGAGCTGCTACTTTCCTGGAAAGACTGTAAGTTTTTTTGGAAAAATCCCAAGCCAAAACATTTCAATAGGAAATGCACATATTTCTGTTTGGGTTTTCTCTCTTACCTCCTCCATTCTCAAGTTGCTAGACTCAAATTGTTCTTTTATATATATCTAAAAATGAAGTTTCCTACCAATGGGATGCTGTTAGCTTCTGTGCAAGCATTCTTAGAGGTATTAGATGTGGGTTTCTAGCGCTCACATTAGCAGCTATCTCAGCGTAGCAAAGAGCTCAATTAATGTGGCCATAAATTTGGAGCAGTTATGACCTCCATCTCTTCTTCTCCTCATCAAGAGTTATAAGCCTTTTCTTTTCTAAACACAGGTATTTTAGAAAACGTGGTTAATAAAGCTATTTTTGTTCCCTGGCCTTTTCTCAAGGTTTGATGCTGAATGAAAAATGGGCCGCTCTCTAGGAACAGTACATTGTAATGGTTGCTTTGCTGCAGAGGGATTTGTGAATTTTATGCTTGTGGTTACTTGGTTTTAACAAAGTTGGTCTCTCTGGGACCCGCATTCGTAGAGTAAGCATAATGGGCACTTGTGACACAAGGAGAATTTATGACAAGAGAAAGAACCTGCTTATGGTTCTTGTAATAGCCTACGAGATTGTATACCATGACCTCTGAAATCACATCGGATGTGGACAAAACTCTAAAATATACAGCTTACAGTGACCATACCTTCTACTTCTCCCCTGTGACGTTACAGGAGAGAGAGAGGTGTAGCATGTCTTCTGAGCATTAATTTAATATTACAACCTGTGCATCCAGGGGCAGTTGGCTACTTCCCAAACTCTTTATGTGAGATGGAAATAGTTGCTTCTTGTTACCTGGAGTCTATCCCATGACCAGAAACAAGATGACACTAAATAAGAAGCCTTGTTAAGGTACTAGCTAAGCTGTTAAGAACCACATAGGTCATAGCGACTAGACAATCACTCCAGGGAAAACTGTCTTGTGACTCCAAGTTCCATCCTCTGTGATCTTAATATCCAGATTTTCCTTCTGTTTCTCATTCCTGTCCACAAGATCGCTGCCTGTTAATCGTGAAATGATGTCTGTGTATTCCCTGCAATTCTTCTCTCTTGGAAAAAGTGTTGCCATGTGGAATGTTTCCAAAGCTTTAGTTTCCCCAGGGATTGCCAAAATATAACTTAATAAGAAAACAGAAATTTAACAATATTTTTCTTTCCCTTTCTATCTACTTCTTTGTTGTTGTTGTTTATAAATCTAGAATTTTTAGTCCTGAGTCTTTCAACACATGTAGAAATAATTGCCAAAATGCAAATTTCCCAGACTAGAATGAGAACATCATAAATTCAGTGGCAGACCACAGCTATCCACAGCAGTATGTGGACTAGCTCATAAGGGTCTTGAAAATTCTGGAGCAGAGCAAGTTTGTAATCAATAGGCTTGTGTTTGCTACATAGGGATCAGCAAACTAAAAAGATTAAAAAACCCACTGGAGTTTATTCTGTGCTTGAGCACAGGGGTGATGTCATCTGTTAAACAAGCTTCTCACCAAATTTTCTGTGATTCAGTGTTGCGTGTTGCATGTTGCTTTGTAATGGAAAATGACTGGCTCCTGAAAAGACCCCAAATTCTGTTATATTTTAAAGAATATTTCTTGTGTATTGCTGCCATGTTCTCACTTGTTACAAAGTACTTCTAAAAGTAGATTTCCTGAGCACCTCAAACATTCTCCTAGAGATTTTTGAACTTTATCAAAGTAGCTTTTAAAAATTTTAGGTTTGGTGGCTGAAAAAAAAAAAAAAAAGAATCCTGAAATAAATGTGCCAAGCCACGGTTTGTGAAAAGACAAAGGAAAGTGTAGTTCACATGTACACTACCTGAGCTGCTTAAGGTGATGATTCTGGCATATCTTAGGGCAAGCCCATTAGACATGGCCATAGATGACTTTTCTTGCTAGTTTTAATTGGATTTACCAAGAGAAGAATGAAAAAAAACAGAAACAAAAAAAAAGCCAAACTAGAACAAATACTTAATCTTTTTGCTTCCGTAGCACCGTATATTTAAAACATCATTAGTTATATTCAACTGGGTCTTTTCCAGTATCACTCACAGAACATGGAAAGTCTCCAGCTGACTTCACTAGGTTTTGGCTTGAGGCTTGATATCAAAAAGTGGACTGAGAGTCTGCCTGAGTACCACTCAGAGGTGCTTGAGAAGAGGCAGCCTGAAGTTCAAGCTGTGCTGTGTCTGATGGCCCATCTACAGTCACGTCATGGGATGCCGACTTACCAAGGGGACGAGTCATATCGTCAGCTGGGTTCTGCCCCATTTGTTGATTTTCAGCCTCTTTCCTCTTTGCAAGGTCTGCGTTTGCTGAATGTGGTATTTCAGGGCCGTACAATCCTTCAGATCCTGCGTTCTTGAACATGCTGGAAACGTTAAACAATAATGGAGTCAAGCACCTACTGAGTTCTGGTGTACGGGGCGAGCACTGATTTATAAGGATGATAACTGTACGGTGCATGTAAAGGTCTGCTCAAGTCATGCTTTGCAGTAGAAGTGATCTAAGGATAATTGTTTTTATAGCCATCCTTACAAAGATTTTAGTGCCTTTAAACTTTTATTTGCTTAAACATAACAAAAGTTCAGTTGTAGTCATAGCTGTTTATTTTACAAGGCAGTTATAGGTGGATTTTGCTGCTGGTCAGGTTTGTAAAAAACACATGCTTTACCGAAGGGAGGTAAAAATCATTCCAGGATCTCTGACAGCCTTGAATGTTGTATTGAACAAAATAGTTTTTCCTGTTGGATTGTCCTTTTGTGTGTTTGTTCCTGTTAGCACAAAAAGGTTTTATGCAGCTTTATTATGAATGAGAGCTGATTCATAAATTCTGCTTAAATTGAAAAGAGCTTCATAGGAAATGCTTTCCAAAAGAAATTGGTTTTGGTTTATTCAGTCATATAAAAAAAAAAAAGAAATTAAATTACAAAATATGCAGATGGTTTTAAGTCTTGGTGAATGACTGTCCAAAACTTTGGAATTTAGATTTCATTTTGTTAAAGTTCCAAAATCTGTTGGCTGACTGGAGACTTCCAGTGCTATATTGAAGCTGCAAATCTGTTCCAGTTGTATTTTCATGTGAACAACTTGCACAAAATATGTGAAGCACCCTAATTCTGAAATCAGTTAAATACCTTAACTAAATCTAAGGAAAAATCAATGTATTTGGCTGATTTGAACAGGAGCATTCCCCAAGTATATTTCAATGGAGAATCAGGTAGGAAAAAGTTAACAAGTCAAATTTGAGTCCTCTTTCCAGAGTGGTTACTGCCTTAGATTATATGAGGCAAAACAATTAAAAGTCAGTAATACAGAACAGATTTCTATGTCCTCCAAAAGATGAATAGGTTCACTTCCAATAAATGATGTGAAAGAAGTTGAGCCCCCAGCTTGTTATTCATGTTACCTGTGGGCTTCCATGTTTAATCAGTTCTGCTGCTTTGGTTAGCAGTGACACAGATTCTACCACTATTTACAATCTTTCATTTGCAGTTTGGCAGTACAGCAAGCAACCTTTAATACAAACCTTATTTATTTATATACTTATTTATTTATCCCCAACCCACACCTCATCTTACCCCTGAACCTTTTGTGGAGAGGGGCAAACATTTCAACAAAAGGGAAACTATTTTTACCCCTTTAGCCTTTCTTTGGAAGGAGATAAAAATGAAATCTAACTGGAGGAAAGTTCTATTGAAAGGGTGAGGAGAACAGAAAAAGATTCAATTATATTGTTCGGATCAAGATATTAGTATGTGAGATCCGGTTTCACATAGGCTTCAAAAACAAACAAAGACAACTCCTTTTGAGCCTCTGGCGATGTGACTGGCTCCATAAGATCAGAGCTCAAATTTACATGGATCTGTATTAGTTCAGGTATGAAGAGTTTCATTTTGCTGATCTTTTGAAGCAAATTCCACATAGCAGCACAAGAAAGGGCTGCCACATCGGATTTGACACCCTCCAACTGTGCCTTATGCCAATGTTTTCATGGGTTCCCTCCTTACAAAATAGCTCTTTGCCAGTTTTCTGAGGAATCCATCCTTTCTTTCTGTCTTTCTGTCTTTCTTTCTCCCACCCCCCCACGCCCCCCCATTTGAGAATGGTTTAGTTTGGGATTGTTAAAGAATGTATAGAAATAGCCATGAAGTAAAGGGAAAGGAAGAGCTGGCTTGCAAAACTCCTCTATTTTAGCTGAAAAAATAACCCTATTGGAAAGTGATCTGTTGTTTTCTTTTGGTCTGTAAACAGTTCTTATTTTGTGTGCATTTATTAGCAAAACATGGATATAAATAATAGCTTTTCAGTTTCTAAGGTCTGCACATGTAAAGTGTAAAACAAAACAAACCTTGCTCAGCTTGTGACTTACACTGCTGCTTAGGCTCTCCTAGGCTGAGCTCTTGCGTTAACTGCCTCCCTTCCCCAGTTGTTTGAAGCTTCCTTTCACTGGCTTCAAGCTTCCTACCCTCTGGGCACGAGACAGTTCAGAGACATGTGGCTGCATGCTCAGGACCTGTATGGGGATCCCTCCTTCACATAAAGAACTGTAGAAACTGTCACTGGATGCAAAAATTCCTGTAGAGCTCTACATAGGGATTAAGCTATGGCAGCGACGGCAAACTGCCCGGTGCAGTACTCAGTGCCTCTGACTGCGTTGCTATCAACCAGCTCCTCGACCTTGGCGTACAGTCCTTGCAGCGGTGTTGCTGATGTGTTCACTTACTCCGTAGATTGCACACAAGCAGCCAAAATGTGACCCAATGTACCCAGCAAATTCAATTACTGTTAAAATAACACAGCTAAGGCAACATAGAGTGCTCTCTATATTGCCGTTGCAGCTCAAAGGCTGCTCTGAGCAAATGATGGTAACTGACAGCTCCTATATTATGCTATACATGGGTCATACTGGCCTCTTACAAGCTTGTCTTTTGAAAGACGGATAATATTCATAGTTACCCCATGAATCCTGCAGCTTTGTCCAAGAAGTAGCACTTAGTTTGCAGGCATTATGCACTGGGTCAGGATTAGCAGTTTTCATACTGTGTTTCAGATGCTCCTGCCACACAAGCCTTCCCTCAGTAGGCGGGAAGCGGTTTGTGATCTAAGGTTTGCAAAGAGAAACAAGCAGGGTGACTTCATGGCATTTGATACAGGCTGTTCCTACCCCCCAGAAGTGCTTGGTAAAATAGCCGCACTTACAATGAACATCTTGATTTATAGGTGAACTCTTAATGATTTAAAGTTTGGAAGGGGCGAGGTAGGTTGCACACGTGTTGGTTCTTAGGTCTTCGTTTGTGAGGCTTTGAAGTTGGAGTCCGTTTAGAAATTCTCTGCAAATTTTAGAAATAACATTTCTGTGAAAACGTAACACAAAATCTGGTGGCATATGGTTGTATTTAGGTGACTAATACTCGCTTGGGGCCACCTTCTTAATTTACTGCTGGCTTCACCATTCATGAGTAATGCATCCACTCCTAGCTCATGCCAATAAAGCTTTATGCCACCACACGTATAATATTTCACTACATGTATTGCCTTCCCCATTGCTACGGCACTTATGTGGTTTGTGTTAACAGATAATCACCAAAATGAATAGCACGGTAAAATTATATAACTTGTAATTAGCTTTAACAATTAAAAAGCCTAAAAGCAGACTTTGTAAGGCCAAGACTCCAAAGATACCATTATGTCAGAGAGTTCATTTTCAGATCAGAGTAACAGCATGTAAACACACCCTGCGATGAAAAGAGTCACTCTGCAAGAAATGCTTTAAAAATAAGGTGATGATTTTTTTCTTTCTTTTTTTTTTTTTTTAAGGAGTATCTGATTAGTTGGACCATAGCAAAATATTTACTTTTCTCTCTGCTAAGTCATGAATCTTGCCAATGTCATGTTTATTGTAAATCATCCTAGGTTCTGGATAGCAGCATGAACAATGCCATGAAACACTTCAGTGCCTCCTTTCCCTCACATCCTGGACTTGGTTGCTTTCAACTAAAACCTCTCTGTTTTAAGTGACTTGTACATATGGGAGAGTTTCATCTGCCTCTGAAACTTGGTTGTCAGATTTTTTACAGATGATGTAAACTGGCACATCATCATGTTCCTGGGATGGGGACAAAAGCAAAAATAGTTTTTTTGTTGTTGTGGTGTTTGGTTTTATTCTCCAGAACGCAAACTGGAGAATCAGATCACAGACCAAGATATGGGAACTGGGAGCTATTTTTAGTGAGAACAGGTTCATGAGTGGAAGAAGGGGAGATTAAAGACGACAGAGAAGAAACTCACCTGTCCCCCATGCGCGGTGTGCTCTTGCCATGGCTCCATCAGTTCACCCTATGTAAGCGTCATTCATGATGGGGTCACAGAGTTATTCTTTTAGTTGTCTGGAAGCTGTAGGTCACAGGAAGAATATCTCTTAAAGATCTGACAAAATATTTTAGACAGAAGACATAATTTTTTAATTCTTCAAAAGACAAGTTAAATGTATTCATTGCATAAGAAATCTATAATTTAACAGCAGCTGTGCAGCAGCCTTTCCATGCTATAGTGCAGTCTACTATATTGATGATTTCAAATATTTATACCATCATCCCACATTCATGAAAAATATTTAAATTAAACATGCATAGGAACAGATGCCATTCTGTTCTGGCAAGAAAACCTAGTCATAAACTTCTGCTTATGAAATGTTATTTCACTTGACCCCTATCAGTAGGAACTCATGAAAATTAAACTGGGAAAGCAGAAATATTGTATGTAAGCTCTTCTCTCAGTGAAACCTTTGAGTGGGTATGTGAAGACAAGATGTTTCCGTTAATAGCAGAACGCAGTTTGATTTGGTAAGGTGAAGCTCACTGCTTTAACTTCTAATGCAGGAGTCAGTGCCCAGTTAAAAGTTTCTTTTCACCTGCAGAAAGCACTTGTTAAAGAAGCTTTCTAGACCAAGTAGCAGGTTATTCATTTTAGTAGCTATTGTTAGAGATGATCTAAAGTAACTACATTTAGTTATGTACTAAAATGCACAACTTTGCTTTTGTTCTTGCTACACTAAAAAAATTCAGAGAGAGATTGTTTCTTACTAATTCTAACTACTGCAATGTTATGAAGCAGGGAAAAGGGAAAGGAAATGTCATGTAAAGATTGCAGGCTAAGGATGTCATCAGCCCCAATCTATTCATGTTAAGCCTTTACATCTCTCTGCATGTAGTCCATATAGGACTACATATGCATTTGACTGGCATATTTGTAGCAAGGTCTGAACAAACAATTGATTCTATCTATTGAATCTAATCTATCTTGGCATTTATACAATCCTTTGAATCCTGTTATCTGATGGAAATTAGAAAAATAAGCGGGTGATTTCATGGTTCTCTCCGCTTCTAATAGATCCTGTTTGAGATGTTAGTCTTGGATTTTCTTCTTCTTTTGGCCTCGATTTCAGCAGTGTTAACAGATTTTATTGCGTATGTCCTCCCTTCCCCCTCCCCAGCTGAGGTAATAAAATTGTGGAACTTAATGACACTACAATACTTAAAATGTATGTTATTTGTCATCTTACTCCTCCTGTTTTAGTTTGCAAAAGTTCTGGGGAAAGGGGAGTTTTGGATTTACACACTAGCTCTGCTTTTCCATACAATACTGTCCTGGGAATCAGAGCTGGACTGATAGAAAGGCTTGATCATCCCAGGGGTTGAAAAAATCTCACGATACTGACCAGCGACAATGAACCAGCGTTGTAAAAAGCATCACACATTACGTCAGTCCTGAGCACAAATAGAGTTCTGCCGTGGTTTAAATGAGAGTCCCATGAGGAAAGGAATCTTTTGGCTGTGAAGAGAGGTCTGTTAGCCCTGTTGGGAGGCAGCTGTGGGCAGCTCAGTATCTCAACAATTTGGTCAAAAGCACTGAGAGAAAAGTTGTATTAGGAATAAGTATTGTGTAAATGACTGTAGGTGCCTGAGAGCACGGGGTGCAGTAGATTCCCCAGCTGACAGAAAAATAAGTTACAAGACTTTGCAACTTATGAATTAATGAAGCTCAGCCTGCTAGTTGGGTACAATTTGAGTTATTCTACTGACTATACAGTACATTTTCTGGTAGCTTTTTCCTCGTTCATTTTTATTAGTATTGTACTAGGTGAGAAATTATATGTAAATCAGCAAGAACAGCAAGATTTCAGGGTTAGGAAGTCATCAGATCTCCCCTCTACAGTGTTTTCTGTGAAACGGCAAAAGCAAAGACAGAAGGCACAAGAGCTGACTGGTGATGTGACAAGAGGGTACCTTCATTTTTGTACTTATAGCAGTGTACAAACACTGTTCCTTTCACGGCCTCTTTACTTGCCTTTGAACTTGATACTGTGCAAGTCAGAAGTGACAGCCATGCACAGCAAACCAAGATGCCTGACCTGAGCTATGCAGACAAATGCTAACCCAACTCCCACCATGTCCTTACTTCTCTGCTCTTTTGTCCCTGTCCTCGAAGGGTTGTACAAAAAAAAAATAAAAAAATTCTGGCCTTCATTGGTTGAGACTGGAAGATTTGTCAAATTACGAAGAAACAGGAACAGGAGTTGACAGGCCTGGGTTTAAATCTCAGCTCAGCCACTGAATTGTCACATGAGGTTTTTATTACAAGTTGCTTAATTCTGATTTTTTCAGAAATAGGTACATGCTCACCTGCTCTCTGGGACCAGAGAGAGAAGGAAATCTATTCTTGATAGCAAAGACTCAGTAACAAGAGACCAAATTCCTCAGATAGACATATTTAGTTTACAGTCATAGCCTACTTAAGAATATAATATTTGAGTATTTGTGATGTACTTGTATTTACCACATGTTTTTATAATAGGTAACATAAGCAGTCTGTGTTCTTTTCCTTTTCACATCGTCTCTTCCTCTGCCACTTAACTTCCTATCTACCCCCTCCCCAAAAAAGAAAACAAAAAACTCCTAGATTTTGAAAGTTGCCAGGATGTCACAATGGAAAAATGAAAAGTCTTTCCAGTAATGTGTTTGGCTATTTTGGGAACAAAACGATCAATTATTAAAGAATTTAAAATAATAATTTAAAAAAAAAATCTACCAATAAATCTTGCCCGAAAGCAATGCTGACCAGAATTTCTGCACATGTAATATATTTTACAAAACAGCAAAGTATTTACCATAATAAACTATGCTTTTATTAGAGTCAAAGAAAATAGAGCATGTTTTCTATGAACTACCCTTGGAACATTTGTGCATCTTCACGTTGCTTTAAGATAGCGACTCTGATGCATCATTAATGTAAATTCTTTGCATTGAAGTAGTAAGTGGATCATTTGGACTGCATATTTATAGAAGGTCCTGGATTGATAGTCTTAAAAGCCTATAAACCTGCTTACATATAGTTTACACACAGTACAGTTAGAGCACAGGCAGTGCAGCAATCCTCTCATCAGAAAATACCATGGTTAAGGGAATGAGTTGCTCGGGCTTCTGGTCCAGCCGTGGGCGCTCCAAAAGGTGTCAGAAGGGTGACTTGCTAAAGGCCCTGAATGATGGACAGGACCTGTTCTGGGACCTTCCAAAGTACTTGTAAGCAAAGCAGTCGTGGGAAAATGCTATTAAGATGCAGATAGTATCTTCATAGCTATTTGCATCAGTGGAAATTAATAAACTATCATAACTCTGAAGGGTGGATCGACAGGCTGAAAATGTGCCCTCGGCCATACCAGTGGCAATTTGCAATAATTGCATCAGTTATGACAGACCTGCTACAGGTTTCAAGAAAAGTAACTGAGGAAAGAATTGGCTTTATCTCTGGTCTTTTGATAAGTGGTATTTTACTAATATAATGTGTACACACCAATATCCTGTGAAATTCCTGCACGTCACCAGCGGTTTTTATTCGTGCCCATTAAAATGCATTACAGTGTGGAGGTTGCTGAAATGTAAATTAAAGGCTACGGCGCTCGTAGTTTAACAGCTGCCATGTAGATTGACAGCCTTTGTGTGCCCAGCTGGCAGTGTCAGGTTAGTGGGTCTCTAGTCACAACATTAATCAGCTTTATTAGTGCCACTAATACCAATTTGTAAGCAGACTGCAAGGATCAGACGGCCCAGCTGTCAGGCACTGCACATAGATTATTACAGGATTTCTTTTTATTGTTTAAGATTGGAATTATAATTTAATTAGGGAATTTAAATATTTTTTACACCCGCTGAAAACTAGCAAAGATTTAATAAAAAAAAGTTAACTTCTTTACCCTGCCGTTCTACCATCTTTTCTATTCCCCGCTCCCCATTCTTTTCCCCGCCTCCACCCCAGCATGCATGGGAGAGAAAATGAATTCGCTTCACAAAACCTGTTGTAGCGTATCACTTGCTGAGATGAAGAACTTCTTACACTGCAGCAACAGCTCATATTGTGCTAGTCAGGATTTCCAACTGATTTCAACAGATTTTCCTTACCGCGTTGATGTGATATACCCAGTGCACTGGAGGACCAAGGAATACAGAGATGGTGTTTATAATTTGCTCAAAAAAAACCCTGCTAGCTGCCTGCCTGGTTCCTAGTTTTTTCATAGTAATTACTAATTTTCAATCAAAAATGTGTGTGTAAGCTGCACAAATCTGAGGACTCTACTAAATTAGGGTCATGTTGTACAGTAAATTCTGATTCAAGAGTATCGGAGCAAGTTTGAATACACGGACATCTCTTAAATCTTCCTCTTCTTTTTGTCCTTATTACATTACACATCAGTTTCAACTCAGTTTTAATTAATGATTTTAAATTAGGCTAAGAGGATATTAGCTTGCAAAGCCTAGCAATGAAGAATGGATGTTGTGGCTCAGACACAACCTTCCAAAATCTCTGCAGCTCACATCTTATAACACTTTCATGTCGGCCATACAGATTACATTTCCTGCAACAGTAAAGCAGCTTTTCTAGTGGGTCAGAAACATGATAGGTTTATCCTTCAGCGTGGCCTGAAAATAAAACCAAGGAGGGAAAAAATGCCCTTAGCATCTACTTAATGCATTGAAATAAAGGAATGTAAAAATGAAATTTCATGGACTTAGGAGACTTGTGCAGGAGATATTTCTGAGGAGTGTCACAGAGCTTTTCTGATGCCCCAAAATGCAGGGAAAAGGGAATTCCAGCTGAGAGGTCTTTCTTGCCCCCCAGTCTCTTACCTGCACCTGCAGTGCGGACCACGCAGCAGTAGGGTCCACGCCTTCGGAGTGGGGCCATACCCAGGATCGCTGCAGAAATGGACAGGCTCTGCAGGGCTGTAACTTTTGTGCTACTGGCTCTCCTCTGTGGTAGGGCGAGTCCCATGTCCTACACGGAAAGCTAATGGGACAAGCTATTTCTTGTTCTGTCAGACTTCTGCGTATCCTAAAAGCCAGCCAGCCCTGAAACACACGTGAAGAGGTCGTATGCAGCCGATAACGTGTCTGATTTATCTGTTTCTCTCATACATTGCCCTTGCTGGGCAGGAGTAGAAAGACAGTTTCTCTTTACAAAGATTCTGGTTTTAACATACGAATCCTGACAACCAAAGTAACAGATAAAAATCTAATCCCTTATTTTGCAGCCCAAGTGCCATGATTATGGAGAAGTTCAGAAGAAACATAGGACAAATTCAATTGACTTCTTTTTGTTAAGGTTTTTGATTTGTAAAGGGGCATACTGGAATTTTGGGAAATTTCTAGATCTAAGGTAGCAGGCCCAGACAGCAAGTCTGGAGTAATTTTTAAACATAAGGAAAGAATAAACCCATAACATGTGAAGACTAAAAAAATGAAAGACTTCTCATGATGAACAGTAACGGTGACCTGATGGACCTCAGATGACCGGGGCAGTAAGAAGATGGCCAAGGATGGCTGTCCTGTTACACAACAGAGGCAAGTTATTAGCAGATGAAGTTGCAAAGATTACAGTGCTTACTGCTCTCTGGCAGGAAGCCACTTCTTTGCTAAAAGTGCCAACTTGGTCAGTGTCATCATAAGTAATCCCAGTGACACAAGGACAAGACCTCATCTTCCAATCAGAAAAAATCTGGAGTATACTTTAATAGGGGCTGTTTATGGATACTTCAGAGAATTTACAGATGGTGGGAAAAGTACTAGACTGCTGGAAAAAGGAAACCCAGTGCATATATTTAAAGAAGGAAAAGAATAATAGAGACGGTGCAGCTTAACTTCATTTATTCAGAAAATACTGGAACAAAAATTTAAGGAGATGATGCATATGCATGTGGACGCAAACAAAGACCACAGACTTATCAACAGCAAATCATATCAAGTATGTCTAACTTCCTCCTGTAACAGAACAATACACCTTTGAACAGGAGGGAAAATTATATTCATTATGTATGTTGACGGGGTTTTGATACTGTTTCACAGCACTTTCTCATAAGCAAACTACAGAAGAGTATTTCTGTGACAAAACCACTGTGAACTGGGTGCCACTTTGACTGGAAAACTGCAATTGTAGATTATAAGATGGAGGGGCCAGAGGAGTCCAGGCAGAGTGGTCACAGATCCAGAAACCACGATATGGAAAAGAAGAATGAATGAACGGTTTGTTTGTGGAAGAAAAGACTGAGGGAAGACAAAGTAATCTTTAAATACATAAAAGGGAGAAAATAAAATGTTTACTTTGCATAAGACAAAAAGTAATAGGTTCAAATTGCAAAGAGAGGTTAGTCATTAGGAAAAAAAATTTATAATGGTAAGAATAGTCAAGACTTGTTGGGGAGATTAGGGAGCCTTCGGTATTGGAAGGTTTTACAAACAAGTTGGGTAAACATCTGTCAAAATGACGCAAGCATTACTGATCTTGTGTTTGGACAGAGAGGTGAGCTACATTTCTCTTGAGGCTTCTTCCAGCTGCCTTCTCCTATAAAATCTGATTCTGTAACATCAGCAACATAATGCATGAGCTGGCTGTGGGCCTTGCCTTGCCGATATCATCAGCAAGTGCTGCTTGGTGGAAAATAGCATGGGTTGTCTCAGGGCCAAGAAGCCAGTGTACTCACTGCCGTGCCCCGGGGACCTGATCTACTTGGCGTCTAGCAAGTCCCAGCCCCACTCCCATTTGTTTGCCTGTGTGTCCTTCTCACAGCAGTTCCCAGCTGGAGAACCAAGGTATCTCCATGTCTCGCCTTGAGTAAAGAGGAGGGATGCATCTGGACAGCATGCTTAGGTCTGTCAGTCTAGGTAGCACTTCAGAAGAGCATCCTTATGGACCAAGGTGGGCACCGGATTGTGGGATCCCACAATGACTACAGTGGAGGAGATGGCCCATAAGTGCAGAAATATTACTGCTGTTATTACTGGAATAGTGCCTAGAAATTGTGCAGGATCACAAACAAGTACATTTCTAGGCCATAGAAGTGCAGGATTCAAAAACCTGAAACTATTGAAGACATTAAACCTGTAAAGACTGCAGAGCCTTTCTATAAGCTAGTCAGGCTGAACGAAAGGTCATCAGATTTTTACAAGCTCCTCTAGTGAAGGTGTACCTATAGCAAGTTTTCTTTTGAATTTTAGTATTTACAGAAAAACTTCTCTAACTCAAAAAACTCATTCTAAAATAAATGTTTAGATTATTAAGTGTGCGTGTTCAATATTTGATGGGCTTAAATCTTTTATAGAAATCTTGCAGAAACAGAGGAAAGTTAGTAGAATATATATGTTCTAATTATAATCCCTCTAGAAATTGCTGGGTTTATTAACCATATGGAAACTCAGATAAGTTGACCATTTTAATTAAATGTAAACAACTTTGTAATAACAACCCTGACATCTCTTCCCAGAGAGTGATCCTAGAGGCCCAGCGCACTTAGAAATACCAAGGAGTTGCATTACAACCTGCTGAGACACTGCTGTACTGTCAAAATGATGTGGCAGTGAGCACATTTTGAACAGTCCTAACCCGATGTTCTGGGTCTCAGTCAGCTTTAAAAATGTATTGTTTCCTTCCAGCTTTATTGGTTCTTCATCTCTGTGTAAAGGGTAAACTTTCTGAGGTCTAGAAATTTAATTCAAAGTTTTATACTTGTTAGTTCTGAAATCAATAGATATGAATAAACCAGAAGCATTTTGGTTATCTGAATTTGCTGGTTTTATGGGATGACGGTCCTGACTCTCTCAGGTGCACCGAGGAGTCCCAGAGTCTGTGCAGTATGAGTTTGCATTTTCTTTCATTGCAGTTTGCAGAAGTGATGACTGCACCCAGCATGGGTCCCTCTGCTGTCAGGGAGGTCAGTATGTGGAAAACTATCAGTCAGCAGTAGGGGCAGAAGTTAGAAGCTAATCTGTTTCTGCTCATACCGTGAAGAAGACACTCTGCACACCTTGCATGACTGCTGCAGATGACGTGTCATGGTGTGGACATGGGAGTGAAGGTTGACTTTGTAGGCACGTCTTGCCCTGTGCTTCCATGCGTGGCTTTCAGTGTGGAGGGGGTAGAGAGTTAGTGCATAGTTATCCTATAGCACACATTGGGGTTTTGTGAGTAAGGAGCTGGTCCTTTCTGGGTGCTGAACCTGGCTACCGCTTCTGTTCTTTACATGATAGAAACATAGAATGATTTGGGTTGGAACGGACCTTAAAGACGACCTGGTTCCAACCCCCCTGCCACGGGCAGGGACACCTTCCTCTAGACCAGCTTGCTCAAAGCCCCATCCAGCCTGGCCTTGAACACTTCCAGGGACGGGGCACACACAGCTTCTCTGGGCAACCTCTTCCAGTGCCTCGCCACCCTCACAGTGAAGAACTTCTTCCTTGCACCCTTTCAGTTTAAAGCTGTTACTCCTTGTCCTACATGCCCTTGTAAAAACTCCCTCTCCAGCTTTCTGGTAGGCCCCCTTTAGGTACTGGAAGGCTGCCCTATTGCCTTTTCTTTGACTTGCCTCCTTTGGGCCAGCCAGAAATTATTTTAACAAGCATACTTATCATCAAGTAAGAAATACGTTTTATGCATCTCTGCCAGAAATGAGAGAGGGGTCAGTTATGTAAATTATGTACTAACATACATTATGTGTTCAGTGCTTAGCAAGAGTGTTTGAAGCAGTTCAAGGCTTGCTAACCAATGACTTGGGGAGCTATGGGAGTGGAGGAATTTGTTCATTCAGATAAAGCCAAAAAATAAAAGACTAAAAAAATGCTCATGGTCAACCAAGCAAGCAACACCAAAGCTACCTCCTCTGTAAGTGGGGACAGCCTTTTTGACAGTGAGAGACTGGGGTCCTGCTCTTTGAAACTGGCTGGAGAGCTGCCACTGAGACTTGTGAAGAGCAGCCAAGAAGCAGGTCAATGCAGCAGGTCCCGCAAGGGGGGAGCTGGAGGACGAAGCATATCGATCCTCTCTTCTGCGCTGAGGGGAAAGCCCCAGGGAACAGGAAAGCAGCATGAGGATGGAAACTACTTTTGCTTGCTGTTTTCAGCTGTTTCTGCATTTGGAAAAAAAACCAGCACTATTTATCTGAGGAAGGTGGGTTCAGTCCTTCATCTATTGGGGAATCACTTTTGGGGATAGGAAATTTATTACTTGGGAAAAACTTCTGAGGAAGGATTAATCCTGCTCAGGAGAGGGATGAAAGTCAGCAGGGAAGTGAAGGAGAGTGAAGCTGATGTTGCTCTCCATGTTTATGTCAAAGGCCTGATCTCTGGAGTCCCTTCCCAGCGATGACATGCCCATCGTTAGACCTCGCTCAAGAAGATGCTCGTTTGCTACTTGCGTGTGTCTAAAAGGCTGTCCTGAAGTAGGTCATAACTGTGAGTCGGGAAGGGCTGAGCAACACTACAGAGATCCTCTCTTGTGGGCACCATACACAGACTTGAGATTATTTTAGAGAAGAAAAAACTACCTAGGGAGCTAGCACTCTAGTCGGGTTTCTTTTAAATGTCGGCTGCTCTGTGTGTTACTACAGTGGAGTTCAGTCTGCAATAACTGGCATTTATCAAGGCAATGTGTTTATTTTTTTAACATCTCATTTATGGCAGTTTTAAGTTCTTTACATTGGACTGTAGAAAATCCTCTTACAGATTCAGAAATGATCCCCCATATATTTATATAAACAAAGCTTAGGAATGGGAAATCTAAATTGTTAATCACTTGTGCTGTTTTCTCCATGGAAATATCAAGCAGCTTTCCTTTGAGAGGGTAAAATACCCTCTTTGCACTCCATACAAAAAGGTTTTCTTTGTTACACCTGCCAGCATGAAAAAGGATTAATTTTAACAGAGCTTAACCTAGCCATCTAGGGGAAACCATTTAAATGACTCCATGTCTTGGTTGCTTTTAATGGCACAGCTCTGGTGACTTCATTTAGTTTTACAAAATATAAGAGAATTTTTTGACCTATGCCACTCAAGTTTGTTGGATTTCTCCACAACTGGTACGGATAATACAGGCAAGCCTCGGCTGTACTTCACTGTGGAAAATATGTATTTGTTTCTTTAGGATTTTTCTATGGCATTCATCAGGGAGAGCAAATAAAAAGTTACAAATATGCCTTATTTACCATTACTTCATTTTACAAAGCAATGAATCCTAATCTCATGATGAAATTTTGGCAAACATTTGCAGAAGGCTTTCAGACTGTGTTATATAGTAAGGAAAAAAACGTTGAGTATTGTTTCTGGGTCAGATTATTGGCATTTTCTTCTAAGTTTTTTTTAAAATGAACCTGTCTTTTGTGGAAAATGCAAGCCCAGAATTTCTGCCCAAAGGGACAGAGTACTGGAAAGAAAAATGTTAATTAAAGCAGGAGTTTAACAATAGACATATAGTGGCTTTTTATTATCTTGACACTTTCCGTAGCCATTAAAGTAAGCAAAGAGAAATGCATAGTGCTACAATGAGCACTAGTGTGATACATTTAAGCTAAATAAAACTGCTCATCGGCGTAGACGGGCTGTGGAAATCCTCTAAGAGAAGGCGCTGCAGACCTGCCCACTGAGGGCTGCGTAGCGAGGACTGGTGTGGAACTGCTCGCCTACACGAGGCCCCAGGGACACGGACCATGTGCATCTGTGACGCAGGTACAAAGCCACAAATAAGAAAATGGTGGGACACTTGGCTTTTTTAGCTTTTGTGATTTTCTTACCTTTAATGTGCTGGCAAACTTATCAGCATATATAATGGATTTTCGGTTTCAACTTCTGTGAGTAGGTCTTTGGGAAAAAAATTGTGAATGAGCGATACTGCAGCGGTCACAAAAATCAGAGAGAAATGTGGGCTCTTTAGTTCCCCAGTACTGAGGCAGAGTAAGCGTCTCTTAAATGATCTCTCTTGCCTACTTAAGAATAAAAAGCATCAAATTCAACAAAATAAGTGTTTACCACTGGAAATTATTCAAACTTTTAGGACCAGCTGAAATATCTTAAGTACGATAGGCCTGTCTAATTGCTGAGGTAATTTAAATATTCAAATTGTCCTGCTGCAGACAGCATTCGGCAAGAAAACCAGAGCTATGAAGGGCGTTTTTGCTGTTGTTTTTTTGCTTGGTATCCTTCTTCTCTTTTCTTTTCTTTATTCTTGATGTTAGCAGTGGTAACGAATAGCTTATTTAGAATTTGCTTTAAACTATTCATAATGAGCAACCTCACTAAGCTGAAAAGTAAATTTGTACAAAGGTCCAGGTGACATCAGCTTCTGCAAATACACTGGAACAGATCAGCGAACAGGAAGTAATTAAACCCTTTAAGGGAAATAAATCTCACAATTTAATGGAATGAACACAAAGTTCCCTGCTTTATGTTTAATTTCTTGTTAAGAAATATTTTATATCATATAATATCCTCACTGAATCTAAGATTTAATCAAATTTTGATACATTTGGATTTGGTTCACGTTTGCAAAATCCCCGGAACATAATGAAACATGTCACTATGAAATGAAGTTTCCTGAGGTACAAAAATTTTAATTAAGCTTCAATATAAAAAGAGAAAAGGGATTTCTAGAAACTATTAGTAGTTCTTGTACTACTAGCAAACTATTTTTAATTCTATTCTTATATTTCCTAGGTATGTATTTGCACACAAAATACTATACAATTAAGATTTCAAAAGGAATAGAAAATCGGAACTTGCCTTTTTGAAGGAGTAAATCTTCATATGTGTGATATGCTCTTCCTCTTCATATGATTATATCTCATGATTTCTAAAATTCCCACAACAAATTTAATTTTTCTTCCTTTTATTTCTGTGAAAGTTAAGGCAGAGCAACTGCCTCTAGCAACTAGTCCTCTGCTCACTGACTGTGTTGACTCAGGAGCTACTTGAAATAAACTCTGGACAACCTCTGTGAACTTGTTCAGCCTTTATTGTAGTGCAGCCATGGGCTGATGGAGCCTTCTGCACTGCAGATGTGGGACTGACACCGGCTGTGTGACTGTAGGATGTTGCATCTTAGGATGTCGTGAAACCTCAAGACTTTCCTAAATCCTTCTCTTGTAGCCTGTGTGACCTGGAGGACCCCTTTTTTGCTGTGTCCGGCTTTGCAAGTCTGCTTAGCACACAGTCATTAGGAGAACAGTTGCCCCAGCCACATTATTTGTACCTTTGGACCACCTCTGTAGTTGAGTATTTTTAGCAGGAAGTTTCTGAAGCCAGGCGAGCACACACCAGTCTAAAAGAAGGTCTAAGCATCTAATGTGGTATTTGATTTAATTTAGAGTAAGCCCCTTGCAAAAAGCTTACGCCTACAGATCAATAAGGATTTGATCTGTACAGATCAAATACATGTCTGTACAGATCAAATACATCCACAGATCAATAAGTGCAACTGTATCGCACTTAATTAAGAGCTGCTTTCAATGGATCACCGAGTGTAAATTATTTATTGCTGGGGAATAGCAGTGTTAGTGGAATATGCCACTTTCTCCTGTGTCACTCTGCTGTTGTGTGATTTCTAGGCGAGGGGAAGCAGAAAGCTCCTTGCTATTGCGTATGTAGGAGCTTTGCTTTTATTTTTTTCTCATTTGGGATTGAGTGATGTATTCATATAACAAATAGTAAGGCACGAAACACAGACTGCTTCGCTGGTGACACCAGACTTCAAAATCATGTCAAGCTAGTGAGTTTTTCAAAGCCAGATTTTGCCCTTATAGTAAGCAACTTCAGTGGCGGTGCTGCTAACTTTTAGCTGTGTTTTCCCCGGGAATATGTGTGTCCTCCTGAGTTTTTTTGCACTACTTGACTGAGCTTTGTGATAAAGTGGGAATTCCCAGACTTCTGTTTGGTTGCATAAACTGTATCAACAACCTTATTGTTTGGAAAGCCCAGTAACCCCCCCCACCCCCATAATCTACTAAGTTTATTTACAACTTTCTGAAATTAACTATGCCTTAACTACATTTAGTGTTTCTGTGGGAGTACTTTGCTTTATCCCTTTCAGTCCTCTCCACATCCTTTTATTCTCCCATATCGGCATATTCAATTTTACACGAAAGGAAAAGTTGATCTGAAGGTGATCTTTGAGAAAGACACGGAGGTCAAGACGTAAAAAAGACTTCAACCGGAAAGGAGGTGACACAACGGCGGTCAGGAAATGAGCTGCCTTTCTGAATTCAGGGCTTTTTCTTGTTCCTGGGTTTTCATCTGTTCAACACTGATTGTTGCTAGAGCAGAAATAGGAATGCGACCTCACCTCAGGTGAGTTTCTGAGGTTAGCACAGGAAAAATTGAGAGGTGCTCAGACGTGATGGTGCTGGAGAACTTAGAATAAGTTACCATATATCATAGTCTTTTTGCAGTCATTTAAGTAGAGAAATGGGTTTTAGCGTATTTCATGCTTGAAATCTTCCCTTCACAAGTATTTCTGATACCTGTGGCAACTGTGCCTCGGATTGCTCTGCCGTCATTGTGTATTTTTAGATGCAGTGAAGCGTTTTAGTCTCTCTGAAAGAGCCTTGTACAATAATTTCAGTGGTCCATGTATTTTGAAAGCATTGCTTGCCAAGTAAATGGCGCTCTGAAGAATCCAAGTGTGGTTTAATAACGTATATGCAGTATGACAAAAACTTGTCAGTACATCCAAAATGCCAAAGACCTTGTTTTCCTTTCACCTCTGGGAGAATCTTATTATGGTGAAAAGGGCATGTTCAGTTCAGGTTTTTTTGTTGGAGTTTGGGTTTGTTTTTTTTACTTCCCCTCTGTCATGCAGTTTTCTGGAGAACAAGCAAAGCCTCAAACATGAGAGAACCTCCTTTCCTTCTCCATGGTTGTGAAGAACACACCCAATGCAAAGCTGTTTGATAATGGAAAGGTGTCTTCGACCTGCTGTCCTATTTCACAGCTATTTAATCCCTCTTGCAAGGCCAACAGAACATTACAGATGAGACATCTGGTGAGGTTTCTGTTTTCCTATAGGCTTCCTATGAGCAGGGTAAGTTGCTTTTCTGTGAATACATCTTACATGTGGGTTCAGGAGTGGCAAAGGAGCCTGGATCTCAATGTCCAGCACCGGTCTGACTCTGTCCTTTCTGCCTCCCATTGTTGCTCCAGGGAGGTGCCAATCTGTGTAAGCCCCGTGGCACTGATCCTTACTCCTTGCCAAGGTCTCTAACATCCCCCAGCCTCCTAAGGGAGGGGCTCGATGTTACGCTCAGGTGCCTGGCATGCCCCCTTACTGTCCCCTGGGTATTCCCTATAACCCTGGTGCAAAACATCTGGCACTGCTCATGTTTGGGAGGGATTCCTGTCTCCCCTTTACCATGCTTCTTGAAATGTACTTTAAACTACTCAGTCAGGGCAGAGAGAGTTTGAAATCTGTGCTTCTCCAATTGTACACTGAATTAGTTTTGTCCTGCTGAGCTGGTCACCTTCTTGTCTCCCCCAGATGAATTAATTTCCTTTCCCCATAGCATGTTAAAACCCTTTTGAACAGCACCCATATCGTAGTACAGGTAAGATCTTGTAAGATCACAGCTATCCTAAAACTTTGAAGAATTGTTGTCAGTGCCCTCACGGGACAGATATACGGCAGTTTGTGAAAAAAACAGATAAATGTTTTTGTAGTCATCTATTTAAACTGCCTTACAGATTTTCGTACAGCATTCAGTATGCTCTCAAACCTTGCCAGTTTTTTTCACTGCTGTCCTTTAGGAATAAATGATATGTATCTCCAAAGTTTATTAAATAAGGACGCTGACCCTGGGTTTGGGAGTTTATATAGCCTGGTTACAGTCTGCCTGTAAACAAAACCTTTGAAATTACCTTATAGTAACTGTAAAGTGGGACAACATATAACATATAGCAGGGCCTGACCTATAATTGTTTGCAATTTAAGTGCTTAACAAATGAGATACAGAGCATCTCCCTGACAAATGTTTACCTTCTTCTTTTCCTTGGGACGATGACAAGGGTTTTCCATCCCTTGCTGATGACAGATGAAGAATTTGGAAAGTCTCTATCTCCCATCTGGGAAAGGCAATTGCAAGCTCAGTTGGCTTCTTTTTGTTTCTAGGAACAAGTGAATCAAGGCAGGGATTTGGGGGATTCCTGCTTAATCCTCTTCTCAGGGGTTCTTTTCTCCTTTTCCTTTGGTTTTGACCCAACAGAACAGACCCGTACATTTTATCGTCTTGTCTTTTCTAAGAATCAGAAACACCATCTGCTTACCTGCCACCCTGCATTTCTGCAGTGGCAAACTGGGGTGGGAGGGAAGGAAGGGGCAGATGAAAAATGCCCTTCTAGCCCTCAGTGATGCTCGGGTCATGCCCTGAAGATTGATGATCCCTTGCAATCATTATCTTGACTGCTGCGGTTTATCTGCAGGGGGGTTACTTTTATTTCCTCTCACCTTAGGCTGTGTGAAAGGTTTAAAAAAAAAAAAAAGAAAAAAAAAAGGAAGAGAAAGGAGAATAAAACACCCCACTAGAAAGCATCTCCAAGATTAGGTGCTCGCCTATGCAATGTAGGCTGAAATGCTTATCCATGCTTTTGTGATTAGCAGGCTGGATTATTATGTAACCCTGAATCACCAGGTCTCCCCGCTTCAACTCTCCCTCAACCCTCTTTGCATCAAGTTCCCACTGCAATGGAAAGGCCATGGTGAAATCTCAACTTTAATATCCTTATGTTGACTTAAGCAAGGCTTTACATGGCCTTGGTTGGTCTTAAAGCTCTGATCTGACTTCATCCCGCTCTCTAGGGATGTCCTTGTGTTCTGCTAAAGCTGCCATGGATTAGAACGCGAGGCTCACAAATGAGCATTTCCTTGTTGGAGATTCACATGGAAATCTCCCTCTAGGAAGTGAGGAGGTTTTTCTACAGCTGAAATCAATGGCAAAGCTCTCACTGACTCCAAAGGAAGCGGGTTTGGACCCAATAAATTGATTTTTCCTTATATTAATCAAATTCTACAATTCACATACGGCCTTAGTTGTCCAATTTTTTTTGGTCAAATTTAAAACACATTGATGTTTAAGTGCAATTTCAGAATGACAGTTATTAATGATCTAGTTCAGAGCCCGTTGAAGCCAAAGGAAATTTTTCATCGACTTCAGTGGGATTTGAATCAGGCTCTGAAATTACATCTTGACTGTCTTCTTCCCTAACCTTTCGCATACTGCTGAGTATTAGAATCAAGTCATTTTTTACCTTCTTCCCTCTTGTGGTTTTCATTGCTGTACATTCTTCAAATAATCTATCTCACCATAACATACTTGGTGTTTTAATCACCCAGCAAAAACCCACACCCTGCTCAGATACACAAACAGACACTCATCACCTTCCCCATGTCCCATCAATGCAAAAACATCGATATGCCTAAACTATCTTTGTGCAACACAAACATACAGCCTGTTCCTACACAGAATACCAGAAAGAAAGCAGACCCAACTAATTGCCAGAGAGGACTGATAAATAAGGACATGTTCCTACTTCCATTATCAGGTGTCATCAGTGATGCGTTGGGAAGGGATCGGGTGGGTGAAAGGGTTTTTTGGAAGAATCTTTTTCAGCTACATTTGCTCCCTGTCTTGTCAGATCCCAAACAGGGAGAAACCAGCCAACAACCTCAGACAGAGCTGTAACAAGCATTTACCCAAACACAGGATAGGGAACATTGGTAGACAGCAGTTTTACAGAAAAAATGTTGAACCTATGGATCAAAAATGGAATATGAGTCAGTAATATGGTACTAAAGGACTCCCCTTCCTCACCCCAAGAAGAAGAATGGCAAATGTTGAATGTCTGGACCAGGAGTGAGTCTGACCTCTGTATCAGGCAGAACCCATGCTAAAAATAAAGTAGAAATATGGATAAATATGATTTATTGTGAAAAGCCAGGGTGGCATTTATAGAGGGATTTTATCTTACAGATTTGCGGAACATTTTTTTAGAGGAATTAAATACAGACAAATGAAAACCTCTACAATGGGGCTGATAAGGGGGTATTTTGAATTTCCAGAAAGTTTTCTAAACAATTTCTACTTGATGGCTTTTAAAGAAACAGCTATCATAAAACAAGAGAGATAATCCTTTTAGGGTTTAATAACTAGCTAAAAGATGGGGGAAAATAAGTGGGAATAAATGGCCAGCTTGCATGATAAAGGGAACTTGGTAGTATCCAGCTGGTATCTATGCTGTTCAACATATTCATAAATGAACTTAGATATTAGATTGAATAATGAGAGCATTTGGTGATATAAAATTATTCTGGGTAATGAAATCCAAACTTAGGAATAAAGAGTTGCAGCAGAATCTCACAGGAGTGAGTGACAGCATGCTAGAGTGGCAGATGAAATTTACTGTCAATAGATGAAAAGGAAATGTAGATGGGGAAACAACTATAATGCACACAGGAATAAAATTTTAACAGATATGGCAAATTTCATTTATAGAGAGTAAAGCTGCCTTTTGGATTTGGAGTGCTTAGAGTTAAAGGAACTGTCTCTGATTCAGAGACTTTAGAAATCATGGTACGTGGAGAAGTCTCAAAACATGTGCTGGTTCTTGTTGTTTTAATAGAGAACAAAACTGACTTTAACCAGTATGCAACATAAACACATGAAGGACACTTTTTACTGCATTTTGTGTTAATGCAGCCTCAGCTGCATATTGTATTCAGGTTGGGGCACTACCTTTGAAGAAAGAAGTGGTTTCATTGGAGGGAGTCCAAGGGAGAAAAACAAGGATGATTTCAGCGCTAGATAAGATGCTGATCAAACAAAGAAAAGAATGTGTTATCATGGTATCAGGGATTCTTCTGGAGTGGGTTTTTTTTATGAATAGGGTAAAGAGGGAATTGGTATCCACCTAAACAGATCTTGGGCCTTTGGCTCCAGTACAACTTGTTAGATGCTAGCTTACGTGGATCTAGCTATCAAAAACTTTTTTCCTCTAGCGTTCAGGTAGCTTCTGCAGCTTCAGTATAATGTGTCCCAGCTCCAGAGATTGGCAAAGCATTACCTGCAGTGTATTTTGTGCCCTCACTTAACCTTTCATAGCCTGGTAAAGTCTTCAGATCTGACTCCCACCGTGACAGAGAGGTGCTGTAGTCTTCTTTTTTTCAGTAAACTTTAAGAGTCCTTTTAGAGCTTATGAATCCTTGCTCAGGAGTCGTCAGAAGCAGTATATGTGTGACCAGCCTCCCAGAGATAAGTCTTCTTCTAGTGTAACTGATTTTTTTAGATATTTTCTAAATCTATTCCTTGCATGTCCATCTCTCCTGTTTTCAGCATACTTGACAGAGACTATAGCAAAACTGTCCCCTATACTTTGTCCTCAGTCTTCTGGCTCCACATGGTGTCTGCAAAAAATTCCACCTGCATGAGGTGCACACCCGGGGAGGCAAATGCTGCCTTTTGTCCACTGTGTTAGACTGCAGAAGTTAAACAAATTTTTAAAGAGTAAGACAGCTATTACAATTTTCACATCCAGGTTGAGAAGAATTCACTTGCCTCTTGATAACTAAAAAAGAGGCAGACAAGGTTGGTTTCTTTGTGTTTTGTGTTTTCAGCACAAAAGGCTGAGCTGTTACATCTCAAAGTTAAACTAGAAAGTACAGGAAAGAATCACATTAATATACTCATAAGCCTATGGTGTAATTCAGTTTCTATTTGAAAACTCTTTTGGACTGAGACTAAAAATGAAACTAACCAAACCTCAAATCTGAATTTTATGGGGAGGTTTAAAAACATAAAGGAGGACAAGTCTGAACTGAAGACCAAAATGCATTTGTTCAGTTTTCCCTTGACATGGTAGTAAACATGATGCTGCTTTCGAAGCTCAGTGTGGGGTAAATGCAAAAGATGTGTCATGTCAAATTCTGATTTTAACTCAGTAGAATCATTTTCAGTTTTTATGAGTTTGCAAACACGTTATTTAATAACACAACATGACTTGACTGTTGATGTAAAATTTCAAAATTCAAATGAAGGTGATATATAATCTAAGTTTTCTCTCCTTTTTCTGACCAACATAAAACAAACTTGAAATATATTAGAGAGATACATGTTTCTTGAGTTCACTGTGTTTGGCATGCTCTAAAGGAATGATTGACTTTTGTTGTTAAAATTTTCTAGAAGCTTAGTGGAACTGCTTGTGATTTATCTTGCTTTAAAAGTCAGCAGCAGCAATGTTAACTGTCTTAACAATTTTCCGGAATGAAGCCACATTTAGTCCCCTTATGGCTTTCTATATGTAAGAAGTAAAACTGCTGTGCGAAAACTCCCTGTGAGATAATATGTAGAGTATTATAGCACAGAGCTGTGCAAGTCCAGAGAGCTGAGCTTGGTCTACTGATGGAGAATGAGCAGCCAGTATATTGCTTAAACCTACTGACTAGATGTTGAATAAAATTATCTTTGTTAAAATGATGATGTTGTTCTAATGCAAGTGAAATATTTGTTGGCAGTGTTAATTTTGTAACAGGTTTCTGTAAACAAACTAAGGCGAAGTTAACTTTTTCCCCATGTGAAAAAAATCTTCCAAATTCCCCAAGACTTATTAATTACTGCAAAATGACCAGCACTGCACAGATAAAATGCCCGTCACCTAGAAATCCAAACTGTTTTAACTGAGGATATGATTTGCACATGGCAGCCCAAATTCTGCCGTGCGTTCCTGCCACTGAGAGAGGGGTGAGGAGCTGCTGGCCATACCTCCGAGGGCAGAGTTTGGCCCGGTACCTTTATGAAAGAAATCTGATTTGTATGTTTCTTCTTTCTGCAGAGATCAAAGACCATGTACTCAGCTAAATAGCGAGGGCTAGTGTAGATTTATGGAACCAATTTAGAGAATTAATAAACCGCGCCATAAATCTTGTTAAGGTCACACTGTATGTGATTGTGCCTATATGCAGACGTGGAAATTTGGTATCCTTCCAAGTGAGAAGACTAACTTTCTTGAGCTTAGTTACAGTAAGTAATTAAATTCATGCCCCTTAAATAATGGATCATTGAAGAGAGTGTTGTTGTTGTTGTTTTTTTTAACAGAGATTTTTAAATTATGTACCCAACCCGTCAAAGTACAGAGGGCTTTCAACTACCTTGGACTTTGGTGGGAGCTGAAAGCGCTTTGCATCTCACAGAACTGAGGCCTTTAAGTGGGCCTGAATCAAAACACCTATGAACCTTGAAAAGTTTGAGTCTGGATGCAAGCGCTAAATCCTGTGACTCAGACCTGTCTTGAATACAAACCAATATTTACAGTTTACATGGTCTTAAAATGTAGTAGCTCAGCAAGTATGGTCTGTATAATAGATTGAAGGAGCATGAATAAAAGAAGAATCATCTCATGAATAGAGAAGTTTAAAATAGATGGTATAAAAATAGCTTGTTACTTAGGAAATTTTCTCATCCTTAAATCTTAAAGAGAGCCAGAGACTTGATCTTTAGGGTTTTTTTTTGTTTCAGCTCCCCTTAGGTCAAACCCTGCCCTGATAACTAAGCCACTCTCTCTGCTGTACAGATATAAATCTGCTTCCGCACAGCTTTTGGCCCACTAATTCCCTGTAATTAACCTTTGACATTTTCTATGTATTTGTAGTTTTATCACTTAAAAAACATGCCTTCCTCCTGAAACTTCAAGTAAGATTATTTTTTTTTTTTAACTTGAGTGCGTGAGGAAAGGGCAGAAATATGACTGCACACCCAGCATTTCCTTACCCTTAGTAACTTATGAACCATTTTCAGCTGTGTTTCACACAAGGCAAGAGGAATGTCTCAAGTCTCAAAGACGTGAGGTGTCTGTTGGCAGACCACCTGCGCACAGCTTCATATTTGCTGTGGTGTGTGTTTCCCCTTGTCCAGCTCCCCCAGGAGGTGATGTGGCCTTTCAAGTTGGTGGGACGCAGAGGTATTCTGCAGCAAGGTGGAGGTGCAGGGACATGCAGGAAGGGAGGCAGAGCTGAGTGTGGGAATAGGTTCTGCTATCTATGGATCAAATCCATCAGAAAAATGGGGGTGGGCAATTCTGTTGCTCTGGGGCAACTTCCTCATTTGCTTGGTCTGTGCGTCAGCCTCGGTGCCGAGGTTATCACAGCTCTGGAACACCTGTGAAGTTGTTTTTTTCATTAATTAGGAAGCAGCAAAGCTAAGAGACTACAGGTATGGCATTAACAGTGGTTCTGCGTCTCATCCGTAGCGACAGGGTTGGCTGAGTTTGTATAAAATGCATGTACGATAAAAAATAATCTCCTGTATAACAGGTCTCACCACCTCCATTTTTGTATCCTGCTTGAGAGAACAGTCTCCTTCCAACGAGCCATTTCTAACTCCGGCTCTTGGTTTGAAATGCTGCTTTGAATAGGACATGAAAGAGACGGTAGTGTGTAGGAAGAGGAGGAAATACAGTGGGAGGAGAGAGACAGCAGCGGAGCTGTATTGTCATCTGTCTTGATTATTGTTCCAAAAAAACCCCCCATGTGTAGTCACCTGCTCTGATGTCATTTAGTCTGAAGACCTAGAGGTCCTGGCTCTGCTGAGTGAGGTTGCTGGGTTGGTTTTTCAGAGGTTCTTTCTCCCCTCCTCTCTCAGCCTGGCTGTGTGTGGTGAATTCTGCTTGGCCAGAAGAGATGGTTGCAAGCTCAGACCCTTAGCCACAGCAAAGAGTAAATATCAGACAAGTCCCTGAAGCCATTCAGGTGGCTTTGGGGCTCTCGGATGGATCCTGAGCCTCAATTCCCCTTCCCCCAGAGCGGCATTGTTTGTGCAGCACAGCAGTCCCTGCTCCCAGAGCTAACCAATGTTTACAAAGTTAGCGGACTAAGATGCTAAAGACATCTAAGACCTGTTGAGGGCATTTCATCTGTCTGCCCAGTTGCATATTAATAGGGTGCGCTGTAAACCAAGGCTCACAGCTGAAGGGCAGGCGGCTTAGCTCAATTCTTTCAAACTGCTGTGAATGTAATTACACCTAACAAATCAGCCTTTGAATGATGCCCACCAAAAACGAAGCACACACAGATTTATTGCCTGGTCGGTGTGTGAGAAAGGCAGAGAATGTGATCTGAAAAGGAGAGAATAAGAAATTAAAGGATCCCATGCACTACAGAATTATCTCTAGATGTCTAAGTTGGAAAAGAGCAGCAAGTTTTGGGTTTTATTTTAAATACATCATCAGGTGTTTTGCCTCTCAGAGTATGTCATATCAAATCAGTGGCCACCGAGGAGGTACATAGCAGGGCGCAGAACCGCACGCTTGCAGAAAATGGGAAATGCTCGGTGACAGCTCTGTTACTGTCAGTCTTATAGGCTGGTCCCGTATGGGAGACCCACTCAGACTACATACCTTAAAGTGCAGCACTAAACATATGCGCTTGCTTGCTTCTGACAGGGGAATAGCAGTTGCATCACTGACTCCAAGGATCTGGAGTGATTTATTTTTCCTAAGCATTCCTGATAGGATATTATTATATGTTGGCTTATTTCCAGCAGTCGGGGTGACATCCAGTATTTTAGCATTATATTCAAAATGCACACACGTATCAGAAAAAGGTCTCTAGCTGAAAAAAAAGTAAAAAAAAAAAGTGACATGAAAACCTTACACTTTCTGAATGCTATGCACATACTCATCAACCAGGGATAATTAGGCCTGTTGAAGCCAGTGAATACTGAAAACGTACAGAGGGTTTATTTGTTGCTCTGAAGGGGTGCAATAACAGGTTTGGTTTCTTTCGCTGTTTGCCTGTCAATCATACTTTTAATTACCTAATTGTTAGATCTGTTAACAGCCAAGACTGGTTGACAACTTTAGGGTAAAGGGCCTAATAATTTTACTGTCAACAGTACTCCAGTTTTTTCAGTATAAGGAAAGAAAACAAATGCAGCCTTCAACACAAACAAATGGAAAAAACAGCTCCAAAAGCAGCATGAAGTGAACGACAGGCGAGCTGTAGCACACTCAAATGATCAAGCTGCTGTAAGTGGGTGAGCATTGTGCGTGGAGTTGTCCGGTCTGGGGTTGTTGTTTGCATTTGCCTAGAGTCTGAATCAAACCCTAATTTGTGCTGAGCGTATAGAAAGTTTGAGAAGTTCAGTTTTAGTTGAAAAGTGAGGACTTGGGTGCGGTGGTTTCTACCCGCCTAAAGCTTTTGCTGACTGTTTTTATTCCTCCTGACACTTTTGATGGTAGGAAGGACCAAATCTTGACAGTGCTGCGCAAAGTAAGCATGACTGTCAGGAACAAAATACACCGTGCGTGATCTTCCTGGAAACTGAACTTCAGATGAAAGTGTCTATGCCTTGCTACCTGCACAGTTGACGAACGTCTGGGTTACGTTTAAGAGAACTGAGAAACTTCTGAGAAGTCCCCCTGATGCACGCTGGGCTTTCTAGACCAGGGTCTGATTCAGACAAAGAACCTCATTCCAGGAAAAGAATGTACCTTTAAAGTAATTTCTTCTTTCTTTCTTAAAATCATTTCTTCTTTCATACCCACATGTATACTTTGTGGCTAATACACTGACATACTGTTAAATGATTTGCTAGCTATTTAGTAATGGGCACGTATTATTGCTACCTTAGGGTATGGTAGAGCATAGAGGCTAGAATTATGACATATGCTTCTCTGTAATCAGCTACCTACAAATATTTTGTAAGGCATAGTCTGGCCTAAAGATATTACACTCTATTTAAAAAACAATTCATTTTTGTGTTTGCTTTTTATCTCTGTCTTTGTTTTGTGGGATAAAACCAGAGATTGCTACTTTACTGGGAGCCAAATATTTCTCTAACTAGAATGGAGCATTTGATGTTACCAAAGGTTTACTCCTATCGCTGGAGTCGCTAGTTCAGCTCTCTCTCTTTGGATCAGTGTTTAGACTATGGGAGTTTTCATCGCGATGAGGTAATGCTTCTATTTTGTCTTTTATTGATTAACTCTTTTCCCACATTCTTCTGGCAGAGTGCAAAGGTTTGTAAAGCATAGGAGTCTTTGTCTGGAGCTGTTTAGTTAGCATTACTCTTAGTAAACATAGTTACTTTTACTAATTCCCTGGCAGATTCTTAAATACTGTTACTACAAAACCAACAGCATGAAATACTCTTGTGCAAATGGTATGCCAACCTGCAACCTCAAGATTCTTCCTCAAATAGTGGTCAAGACGAATAATGTCAGCTTACCCTACATTTTAGATCAACCATGGCTACAGACTACTGGTTAGATTATTTGCTTGTAATGCACAAAGAAAATCAAAAGGAATCTGCCCAAGAGGCAGGCTAGTTGCAGCCTATTTCCTGGCTTGTTTGTGGAGAAGGGGGGCTTAAACCGAAATATTTACTTTTAAGGGATGTAAAAATTGCTATTCCAGACATGTTTATCATTGAAAGGTTCTGATCCAGAGATCATTAAAGCCCATTATTACACTTCTACTAATTTAAAGAGGTTTAGATCAGACCCTAACCTCTGAGTACTTTTACAGGATCTGGTGGACTGCAAAGAAAGTATTTGATAAAACCTCTACGTGCCACTGTTGTTGACATCCCCACTGACAAGTCCAATGTCATAATTTCACTGTTTCCAGCTGGCAGTAGATTTTGGAGCAGAATTATGGCTCTATTCCTCAGTGTGTTCACTCGTCCTGTAGCAGAAGTCAACATAACAGAAGCCAACAGAGACAAACTTGAAGTATCCTGGTACACTTTGCTGGGATGTATACAAGGAGATATGATGGTTGGGGTTTTTTTTCCAGTTTTAAACTTGACAGAGAGAGACAAGAAAATTACTGGTATCTGTGTTAAACGACCCAGAAGTTAACAGTATGCCATTGTTTCTCATCATTGCTTTTTGCTCTTTTCTTGGTATCTTAAAATGCTTTATACAAATTGCTTATGGTTCAGATGCCTGCGCATTAGCAAAGCAGAAAGTTGCTGTTTTATAACACCACCGTGGGTTGAGTGACTAGCACCAGGGTGTCCCTTGGGGGCCCATGGATCTGTTGCTGATTTTTCCATCACAATAAAACAAAATTCGGTGAGACCCGGTATAACGGCGAGATCCAGCTCACAGATCTAGATGAGGAAAATCCCTCACTGGGAAAGGAAAATAATGGTTGCTCAAAGCCTGGCTATCGCCAACATCCCTGCTCACCCTTTCATTTTGTGCTGGATCAGAGTGCTTGTGAAACTCAGCTTCCTGTTCCTTGGTAGATCTGGTGTAAATAAACCTATCGAAAATGATGGCCGGTGCTCTGTGTGTAAATCCAGGGCTTTTCCTTAATGCCTCCTGTGCCCTTCCACCTCCAAGTTTGGGAATTGGCTGGGGAGGATGGGGGGACCCTGTGCAGCGTGCCCAGGGGTGGGAAGGCACGGCTCCTCGCATAGCCAGCGGCTCCCAGCAGCCGAGACCCTGCTCCTGCTCTGGCTGCTGTGTGATCCTTCTCTTCCACTTTTCTCCAGCCCTGTCCTAGCCTCTGCCCCTGCTCCGCCAGCAACTCCCATGTTTGGGGTCTCTCTGGGTAATGTTGAGAGCTGGACTCTCCTGGAGACTCCAGCCCTTGCCTTCTCTGCTTCGGAGGACTGACTGCCTTCCCTGGTCTCCTGCAATGGCTTTTCTCTACTTTCTGCTGTTACAGTGCCAGGCTAAACTCTTCTAACGGAGTTTTTTGAGTACTTCTTTGGGGTGCGTGGAGGTGTGCTCCACTCTTATCTTTCGTCTTGCTTGCCGTGGCATGGTACCTATGTTTTTGACAAGTTTATGTCCGTCTCACCTGGCTTCCTTTTGCTCTAGCCTCTGGTATACTTGTTCTTCACTGTTTGTTTGTCTAGTTTTGATGTACGTTTTCAGTAACTCAGTGCTTTTTGTTCAGAAGCACTTGTAGTTGGGTTTGAGCTGGTTCTCTCAGTGGTTAGTTCTTCGTGTTGGAATCGCCCGAATTAATGATCACATCTGTGTTTAGTGAATCTTTCATGTCTCTAAATGTCGACATGGGTACCAAGGCTCTGAGCAATGCGTTAACAAGCATGGATTTCCTTTGCTAATTCCTGAAGCTGAAATGTTATTCTCCATTCTCAGTCAGTGTTTATCAAATGCATTTGTTGTCTGTTCTCCAATTATTTTAGATAATTGAATCTTATTATTTTTTTGTGTTTCAAGTTAGTAGGACATCAAGGTATTAATTTTTATATAATTTCCTTAATTTTCATATTTTTAATTTCCATGATCTACTCGGCCATGGACTGAATTCTTCCTTCTGTGCTTATACAGGGCTTGAAACTTAGCTCTCCTGTTGTCCCAAGTCCCTTCTTTGTTCTGTGCTCAGTGATGTTTTTATTGTCTTCCTGTCAACTGCCATCTCCTCTTTGCTGTTGCTCTCGCTGGACTGAAAGGCTTTGTACGCTATTTGCCAGCTAATAACATAAGACGATGCCAGGCTTGCCAAATGTTTTTGGCTTCTTATAAAAATAACTATATGCAGAGATTCATGACCTGATTACTAGTTATATCCTGTGTATACAGTTATTTATCTAACTACTAGTCAAGCCAGGATCAAGGTGACTCCTCCAGACTCCTTCCTCCTGCAGGCTACGCTCCTTCCCTCTCGGCTAAAAACAACTGCGGCTAAACCCACTCATCTCTGGAGGTACAACAGTATCTGCTGGGTCTCCTCCCTGATACTTCTGTCAATGCCTGTGGTGCAGTTGGGTTGTGTGTCTTCAGCAGAGGATTAAATACATGGCGTGGTTGCCCAGATTTGAGAAACCTCCCAGGAATGTAAAATTAATTAAATGTAAATTGGCTGATCTAGAGAGCAGATCAGACAGAAACAGCCTCAGAATCGCAGGGAACTCTAAGGCGCGTGACAAGGAAATCTGCTGGTACTTACCCCAGAAATATTTGATCTGTCTGAGGACCTCACACGGGATGTTGAGGGCCATGGGTTCCTGGCCTCAAGGCCAGCCCCGAGGGTGAATAATCAAATTCTCTGTATTCTCAAGTAAAGAAACCATCCTACACAATGCAGACTAAAAAAGAGGGGGTTTTTTTGACACAATCCCATCTCTGAAATAATGTGTTTTCAAGACTTTACAGGGGAAGTTGTAGAGCAAAGGGCAGATTTTAGCTGGGTCAGATTTCTCACAAGCTGGATATGTTGTACAGTGCTGAATTTGGTTTCCTTCATTGTTTCATACTGTTATTGTTTTGATTTTATTATCTGCATTATCCTAACACTCTAAAATCCCAATTTATAGGAATCCCACTGTGCTGGGGTTTATACAGACAGAGCAAAAACCAGCTCTACCTGCTGAGTTTGCTTTCTAAGTATGAACCAGGAGAAGAACACGGTCTGCCTGAGAAGCCGTCATGTCAGACATGTGGTCTGCGACCAGGGGAATTCACTATGCAGATTTTTCATAGACTTTTTGACAAGTTTCCAGAGATGTACACATCCTTATCATAACTGTGCATAAGTCTAATGAAATCTGGAACTAATAGTACATAAATCTTTCCACTCAAGTAATAAATTAGATGGTCTAGAACTGTAGTATCGTAATAAAGGCTGTATTCATAAGTTGATTACTCTTTTTTTTTTTTTCCTGTCCTCATGGGAGCTGTGTTCAACTCCTTAGCTGATGTACTCCTAATCTCTGACTGTACATTCATTACCATAAAACTTACTCCATGCACTTTGAGCATGACATAAAACAGAAATTTAATACCATGCTCATTTTAGATCCCTATTTCAGGTTGTTTATACAAAAAGGGAAAAAAAGGAAGTTGATCTCTTCAGGTTTTCTTTAAGGAAAATTGACAAGCTGCTTTGAAGACTTGCTTTGAGGCTAAGTTATTAGTTTTGCTGTGGTTTTAAGGAAAAGGTGAAGACAGAAGATGAAATTAGATCAGCAACAGGCTAGAAGTCCTTTCCCAGAACACCTGGAGAGGTTAAATAAACTGCATATGGCCCGCATTGAATTTACACATTGTTAAGACTTCTGAGAGTCAGGGGAAAAAGTAGGTAGACTGCTAACTTGCCATCTTAAGAAAAAAGCAGCTGGGGGAATGATTATTGCAGTCTGAGATAAGCACAATATATAATGAGATATACACCAAATTTATAAAACACATTTCCTTAATTTGACTAAAATCTCCACGAGTCTAATTATGGTCCTACATGAAAGGTCCTGAAAGCTAACTCATGCAAGGGAACCTTTTTGTTTTGCTTTATTTGCAGTGTGGGGAATTTGGTTTGGGTTGGGTTTTTTTGTTTGGTTTGTTGTTGGGTTTTGTTATTGGGGGGGGGGGGGCATTTGTTTGTTTTTTTGCTAAACTACAAATGCCCTGTCTCCCTATGGGTCTGCAACAACATCAGAGTTTGCTGATGCCCTGAAATAAATGGCAATCATGGTATGCTTTCACTCAAGTATTCAGGGTATCAAGGTTGGTCCATTGAAGTACCATTTGATGCTATACACTGACAATGTGCTTTTGTTTATAACAAACTCTGAAGCCACAATCCTCGCCCTTCTAGTGTTAATCCAAGATCTTGGCTTGCTTTCAGGCTATAGAATTAACTGGGAAAAGTTGGAACTGCTTGAGATCTCCCAGCTGCCTTGCACAACGGCTTTTCTTCCAGTGCAACTCTGAAGGCAGTCAGAAGCAATTAAATGTTTGAGGGATGAAATACTAAGGAATTTTGGAAAACTTGCAGAGATGAAGTTAAGATCCACTGTCCTTCAATTGGCAGAAGACAACAGGTGGTAGCAAGTGATTTATATGTTTCTTCTGGGAAAAATCAACAAAGTCACATTTTACTTAGATTTTTTTTGTATGTTTTGAGCAGGTTAGTTCTCTTCATATTGTACTCTGGGGGTGATTTTTTGGACAGTTTTCGAGAAAGTATAGACTCCCTACTGCTAGGAATTGTTGCTGAACCTGCAGAGCTTTTACTGTGCTGTTGTCATGCATTGAGCCCTTCACTGATCCCACCAAACCTGTAACAACAGCCCATGGGAAGGGGGTCAGAATAGCATTAAAACAGATTCTCATTCTAAAATCCTGGGATCCTCATCTACACAGGGAAGCCTAAACTGTTCTGGCTGATAGATTGCATCAGACACCCCACAAAACCTCATTTGAGGGTCATTTCTCCATACGATAGGTTGGTTGCCAGTGTTTATGGCAAGAACTTGTTGAAGAGAATACCTCTATTTTGCATTGTGTCTTATAAGTCCCAGCTATATAAATATAGGTACATCTGAAATATTTGTTGATCTTTAGTCAATAAATACATGGTATGTATGCATCTCTAAGATTGTGCTGAGTTTGGCCATCCTGTGCTCTATTGACAGAAAAGGTATTTTTAATTTCTGTAGATGCTTCTGAAACCTATTATGAAGAGTGGGAGTGGAAAGTCTTGGCAAGCAAGCTCATGATTTTGCGCTGTGTGGCCAGGTTAGCTTTTAAGTATGCATGTCTGACAACAGGTTATGTAAATGAGCATATTTTTGTGTTGAACTCAAGGCAATGGAAGGGAGGCAGTAAACAAACATGTGGTGGCTCATGTGATATTTTTGCATCTGAATACTAAAAGACATTGAAGAAGCAGCCCAACATAAAGACAGCTATGTGAATGGTATGTGAAGAAGAGAAGGCCAGTGAAGTTCATTCAAGAACTCCTACCAGGAATGAAGGTCTGTTGTGTTAGACACCACACCAACGCATAGCCAGGTAGAGTGATTGCCCAAAAGGTTTCACTCTGAAGAGTTAAGGGACACACAAAAGGGTAACAAAAATAAGCACTCTGAAATAATGCAGCCAAATGCAAAATCCTACATCTACGAACAGAGAATGTAGGTCACACTTAAAAGGTGGAGAGCATTTCCATGAATGCAATGGCATGGAAAGAAGATTGGGCTAATGACAGAAACCCAGGTAATTCTGGGCTCCCAAATAGATGCTGACTCCTAAAATGGCAAATATGATTATTAGCTGTGTAAGGAGTAGGGAGACAGGGAGACAAATCCTGGGTTACTAAGGCTCAGCTTCACAGGAAAAAATAGAAACAACACTTACGACAGAGCTACCAGAATGAGCTGAGGACTCAGAAAGATCTTCTGGTCAATGAGAGAAGTGAGAGTGATGTTTTGTTACCAGTGCAACAGAATGACAGATGAGGTGACCACAGCTGCTATTTGTGGCTTTAACTCTACTAATAGACTTCTTAAGGACACAACCCTCTCGATGCCCAATCTGGTGCATTTTATATGGTTAGATAGTGTCTATGCACTAGGGAATCCTTCTTGGACAGTGCTGGAGTGGATTAGGGTATGTACTCTTGTACAAGACTTCCCTCTTACATCTCATTTTTCAGCTTGATAAGAAGATGCCAATACCTGAGCTTTGCAGAGAGGTTAAATCTGGATTTTAGCTTTGAAGTTTCAACCCTTCTCAACTGCATATGGAAAAGAATATTAATCCTGATGGTCTAGTTTCTTACACAAAATCAGTAGTAGCTAGCACTTTGATACATTCTCAAAAGAGGTGCTTAAAAATAATTCTCGAAAGTCAAAGCTTTCTATTGTGTTTCCAGATAGAATAATAGATGAAAGCGAAGAAGATATGCCAAGTAATTCCAAAATCAACTTTAAAGCACACGATCATGTCTTGGCAATCTGAAAGCAGTGTGTGGAGAAGAGAAAAGGGTTGGCAGAGGAATGAAGAAAAGAAGTATTCTACAAAAAAAGAAATGGCATGTCTTGGCAGAGAGACAATGTTTGCTAACCTGTTGAAGGGTTCAGTCGTAAAAGAACTGTGTTCATGAGAACTGAAATAGAGCAGAAACCATTTACCACTTGATGTTTTAAAGCAAACTGCCAAATAAAATTCTGAAAGGTTTCACTTTGCAGATCAACTCGACCTTATCTTGTGATAACATAGCAGGAAAATCTGTGCTCTCACTAGGTTCCTTAATAATACATCTGAGAAGACAACTCACATTATGCTCTCAGTTACAGTGGAGTAAGCCATAATATATATGCTGAATTCATATTTATTTTGGCATAGCTGAGAAAATGAGGTAGTCCAAAAGGTGCAGAAGGAACAAAATCAGTCACTTGGGTGATAAATTAGAACTATAAACCAGGAGTTGGATGTTGAACAGAGCAAGTATCCATCTGCGCTGGGTGTGGTTGATTTTAAAAGTGCAGGAGATATTGTTAAGCTGGTCTTGCACTTCAGCATCCTCAGTGTTTGTTTTTTCAGACGTAGACTATCAGTTTGCCTCTTCTTTACGTGACTTTCCAGATCATTTTTTTATACAAATACATTGCATGCAATGAGATAAGCTCAAGAGAACAGGGAACCTTGGATACGGCAGCAATCAAGGGGAAAACCACCTGAAACACTTCTAAAATCACCATGGAAAGAAATGTGTGGGGAAGGTGAGGCGCTAGTAGCCTGGAGAAGACCTGACTTTGCTGGTGGCTGTGGTTGTGGCTATCTTGTGCAGACGTGCCCTGGCACAACAGTTGGGCAGCGCCACTGCTTTTCGGCAGCACCATCGGGAATGCCAAAACACATGACCGAACACCTCTGATAGGTTTTTAAAAATGATTATTTAGACCGAGGTTTTACTAATCAAGCAGGGAGCAGCTGAACTTTACTCACCCAGACAGAAGCCCTCTTACCCCTATCCGACGACAGATAACCCTGCTCTTTGCTCACCCAAGAGGATGCGCAGACAGGCACTGAAGCTGTGTTTGGATACACAGGGGTTTTGTCCAGCTTGAAAGATCCCTGTGTTTGTACTTAGCAATTAACTTTGCTGTTATCTGTCTTCAGTGTAACGGCTCGGCTGCGTGTGCTCCTCGGGAGGGCTCTGCTGTGAGCACACAGCTGAGGACATAAGCGGGATGTATACAGCGAGGCGGTCTCATATGGATTGGTTTTGGTATGCAAGGTGTTTCTTCAATGACTCGCGTTTTCTGAGCAGCAGCTCTTGTTATACGAAGATAAAAGAAGGGTTAACGCAAGCCCTTTTCCAGCCCCCCTTCTTTCCCCTCCTGCCAAACACACACACTCTCAGCAAAATCTCTAAATCATGCTCTCTTCCCGGAGCTCCAAGACTGTGAGTTACACATAGGACCTCTGTAGCTGCACAGTGCCACACTATTCTGAACGAGATGCTGAAGGCACTTGAGTTTCTTTTACTCTCTCCCCTCCCCTCCGCCCCAGATTTAGCCTAGTTTTATGGCATGAACAGCCCCAAAGAAAGTCGGAGAGAAAAGAGATGAAGGCCAGAGAGCAGAGGAGGACCAATGAAAGAAGCAGTAACCATTCTGTCATTCCTTTGGAGAGCAACACTAGACACCTTTAAATGCAGAGAGTGTCCTCTGCCTTTTTGCCAAAGCCCTTTTATCTGTGTGAATAAAAAGGGAGGCAGGTCAGCCTAGTTTCTGTTGCCAAATAAAAGCATGAATAAATTAGGCTATTCTTAGTAGGCAAGTGAAAGGGAGAGGGGGGGGGAAAAGTCAGTATCTATTTCTAAAGCAATTTCATATTCTGCCCCAACTGTTTGCACATGATAGAAAGGGGCTGGAGCTGCCTACTATTATGATTAGTACTATTGTTGTCGCTGAAGGGCCTCATTGTTCTAGAAGATGTTAGGTTTGCACGATTCACAATCCGTCTCTATTCATCCAGGAAAGGTTAGGAGAGAGGATCTGATATTCTGCAAAGGGTTTTCTCCCCCCGCCTCCCTCCCCCCTGCCTTCTCCTTTACTAGCTTAAGGCAGAAAGCAGGCAGAAGGTCTCCTATTAACTAGAATTAAGAAACAGGGATCTAGGTGCCTGGGAACAGCCGCTCCGTAGCTCTAATCCCAGTGAGGACCTTAATTGTATCTGGTTTAACAGTTATTCATGCAGTTTTACTGCAGGCAGGGACGGTGATTAGGGACATTGGTTGGAAAAATCTGTTCATTAGCCTAATAAAGACTGCCTAAGCCTGCTTGTTCAGCCACTAATAATCCAACTATTAGTGCCATGCTAGATGCCGTGGTATTAATATGTGTAGTTTACTAGTGTCACAACAGCAATATGGGTCAGTTTAGTTGTTCCTTGGTTTCACAGTCAGGCGCCCTGTGCTGGTGCAGGAGAGAGAAAATGAATGAGTGAATGAGTCTGACAAAACAGATCACACCATATAGCAAACCCCCAGTATGGTTTTGTCTGCAATTCAGAGGCAGCCCAGGAGCCTTAGGAACAGGGTTGTTTGAGGACAAGAAAATCAGCCCCTTCCAGCGATAGATGTTCTTGAAAAGCAATTTATTTTTTCATAGGTGATTCACTCATTTTCTTCACAGAAGAACTTTGGCTGTATATCAAATATTAAGAGAGGGTAATTTTGGGGGGAGAAGGGCATTCGCCTTCCTCGCAGCATCACACGGTGCATGGGCACACACACCTCCCAGTGTGTGCTGAGACCAACACCCAGCTTGGGAATGTCCAGGTTGTCTTTGGAGGAGGAGGAAAGGAGGTGTAATTGTCTTTTTCTCTGCTTCCTTGATTTCCCTCAGATGACCTAACTTTTCCTTTCCTGATAGAAGGAAGTAAAAATACTGCTCACACTTCAGGGGATTCATCCACCCTAAGCATAATCCTTGGGTTGCTAATTAGGGTGTCAGTAGCTCCTTCTGTAATAAAATCCTGTCATTCATCTTTCTCTCTCATTTATGGGAATGATTTGTTGCATTTTCCAATGGAAGATGAAAATGACACTGTTGTCATTATAAATAAATTGTTGCCAGGTATCTTTCTATAGAAGCTCTTTCTAAAGGCTTTAATGAGAGATTAGAACATTAAGAGGTGGATTATTGCTTTTTCCTTCTATAGCTGATCTTTCACCTGCTTGTTTTCAATACCTGTGAGACATTACATGTAACCAAAATTTGCCATGGCTTTGAACAATACTAGATAACAGCGTACAGAATTAAGCATGCACACACACTGTGTGTGTCTGTTAAGAGCAGTGGCGTCTGTGATAAAATGAGAAAAAATAAAACCAACAGACAGATAAGTGACCTGCTATTACCTGTAGCTACCCATTCAAATCCAAAGGATATGCATTCTACTACCCCTGATAAATACCCCTTAAAACACGAGTAGCAAAAAAAAAAACATTCAAATGGAGAAAAAACACACTCCTTGATCTTCGCTGGCCCTCACCTGCTCTCTAAACCCAGAAAAAAACTAACCCAAACTCTCCCACAAAGTGCCAGAGTCAAAATCTGTCCTTGCTGAGTGCTGGGTTGTCTTTGTAGGAGTGATATTGTCTAAGTATAAAAGAAGTCGGATATTGCTCAGTACCTTTAGAATAGGTAGATACCTGAATGCATGCCTTTTCAGCTAATGACTTTATTTCCTTTTCTAGGTGTGTATTATAATTGCAATTGCCGTATGCCCATTTATAAAAAGGTATTATTTTTAATCCACTTGATTAGTATCTTGGGGGTTTCAAGTCAACGCTATTCATTATTTTTTGGTAGTATTGCATTTGAACGGTTTGTTTAGTGAGGTTAAGAGAGAACATACCAGGCGGGCATGTACTGTTCACTGCTGTGTCCATGTGCAAATGTCTACATCTGGGATGCTAGTGGTACGCTAAGTGGTGCTACACACTTCATAAACTTCAGTCAAGTGAATAAGTGTATTTTTCATGCTTCTGTGATCATCACATTCGTTTCTATGTTCTGAAATGCTGCTTCCAGAACTACTGCTGCAGATACCACGTAGAGGCAGGCAGCAGTGAGGGATGTACTTTTCCTTCCCTGTAACATCTTGGCTTGGAAAACAGGTGAACAATATCCATCTGTGAAAAATAACAGTGAGAGGTCTTATGACTGATATTCTCTAATGTTTGAGGTTGGAATTCTAAATGTTATAACCTAAAAGCAGACTATTTCTAGGACTTCAGTGAGAAATATCCCATGTGCTCATAATTCAGAAATGACAGATTTTATCTTTTTAAGTAATTGTAGTAGTTTAGAAAATATTCTTATTAAAATCAGTTCCTCCTCCCTACAGAATTAGACACAGGTAGTTGTTTAATACATGGAAATCTTCAGGAGTAGAAATAGCTTGTCTTTGTATGATTCCTGCTCTGTGTCCCTGCCTGATGAGAGATGATTTTTGTTGTAGTATAAGACGTTTTGTGTAACTTTGTTGGAAGTAATCAGATTGATTTGATATGGCTGAAGAGAAAGGCTGTTGAAGAAACTCTGATTCTGAGTATGAGGTGCCCTTGAAAAGTCCTGGATGTTGGCTATTACCACATTGTGTTATAATAATTTTATTATTACCATATTTGTTTTTGCTCTGTGACGTTCAGCTCCATACTTCCATCAGCCCTATTTTATTGTTTTATTTTACATTTAAATCAGCAATGATAGACATAGCAATATGATATAGAGATTAAACAGTGATAGGAGTCTGGAAATAAGACTGATTCCATTTTTAAATAAAAGTAACATGGAAATGTTGCTACAGAAGCTGCTGTGTTGGGAGTAATTCTGTAATAAGGACAGAAAAGGCAGCTGTCTTGTATTTCCAACACTGATGGTGCTTGTGAAAAGTTTAGCAAGAAAAACTAACTTGTCATGACTAGCTTCCAGAATCTGTCAAATGATTATGATGACACTTCCAGTCTCCAGAGGATCTCGTACGATTGAACTACCTTGGGACTTCTGGATGAAAAGCTCATGACAAACAACTCTTTTACTGGCCATATCTCTTACAAACCATCATCTTTATATCATGAACAAATTGTTTTGTTTACTACTTTATTTAATTTGGAAGCTGTATCTTAGATGTAAGGGTGCAAGAATCGTACAGGACAGCCCTGACTGCATTTTAGCAAAGTGAAAAATAACTGCTCTACTAATGCATTCAGGGGAATTAAAGTGAGGAACTTCTTCTGCTGGGGTGTATCTAGACCTTAGCAATAAAAACTGCAAACCCTTCAATGAATTTAAGTGGTCAATGATCCATTGCATATTGAAATCTGGCAGTGCATTGTCCCTTCCCAGGAGTCAGTCAGTGAAGAAAGGGCACCAGCTGTTGAATCATGCAAACAGAACTTCCCCAGCACCTAAACTGTTGCCATTGGTCAACAACCTGTTGCATCAGTGACTCCATTTGGGAATACCGGAACATGGACTGTGATAGAAACAGTTGCTCATGGTAGCACATGATGGAGAAGACAAATTGCCAGTTCTTGAAGACAGTACAGTAGAATGAACCATACCTCATTTTATTTCAAGCCTGCATCTAGGGGTCTGAAGGACTAGGGTAGAGTAGCCAGAATGCAAGAAAATGCCCAAATTCTGGAGAAAATATTCCAGTTATGTAGATTAGATACCTATATGGACTGTGACAATGCAAGAGGACAGTTCTTAGCTCCCTTTAGTTCAGCAAATAACCTCAACTTTGGCTAGCAAAACTGAGATGCTCATTGTGTCTATATCAGAAGAGCCATCATGAATATGGGTATTCAAACACTAAGGAGAGGAAATCAAATGCAGGACTAGTTGCCAATTGACAAAAGAAAAGTCTAAAACACTAGGCAATCATCTTTCAGTTGTTTTGCATGCATGTCTGTCAAATGTTACTTCAGAAGATGGAATTTATCTCATTTCACCAGCATTAGGTACTTTCAGCAGAAGCTCAATGCAAACTTCTAGTTCATGCTACCAATAGTACACGAAAAGATAATTCAGTCTAGACTTCAGTACAGTTTTAATTGGATTCCACGGATTTTAGATAAGCCTATGGCTGGAAGCCTAATTCTAAGAACCCTTAAGGAGCAGGAAATGGTAACTTTTAATTCAACACCTGCTAAAGAATGCCTATGGAGATGTCCAAAAATTAACTTTCACCTGTGCCTTCCACGTGCATCTGGCTGGAAGAAAAGAAATCCAGCTGCAGCCTAATGTTGTGTTGCTTTTGAATACTTGGAAATGTATAGCAGTCCACATGAAAGTTTTCTGAGGCATCTCTTGTCCACTTCATTGTTTGCTTTGCCATAGTGCTGATTTTAAATTCAGGCCTTGAGATGAAAAGACAGAGATCTGAGTCATTTGTGGTAACTTATTCTGTGACCTTTTTCAGCCTCTAATAAATGAGGGAGGGAAGGACATTTATTTTGCCTGCTGGTAGCTTAAGATTGACTGTTCTTTCTTAGCTGCTTTCATTGTAGATGAAAACTTCTAGGTTTTCCACACACTACCAGTATTTATCTCCTCCAATATATAAGGACACAGTTATCTGGAGTGAGGAATGTAATTTGTGGCAGGCTGCTGAAAGAGCAGACGAACAGTGAGTTACTGTGAAGGACTGCGCTATCTGATGGCGAGAACGTTGGATGGGGATTCATGAGACCTGTCATCTATTCCCAGCTCTGCCTTGTGCCTGTTGAATGACCTTCAGCAAGTCACTTTCTCTCCTTTGTCTCAGCTATCGTTTTACCTGTTAAAATGTGATAATGAAACACTCTTCTTTTTTATAAACTGCTAGGTGCTGATGAACAGCACTGATGAAAAGTACTGTACAAAAAGCTAAGTGGTATTGAATATTTGATTGCACTTGGCTTCATTGAATTATGACCGATAATACAGAAATTGACTAGAAAGTAGCTTTATTGGTCCAGTAGATATTATTATATAACTATCAATTTTTTCTGTTTGTTTAACTTTTTAGTCTCAAAAACAATGCTTTACAGATGACACTGATTTTGCTTTCTGATGTTATCTTGCAGAGAAGCTAAAATCTTGAAATCTTTTCATTGGCATTTATTCTGTTTGCTGACCTTTGGAGGGAATGGAGCTCAAGATGCTTATTTGGATTAGCTAATTTAAAATTAGTTAGTAGTAGACTGGGGAGTCCAGAAGACTTGTATTTAGGTGCACTTTCACGTGCTTGTGCAAACATAAGACACACAGTTTCTTCCAGCCATGAAGCAAATTGCTTCATTGCTCTACCTGACCCACTTGCTGTCCTCGGTGGGTGGGAGCCCAGCGCCGTCCCCCCCAGCTGAAGGAAGTAAAGGTGGCTGAGGCGCTGTGTGGGACACCCTTGCTTAGGAATGGTAGGCAGTTTTAACGCACCTTTCTGTTTCTGTGTGATCATGCAAGGGCCTGCTAAAGTCTACAGACAAGTAACACTGAGGTAGCTTACATTCTTTGCCAGGAATCTGTGCTGGAATACATGTAGGTAAAAATTAGGGGAATACTGTGGGCCTCTTAGAGACCAAGAAGCCCAAGAAAATGAATGAAGGAACCATCATGCCACTAAATAAAAAGATTGCTACTAATCTCAAAGGCTTTTTGTTTTTAAAAGGCTTCATCCTGGTGCAGTTTTCCTCTGGCATTTAACTTAATTTCATCCTGAGATTCTCAGCTGTGGGTACATTGAGGCTCTTGTTTCTCCTAAAAAAATCTGAAGGTTTGGCAAAATTCAGCCACAAAATACCAGCTACCTGTTAGTGTTTCTTAATATTAACCTATATACTTTCAGTGCTAATATATAGTTATTTTGGAGGGGGATTTTTTCAGAAACCCAGAAAACAAAAAACTTCATGTGTACTTCTTTGGTGTAGAATTTGTACTCTGTTATTTTTAGCTCACTTGCCGAATTATGGGGCTAATATCTCCATTCAAGTTTGTTTAAAAAACTGTCCTTTATATGTCTGCATTTCTCTGGAGCTGGTACCTTGAACTCTTGGATCCTATCTCTTGACTGGGTGGTCAGCAGCATAACTTTAATTGATGGCTTTTGGACGTGATACAGTAGGGATGTACAGACTCCTTAATCATCGACAAATGATAGGACTGTCCTGAAAAAAGGTACAATAGCTTTGAAATTGCAAAGTCATAAACCTGACAAGAAAGAGATATTCAAAAGCTCAAATAGGGAATAGGTGCCCAGAGTCCATCTGTTCTCAGTGGCGGGTAGAAGTCTATCACTCATGTTTTGAATGTCATCTTTCCATCTTACAAATAAAGATTGTCCTAAGGGATCTGTATTTTAGTGTTTCTGTCACAGAAAAGATGAACTTGCTTCCATAGTTATGCAGTGTGCTGCAAGAACTAAAGAAATAGAGACATTTGGTATAATGAAAATAGTGCACCAATAAAATATGAGGCTTTATTAATGCTGGCTCTACCACCAGAAAGAGAAAATGCCATAAAATGTACTCACATAACCGTATGCTTGAAAGGTGTGATTTAAAAATATTTCCTACCTATGGCTAAATGATGAAAATTACCAGGATCCAGGACTGTCTTATTTCCTGTCTTTGAAACATGAAATATTCTTATAACACAAAGGGAATTTTTATACCAATGTTGTTCTTTCATTTTTGTTTCTGTCAAGAAAAAAAAATAAATACACAATTTGTCCCCCAAAGCGTAAGAGCATGAATTTGTTCCCTAAGTGGATTGCTCACCAATGTGCAAAGATAAAAATGTCTCCCTGAAAGTCTAGCCTGAGCAGAGGGAATTCAGAAAATGAATGACAGCTGGACACTTAATTCCCTTGGGCTCCTCTCAGCTTGTGTTGTTATAGTTTAATTTCCTAGTTTTGGAGATATTCATTCAGAAGCTGGACTCCTTTACTTCTGTACTTCCCCATAAAAATTCTTATTTGCTTTGTAATCTCAGCCAGCCAGTGAACTTCATAACAAGTAAGAATATAAAATCCAATAAAGTAGAGAGTGATTCATCCTCAGCTGAGTTACAGACTTGAAGCCGTTGCTAAAATGTATTATTTTTAACCACTAATATTGTGCATTTGCCTTATAGTAACAAATGAAAACTGTCCAAGAGGGGGATGCCACTGAACTAAGGCTCCTTTAAACACTTGAAAAGAGATTATCCCTGTCCCCAAGAGCTGGCGAACTAATACACTGGTGAAATATGATCTTGAAAAATGTTGGCACTAAGGCTACTTTTAAGGAAGAGTGATTTCTGATGTTACTTCTCATTTTGTTACATGATTTACTACATGCCCCTCTCATATCTTTTTTGGTGATGTTATGCATAAATTTTAGGTAATATACATTCTGCTTTCTGCTGTTTAGATTTATGGATTTGTTTAGAGGCTGTGCTAATTTTGTGGAAAAGGATAAAAAGAAGAGGTATTTGGATTATCTGAAATCTTTAAGCTTGCACATAATTTGTAGTACATGTGCTACAGCTTTCTGAGAGACCCGCCGGACAAGAACATAGAAGGTGGATGTAAATGTATTTATAGCTATATGTATCTATACTATACCGGCTGGCTTCTGCGTTCTCTCAGGATTTCATTTAGGTCTTCGCTACATTAAATTTACAAGCTCTCTGCCATGCGCGACCTTTCGAGGGTTTCACAAATGTGCATGGGTTACAGCTCGGTGCCCTCAGGGCAGCGGTGGGCGGCTGGTGCTCGCTGCCCCCTTCGCAAGGGCAGGGCGCGGGGCTGCTCCCCGCATCGCACCCCGCGCTCCCACCGCCCTCGCTCTGCAAACCTCTCGCCTTGACGCCACGGCATTTGTGTGACCGTGCGTACGCGGGCTCGCACCAGGAAAGTCATAGCTGCCTGTAGGTCACCTTCCTTCACCTCCTTTTCCGACGGGGGGAACGGAAGCCAAATGAAGCTGAGCATTAGCCAGCGAACAGACTATTCTGCTGTTCTGACTTTTAGATGTGTTATTTCTTTAACCTTCTTGCTTTGCGCTGAGAACATTTTATGAAACAGTCATATTTTTCTCTACAGCCTCTTTTGTTTACTTTTCACTCTCAAACTGGTGTTATAAGGAGCTGAACCGATATCCGCCACGATTTCCCTACCTCAACAGAACAGATGCACTTGGAGCAGAGTGCAACAAAGAAGAACTTTTAGCTTTATTACTTAACAAAGCAAAGCTAATCTCTTGGTTAAAACGTCCCTGCAATAACACTTAATTAATTTTTTTCATAGCTCTTCCCCCCAGGCCTGCCTGCTTCCTCTGTTCTTCCCCCCCCCCGCCCCCGCCAATGCCTTACTTGTAGATACGGCCACGATGCACCTCGCGGTGCGGCTGCGGCACAAGCGACATGACTGCTCTTACAGGCCCATTACTGTGAGGCAGCTGCCAGTTCCAATCAACCTCTGAGAGATAAGGACTCAAATTAGTACAAGTTGACAGATAGCCGGTAATGGGAGGAGGACGATGGTTTCGGTTTATATATTGTTAGGTTATGACCCAGCATACATTACTGGCTGAACGATCTGGCTCACAAAGGCCATGCATTGGTAACACACCCTCAGGAGAGTTACCTGCTGCAGGTGGTCACTGCGGCGTGGGGTAAGAGCAAGCCAGACAGGGGCCTCCGCTGGCCCTGCGCGTCCGTTGGGGTAGCCAGGAAGGGCTTGAAAACACTGTGTGCAGGAATAGGTTATGCCAGGTGGTTTGGGGAAGGCGGTCAGTGCTGTCAACACATGGGTGGTGGTAAGATCATGCGGAGTCTCCAACCAGTTGGAAACTTCTTGGAATTGGTTATAGTCTTCCGTGTTTTTCTCTTCTTCTTAGCAATAGCTCTCCCTCTCTTATGAATAGTGTTATTAGAGAAAAATGTAATTTCCTGGCATAGGGTGGAAATGCAAATATTCATAGTGGTAGATCCCAGGTTTTCCTGCATGGGAGAGTGGACACGCTTCTTTCAAAAAGGTCAATGAACCAGCCCGAGTGGATGCTGTTACAGACTTGGTTTCAATAAGTACTACTTTTGAATGAAAGTATTGTAAGAAATTATTAGGGCATTAGGAAATCCTGACTTGCTCCAGTTAAAATCAGCTAAAAGAGTAAACATAAATAGTTCTGTCACTAACATTATCTTGTGTTTGAAAACAAACTTTGTTAAATTTAGGAAGATACTAATAAATTCCAATGAACTAAAAAAAAAAAACAAAAACCCAGAAAATTGAATACAGAGGACATGCAAAAACTATTTGTCCATGATGTAAAGTCTATCTGGAACATCTGTTTCCAGCAGAGGAAAAAGAAAAATATAGGCAAGAGCTCCAGATCCAACCAGGAATGTTATAATTTCTGAAATTATATTGAGAAGCAGAAAGTTTGAGAGTAATTTTATTGAAAGAAATCTGTGTCTTGTAGTTCAGAAGGTGTAGGAATAAGTAAAGAACTTCTAGAAGTCAGCCAGGTTTCACATGCAAACAAAAGCACAACAGCAAGAAAAGCTTTTCAGCCATAGAAATGAAAATACTAAGGGAAGAAGAGGGGCTCAGGGAGGAAGGACATGAAGTTGGATATCCTTCCCCCAAGCAGCCACAGTCCCCCTGTCCCTCACAGGCACCACACCACACCACAATTCTTCTGACACTGCTGGTACCAAAATGTCTCAATACAGAATGGGGAGAGAAAAGAAGCCTGAATTACAAGAGAAGGTTACCAAGCTGGGCTTTCTCCGCATTCCCCCTTGGCTCTAAATTTCTCTCCATAAATATATCGTGAGTACATACCTGGGACAGAGGGAACAATTGAAACTAAAAGAAAATACCAGCTAAGAGTCAATGAGTAAAAAAGAGGATATAGACAAAAGTAGGCTGGAAATAAGAAGGTGACCGTATTACAGCAGTGACAGTCTTATAGCTTCTCTCCCATTTGTTTTAAAGCCTGACTAATTTCGAGCTGGAAATGCACAGTTTTTAGAGTGGATTATATGGTATATGTTAGCCATAGCAAGGCCCAGAGCTGCGACCCAGACCGCTCCTTCCACAGTTGTGCATCAGAGCCTTAGCCGGCAGTAAAAGTGCAAGCCAGTAATATTGATTTTTGACTAACTGATAATCAAAATGAAACTGGGAAATGAGCTGATTGATGTCTGACCTGCACCCGAATATCCGAATAAAGTAACTTAAGCTTCTTAATGTTGACATAGATACTATAGGAAGATGTTTGGTTCTTGCTGCAGTTGACTGTGCAGAGCACGAAGAGGAAATTTAAGGTTTTTGAGTTGCTCTGTCACCAGCTCTAGCTCTTGTTTCACCTCTCAGCAAGTCTGTGGCTTTCTCTCTCTAAATTATGTATTTCTTACTCAGTTTTCTCTTTGCTTTGGAAAGCCAAGATTTCCATTACCATATTGAATAACTGGACTTGCCATTTTGTCTTTACTTTTTTGACTACTTAGAAAAATTATAACAAACCTCTGTCTGCAAACAAAGGACCTAAAGAGAATTTGTCATCCTCTTCATGTAAAAGCATATGCTTCACTTGTTCAGTAACACTTGTTTTCAGTACAAGCTCTGGATTGTCAAACTGACCTACAGTGATTGGTTATTATTTTCTTCCATCTTTTGAAAATTGGCTTTTCTTCAGTGTCAGTTCCGAAAAAAAAATAAGCAGCCTCAGCTTGAGTTGTATGTGCTCAGTACACCAGGAAATCAGAATTACAACATTGCATATCCAGCTTTCGGATATGGCCTCTGCTTTTAAGGCAAGGCTTCTGACTGCCTCTGTAATACTACCACGCTGATACCTAGACAAACTACAACATCTTTATGGGAATCTGTCATCACTAGTGCAAAACGTTACCTTTCCCAGTATGCAGTGATGAGCAGTTACTGTGTATCCTTCATTAGGCAATTTTTAAATGATGTTTTTGGAGCACAAAGCCATCTACTGAAATAAGACAGTAATGTAACCTTCATGGAGATCTGCTTCCTCTCTCCGCTGAAGTTTTGTGTCCTGGCACCTCTCGTTCAGTGCATTTAACCAAACAGAGAATTTGCTTTGTATACAGCAGCAATCGACATTGTTGAGAGAGTTAGAAACACGTAACTGAGTAACAGTCCTTAAAGCTTCTAGTATCCAGTCTATAGCAGTCCTACTCGATCCCCATATGTAGTTTTCTCTCTATATGAATTTCTTTTCCCACTTTAAAGCTATGACTTATGCTCCTATAGTTTTATAATATTTTATCTGAAGGAAAGAATAAGTCCTGCCTGGAGGTAGTTTGTTGACAGGACCTGTGAAAATGAGACATAATTCAGGTGTTCTGAAAACAATTGTGGGAGTTAAGGCAATGTCAAAATGGGAACTCATTAATTTTGTAGTTTACTTATGTTCAAGTGGACTCTATAGAGACACAGAAGTAGTTTGAGCGCACAGCCCCAGGTTTAACTGTTACAAAACCAGACCAAACCATGACTCAACGAGGTACAAACCCAGTGTACCGTTTCAGTCTTCAAGGCTTTGCATCTAACTCCACAAGGCATTTCCTCCTGTAGTCTCTGATCACCTCTTCTGGGCCAAAACTGAAGGTCTGGTTATTTTCTCATCCTCCTTGGTAGATTTTGGTATCAATAGGTTAATCCTTCCTTTTGTTTTTTTCTGCTTTTAAGGTTCATTCCTCTTACAAATCTGTTCACCTGAGGAGGCTATGTTCAATATCTTACTAGCCACACTTGTGTTTTTGTCAGAGACCTAGTATCAATCGCACATGCAGCATAAATGCATGAAGACCAGAGGGAAAATGTTTAATTGACCAGATCTGAACAGTTACCTGGGATTGTGTTCATCAGAAAATGCTGAAGTTGGACAAAAAGTTCCTGAAGTTCCAGAGGGGTAAGAAATTTCTATAAAAAGGCAGATAAGGACGGAGGAAGCTAATTGTCCAAATACAGCAAAGGAATTTGATTAATACCTCAGCTTGGAAGTAATTGATTTTATAATTCTAATCTTACTGGCAGGTAGAATGACTTACTGAAAGTTAGAGCAGCCACAGCCCCTCAGTTAAGCTCAAAGCTAACTTTAGTTACAGGACTCTGCTTTTAATCATGATCAACTTGTTAGTCATCATCATATAGGGCAGACCAATTTTGAGTTCTGGAAGATTGCTGTAGTCAGTTCATAAATATCTGCATTTGTCAGAGAAACCGAATATCAGATAATATCCAAAGTGGTGAAGACTAAAAATTAACATCTTCATCACTTCTGACAGCATCTGGCATTTAGTAACAGCTACTAATATTTTTTTAAATGTAGAGACTATCAGCAAATGATGCTGTAAGTGGGCGTAATTTCAGTGCTCTGTTTTGTACTGAAACATAACTTCAGTTCAAAGCGAGACTATCGCTAATGCTTTTGTATATAACTACAAACTTGAAAAGTGTTGAAAGAGGTAATTTACAGATGACCGATGTTGCAGAGGAACTAATTTCAAGATGTTTTTAACTGACAACTTTAGAATTATTTCAAATATGTCATTTGTTACTTTTTAGAAACTTGCTTTTTGCTATGACTAATTTTGTCCAGTTTTGATGAAACGAAGTCAGTCAGCTTCTGTTCCACGCTTAATGTTTCCTTCACTTTTGCAATTGCTGAATATTTTTGGTGGGGACCCTTTCCAGACCCCAATGGACAGGGGTTTTCAAGCAGCTGAAAGCTGCCTTGCACAGACTGAGATTCATTGAGGTAATGATTTTTTAAATGTGGCTTTGTGCATGTTATTTCACAACAAATATTTCTTCTCCCATCAGGACTGTATGCGTATGTTGTATGTCTTCTTTCCTAAGTCATCCTTGCCTCAACTATTCTGTTCTCCTTGTCTTTTTGGCTTCCCCTGACTGTTATCCAGGGATACTGCAAATCAAAGATTTTTTTTTTCCCCTTGAGTCTGATATTCCAGTTTCCACATTTTCCAGTAAAGTCAGACCAAGTTTGATGGCAGTGTTGTGTAATCTACTGCGTGCCAGGAATATCTTACATACAGTTCTTTAGAAGGACAATCTAGTAATATATGTCACCACAATGTACTTTAAAGATGATTAATGGGCTTTTAAATGATTCCTCAGGTGAGCTGTAGATCTTCATTATCTTCTCCGAGGACATTGTATTGGATTTATTTGGAGAAAATGAAATTAGGGTCATGAACTTTTCTTGAAAGGCTAATTTATATCTTCTGAAATATTGAAAACCATTACTCTCTAATGATGTGATATGGTTGTTGACATTAGAAAGGCAACTGTAAATAACATCCAGAAGATAACTGTTATTTCTTATTTAATAACTTGGGAAGTTGCTGCTGTCCTTAAAGCTATTTTTAATAGCTGCCGTTCCTACTTCAGTTTTGTCTGGATACAATCAGATTTTACCTGACTACCCAATGATTAGCTGCTGTCAATCCAATCAGTGTAAGATTGGCTAAGCTCTTTTTTTCTAGAATGCAAACGTTGTCACAACACTGCTTGGCAACATTATGTCATGATGACATTAGGTACTTTGCCACCTCACCCACTGCATAATGGCTAATTTGAGTAATATTAATTGAATGATAGGATTTGGGATTTTGATGAGCCAGAATTTGCCTGAAGAAGTCTTGGCACATAGAATATTTGTATGTAGTTTATTGGGATGAAGAACATCACAAGGAAAATATTATGTCATTTCCTATTGACATATTAAACCCTTCCAAGTAAAACACACCTAGACCTGAAAATAGCGGCTCTGGCCTATTTTGTGAGCTCCTCATTAGCTGCCTGGGAGTTTATACAGCGAGGAATCTAAGTGCTTGGTTTTTTGATGCTCTATCGTTATGTGTGGCCCTATATTTAATTCTGTCAGGGGTGTATGGAAAACTTTGCACAGCAGGTGCCTTGTACCTCCATGATGTTTGGGAAGTGGGTGGTTTGCCTGGAAGTACAATTCTGTCTTTAAACTTTTCTGCTGATCTTTGGTTTCTCCATGGTTTCCTGTACTGCGACTGTCTAAACACTTCCAAAAAACTGTGTTAGCTTTAAGTGGTCTTTAGTGGTCTTAAACATCCTCTGTGGTGCAAGGAGGCTCTGCTATTTGGATTGCAATCTTTAAAACCCAATACATAAGTTTTAATATATAACTGAGATTAAAGAGAGCTTTAGCTGTGGACTGCTGATTAAACTGACATGTTCTAGAATTTCTGTGCGTCACCACTCACCAGAACAGCTCCAAGCACAAGTCAGCTGCTTGGAAAGTGTGGGGGTTTTGTGAAAGTTCAGTGGTCCTACTCAAATTGAATGGCCTTGTCTCTGGAGAACCACAAGCACCCGTGGAAGTCAGTGGTGCACCTAAGTTTAGCCACGTTGCCCTCTAAGGGCTGGAATTAGCACCCGTCACAAATGTGCAGCACACAGAACGTCTTTCCATTAAAGACTGGCAGCTCTGGCTGTGCTTCTATAATGGGACTGTCAACCCCGTAATAAGCGTCATCGCACTAGTGTTTTGGGTGAGGAGATCCATTGTGTGAGCACAATGTCTGCTTGAGGTAAAACGTTCTCAGCGCAATGGCTGTCAGAAGAATAAGTGTTATCTCCCAGATATTGGCAAGCACTTACAGGTCAGGTTTTAGACTTTCAGGTCCACAATGGTATCTTGCTAAGCACGGGCTCTCCATAGCGTGTGTAACTCTCTCAGCCAGCCCTCTTTGAACATAGCTTATTGCTCTTCACACATGTACGAGAAATCTATGCCCTCACCCCTGCACAACGGCTTTCATGGCTTCTTCGAGGTGTGCTCCAGGTCCCCTTCCTTTCCCAGGGCACACATGTTCTGTGCGGTCCCCTACAAAAAGAGCCTGAGCAGAGGAAGGCAGCACAGACTGTGAGCATGCTGGAGCCAATGAGCATCCTGTTCCCTTTGTGTGCGTATTTCTGTTTGGTTATAAAGTCCTCCAAAATATGAGTATGAACTAATCCCTTCATCTTTGACATTTCTTTTTAAACTGAATACAACCTGTTACCCAGATTACATCATTCGCTAATTAAGAAAACTAGGTAGAGTACTACTGTATATATTTTTCACCTAAGGTATTTCCAACAGTCCTTAACAAAACGAGTTACTGTGGTGAGTCTCAGCATAGTGAAAAAGAAAAAAAGAAAGACATTTTGTGTACCACTGCAGAATATTTGTGGTAGAACAAGTGCTGAGCAGCTCCCCTGTATGTTGCTGGGGATGTCATTGCCTGTGATTTAAAGCTCTAGAAGAAACGTACAGCTTTTTGCTGAGCGGCTCGGCAGCAATGGTTAAAATACCCTTCAACTGCACTATCACTTTCCTTTTTAAAAGTCAAAACAAGTCAGCGAGGGTGACAGAAAGTTCTTTCTCCCGCTTGCCTTCATTAAGCTTTTGCTTAAAAAAGAAGAGAGAAGGGACTGAAGCATGCAGCAATTGCTTCAATAACCTTGCAGCAAACTGCCAGAAAGTTTTCCAAGGCTCTCACGCAATTGAACCTGGTGAAAGGAACCTACTCCCCTACTCCAGCCTACAGCCCTCCTTAACAAAGTTGCTGGAAGTTGTTTTTTTTCTGAAGACTTAATTGCACAGGTCTCCCAACAAACCGGTGCCAGCCTGAGAGAATCAGAGCTGACGTTGCTAGCAGGGAAGGGAAAAAGCTGAGCTGAAGGAGGACGCTCAGGGGCACGCGGGAGCCGGGATCCGCAGTCTCCGGTTTCCACTGCCGGCCGGCGCACAGAAGTCGCTAGTTATGATTGGGTTACAGCTCGTGACTATTTAAACTTGGACATGGACTTGAAGCCACTTCATGTCAGTACAAAGGGAGGAATGTAACACTGTCTCTCCAGTGCCAGGGGGGAGAGATTTGTAGGTTGGTATGTGACCTTCACTGCTGGCCCATGCAGGTGCTGTTCAAAGGCCCTCCCCGTTCAGCTCTTGATACTGATACTAGATTAAAAAGAGAGAAAGAAAAAAGTCGTTGTTAAAAATGCTCCTCTCTGTTTTTTCCCTTTATCTCTGTGAACAAGTTGTCTTTTGATTTGCTTGGGTTTGTGGGTTTAGGAGGCTCTTTTCCTTTCAAGGACTCACTCTTGTACTATGTATTTTTTCCTTTAGTGAATAACATTTAACTCAGTGAAAGAAGATTTGTCTTGAGGTAATTCCTGGGTCGTTTTAAAAAAAATTTAGTTTCTGCACATGCTGTTTTGACACACCAGATTTTTACACTTTAGATTGTAGGTCCTTAATTTATACCTTTATTTCAGAGTGTATGTTAAAAGAGTCTAATCAAAGAAAAGAGAAGCATGCGAAGCCAGCAAATTCACGCCACCAGGGCGATTAAAACCATAGCTAATAATAATCTTGCTGGCTGCTGATCAGGGAAGGGACCAGCATCCTCTCTGGTCTCTGGCACCATTTTCTCAGCATCAGTTGTATTTCCAAACAGGCCACTGTTCTGTGTGCTTGGGTAATTTACGATATTTGAGATGTCTTCAGAGATGACGTGTTTGAGAACTGTTTAGCGAATGTGCTGCGCCATCCTATAGGTGGAAATGGAACAGATCAACCTTCCTCACCCTGCAAAGCAGACGACATTTATCGGCAAAGGAAGACTTTGATAGCACAGAAGTTCAGGACTGACTTTTGGACTAGAAAGATCACAGGGTTTCTGAGGAGCTGAAGTGTGCAACAGAGCAAAGTTTATGTAAATGTCTTATGCTAGTAGGTGCTTAGGTCAAATTTCATCTCAAGTCCTCTTTGGAGGCTGCAGAACTATGATGCCCTCTTTTAAAGACTGTTCTTTTCCTGTATGCATGCTAGAAGGACCAAAACACGTAGAACAGAATTGCTCCCTCTGCTTCCAAACTCCCTGCCTGGAATGCTATGCAACATAGCAAGCCTGCCCAACCTTAGCAGCAATTTTTTCTTAACCCTTATGGGGTTTTCCTATTGAAGTGGTTGGTATAATTAAGAAGCAACTCAGCTGCTGCTGATTTTCTTTGTTTTATATTTGCTGGAGAAAACCACTGGTTGTTGATCCATAAGTTTTATGTTATTATTTAATTACATTGAGGGATGATCCTGCATTTTGGCCAATTTATTCTGAGTGCTACGTTTTCCAGGGCCTTGTTTGGTTCTCGTATTAATCCCTTTCTTTCACAGAAGTTTGCATATTGCTTTGGATTATTTATACTTCATTGTGCTTCCAAATCCATTATTAATCACACAGGTATTGAAATACATTTCACAGATAATACTGGACATACTGCTGTATTGTTTGCTCACATAATAGTCATGCTTTCACTAGGCAGGTTTCTCATACATCAAATTATCATTAGATAAGAAAAAATGTTACGGTGAAGATTTGCCAACAACTTAATGCTGAACGCTCAAGCAAAACCCTGATGTTCCCAGTTCCAGGTGATGACTCCTGGGGACAATAAATGAGCAGATGCTCTAGTTAGATGAGAGCATATCACCTTCAGGGATGTGAACAGTGCAAGGTTCTGCTCAGTGGACTTAAAGGAAACCTCTTGTTCATTTTTTCATCGGCAGCAGTCCAGATGACTAAACAAAAGAGATTTCTTTTATGGTTGCATTTTGGTTAGTATAAAAAGGGACCATATTTTAGGTTTGAGACTGTCCTGCAGCTATCAGTGACTGTAAGCCTAAGAACATAGGGCTGGAAAGGACCACCTGGGTCACGGTGTCCACTTTCTGGGTCATCCAGCCTCTAGCAGCCCACAGGCTACAGGCCATGCTTCCCCAGGCTCGGTTGCATCACTACAGCCTCACAGCAAAATCTCAAAAACCTCAACTAAAAAGAAAGGAAAATCAAAGGAAAAAAGCGGAGTGATCAAGAGATTTGGCAACACTCTTAGAACCTTCCAAGAGCACAAGGTCTTGGATAAAGCTCCTTGATGATCCCAGCAGTCAGCCCTAGCCTACTGTATGGAGAAAGGCAAATTCCCCTGTCCTCTGCTTTCTTTGCAGGCTTTTCCACCTGAACCCTTGCATAAAAATTGGTTTAACCCTGAGAGTTCGAACAAGTGCATCAGCCAAACTCGGGGAGATCCTAACACCACTGGGAGCTGCAGCACTTTCCACCTTGTGTATAGTCACCGCTTGCTCGCCACACCAGTGCGAGGTGTTTTAGAGCCAAATGAGAGTACAGCTTTGCACGTTGGAGACAGCTAACCCATGAGCGGGTTTCTCTGCACCGTACAGAATAGGGCTGTTCGGAGGAAAGGGAAGCCCCTACGTTGTGCAACATGGAGGTCCAGGTTGGGTCCTTGAGATGGTTTTGGCATGCTCAATCTGGTAGGGATCTCAGCGTGGATCCCTAGCTGTGGTACAGCGTGGCGCTGACCCAAAAGCCTTTCTCAGCTGGCACTGGCTTAGGGAGCTTAAATCTAGGTATATACACAATACAGGGACCAGGGAAGAGCACTTGAAAACTAGAGATCTCAGTGCTGTTCCCAGGTCAGAGAACAATCTTAAAATACCTCTGTTTTTCCATTTCCACGTCTGTATTGAAGGGAAAGTAATAGCACTTTGAAATAAAAGCATTTTTCTGGTCCTTGAATGGATGGTTGGTGCTGACATTAAGATATAAATCTGTTAAAGCTAAGGATTAGTTAAATAAGTAAAATATTGTTATTACAGCAATTCTTTTAGCTGTTCAAAATGACCTTTTTTCTTAATTTAACAGAAGTGAAAAAAGAATAATTGTTTTCTGTCTGCCCACGCAGTCAGGAACACACGAAGTCCTCTGGGTTTATCAGACTTCACAACAGAGTGGAGGAGACCCACTGTGTCATCCTCATCGGTTTCTGCAGTGTCTGGCTCTTTTCAGCACAGTAAAAGGTCAGTTTCTGTAGACAAACAGCAACAGGAATAATGTCTGCATCACCCAGATTGGATCTCTTACCTGAAATTCAGAGGAGTAGCAACACAGGTTTACAGAATTTCCTTCCAGTGATCTCAAAGGGCTCTGCAAGTGGAAAAAAAACCTCAAAACCCCCACCCCGCACCCAGTCATTGGGCCCCAGAGAAGTGTGACTATTTTGCAGGTGCTGAAGGCATGTCACAAGCAAGAAGTGACTCATCAGATACACACAGGAGAGCTGGGGCACCGCAAAGAGCAAAAGAACTTGACTGTCTTGCCCACCTGTGCTACAAACTTATCTTACAAAAATGGATACATACATAAAATAAAAGTGGGGGTTTGTTTCTGTTGCCCTTTCAATTTCATTTTGAATCATGTGCAAATGACTTTGTATCCTTCCCTCTAGTGTAATATTAGCTGTAATTTGGCTTAGCCTTTGGGAAGAGTGTTTGAACGACGGAATTAGAGAAGGAAGCTCTGTCCACAGGCAACTCTACCAAAACCATTTTAAAGATTGGCTTGAGTTCATCCCATTTTGGGGACTCATGAAGTCTCGTTATATGGTGATATTTATAATTAATGTGGAATGATCTTAATCTTTATAATTTATATAATTATGATATATTAACGTGGTTGCTCTAGATTCATTTTTCTGCAGACAAGCACCACTGTGCTTCCCAATGTACAGAATTACAGCTGGGCCAGGGTAGCTTCCTCTAACCTGTCACTCTTCTAGCTCAGAAATGGCCTTGAGAACAGCAACTTCAGCTTGCCTTTATGAGTTTCTTGGTCATAACTTTTCCTCCTAGAACTGTGTATGAGCTCTCCTCGTTTTACTTGCTAGTTCAAAAGCCTCTACGCTGCCTGCTCTTAGACTGTTAGCTCCAGGCTTGAAATAATGGGATTGCACAGAGGAAGCAAAGGGGATTTCTTGGGGTGGAACAGTGTCTTCGATGCATCTAGATGGAAAGCTCGCTGGGGACAGCACCATCTTCCCAATTTGTCTGTTGAGTGCCCAGCTCACTGGGGGACCTGCTCTGGGACAAGGGATCTCGCCAAAAGGCAATTGGGTGCAATGCAAGAGAGCTTTACAGTAAAAGAGCTCGAGAGTTTGTTTTTCCTGTAAGAAGGGAGAAAGTTATCAAAAGGAAATGGAAGTTTTATTTGGGGGGAGAAGGTTGCTGAATTATTATTTTTTAAAACTGCAAGATCATGACCCCTTCTGTGTCATTACTTCTGTGAAAATTCAAACTCTCTCCTCTGCGTTCGGGTTTACAACATCAAAAGGACCATAGAACAGACTTCTTTGATGTTAAATTTTTCCGCTGATGCCGTCTGTGGTCAGGTAATACTACATGATTAATGTGAAAAGATTTGACCTTTGCTTATTTTCCCATGTTCACTAGCAAGGCAAAGATGCAGTGCATCAGTGGATATGAGATACAGTCAATCAAGAAATTCCTCAGGATTAGAAAACAGATTTTTAGCTTCCCAGAATAAATCCTGATGTATTTTCTTTGTGTTTCATTCTTTTGTGTTTGCATAATTGTTTAATATTAAAGAAAGAGAGCGTGGTTTGGTCATTTAGTTAGTAAAATCAGGCCTTGGGACTGCCAGGCCTGGGAAGAACTCCTCTCGCTCCGCTCAGCTATCGACCAGCCTAAGCAAGTCACTTTGCCTCTTTATAAAATAAGGATAATGGTTCCTCCATTGTAAAGATGTGAGATCTGCTGAAAAGCAGTACACGAGAGTTAGGTAATATTATTTCTGGCTCTTCTACAGATGTGCTTAGTGTTCAGTTTTCCCATCTGTAATGTGGGGATGTTAGAACTAATCTACCTCCCAGGGTTGTTTTGCTTAATTCCATAAAGTACTTGAAAACCTCACATGGAAAGAGTTATAGGAGCACAAGGTTTCTTAATAAAGCTCATTCATGAGTAATGTATTTTTGAAGTAAGTGACTTGAACCTTCACCCATAGTTGGAAACCAACACGAGCCAAGTCTTCTTTGTTGTTCAGCAAAGGTTGGTTGATATTTTTTTCCTTACATATTTAATTCTCGTAAGGCTTCACATTTCTGGTTTCTGGCTATGATTGAAAGCAGAAATGCCAAAATACCACAAGAGAAGGCTGGAGTTTTTTACTTTTTTTCCTGACCCTCCCAGAAGCTGGAAGTTTTGAAATGCACAAGAGTCTTCCCCACCATCCCCAGTTCTCCATTTCCCCGTGCAAAGATAGGTGCCTGAAGTTGTTTTCTCTGAAGACTGAGATTAACCCAAACGCAGCCCCTTTTGAGACCTGCCCAGCCATGTTGAACGTGATGTGCAAGGGAGTCTTAGGTATATCAGGGCTGCTTTGTTCAGATAACCACGAGGTGCTTTATCAGCATTTATCTACCCTGCCTTGAGCTATACAAGACCACATTCGATCTCATCTGCACAATTATTGTTGATTATTGCACAGAGCATGGTAAGGATCTTTTGAGGTGCTGCGCGAATGCTGAGGCTGAGATGGTCTTTATGTCAAAGTGCTGTAAGAGAAAATTAGCCAAAACTCATTTATCTCAGCGTCAAATTTCCCACTAACCGGGGAGGAAGCGAAGTTGGACCAACCCGCGAGGCTTTTAGAAAGCCTGGCCCTCGCACCGTGGGATGCGTTACAAACCCGGATTTGCAGGATCTCTGCCGGCAAATAATCCACACTCGGAGTGCTCTGCACATATCATTTGATGTGTGTAAAAGAGGGATCGTGCCAGGAGCACAGAAGCTAACTTGGAGCTTGGGGAAGTTTTCAATCGGTTTTGCCAGGGTTTCCCTACGTGGGAAGGCACGGACGGCTTTCTCCTGCCCCCTCCTGGTGCAGCCCTCAAAATGTGGCTCTGAAAGCACGGCAGGCAATGAAGAGGCTGAAAAAAATGGCACCTTCATTTTTTTCAGGGGCTTTGCACCTGGAGTATATGGCAAAGTTGATCTGTTTTCACGGCACACAAAGGAGGTGTTATCTTTTTCCTTTTTTTTTTTTTTTTTTTGCTTCTTGGCATCGCAAATCCAGCTGAGCTCTGTGAAAGTAAACCAAAGCTGGGTCTGGTTCATGCAGTTGCGTTCGAATGGAAAGCAAAATATAGAGTCTTTCAGTTGTATGATCTGAAGCCCTTCATCATGGGAATAAATTGTTTTAGGATTTTTTTTTAAATTTCTTTTTAAGCTGGCCTGGTACTTAGCCACCCGAAGAATAATGTAATGCAAATTATTTAAAGAAGGTAGATAAGAATATGTAGTCCTCTACCAAATGGAGGGGACTCCATTCTAGCAGGTAGCTGGAAGAGCAAAATTTAACCTCAGGAATAAAACTTGGCAGTTTGTAAAATGTTCCCATCGTGCACTTGAACAAAAGGCAGCCCACAGGCACCGCAGTCTAGGGAGAGACAGGACTGCTTGACAGTTTGGGGGCTGCTGGGGTCTGCGGCACCACGGCGGGGTATTTTAGCACAGTCAGGTGGACAGACCAATGCAGTCTTAAATTCTGCAATGTTTGCCCACAGAAACAGTAAATCAAAGTGTAATAAGTCAAAATCGTTACTGTATGGGGTTGTTCCAGACTCAAACCCTTTAGCCTTTTTGATCGAGCAGAGATTGAAAGTGGTTGAACACAAACTAAAACAGAGCTCCCTAAAGGTGGGAATTCTAAATCTGGGCTATCAGTCTCTCTTCATCTCTGCATTAAGTTATTCCACTTTTCAAAATTATTGTCATTCACCAGAACAGAAAAAGATAGTACAAGGACTTTCAGGCCTTTTGGTTACAATATTTTCTTGAAATAAGGCTAAATCTTCCTGTCTCTGGACTAAAAACTCTGTTCTGCTCTTGATGCAATTTCTCTTGACACCAACATGTTTCTGTAAAAAAACTTATTTTCACAAACTTAGAGTTTTCTAATCACAGCAAAAACAACTGTTGAAGAGTTTTTGACCATTTTGTTAAATATCTGTTCCCTTATCATGCCTAAGATATGCCTATTGCAGAGGTTGAGTCTTCTCCATTTTCTGACAGTTTTGTAACAATTTCTGACATCTTTTTAAAGTAAGTTTCAGCCAGCTGTGATTGTGCTGCATTTTCAGAGGCTGTTTGTATTTCATGGGAAGGTGTTGAACTTTCCATCAAGTCCCACGTGGCTGTCCGGACTGGTGGGAGCACTCTTTCTGCACAGCTGTATCCCAAGCCGAGCTGAAGTGGTAGGTGCTTACTAGGGCATTACCTTTCGTCAATATACGTGTTTAAAAAACATGTCTTGCAGCATTATATGGACAAGCCTAATGATATAGATTCCTGTCTATGAAAAATAACCTCTTTCTTTTACGTGTTTTGGCTGAGAAATTTCTATACGAGGTCTTGCAACTCAGCTCCCTCTGGGAACCAGGCTTTCTGCCCAGTAGTGGGAGAAAGGTGGGTGACAGGCTTCACGATCCTCATGGATGTGTAGCTGCAGCGTTGGAGGGGAGACAGAAAACAAAGTAATTCCCATTTAAATGGACAGTATCGGAGAGGGGAAAAAAAAGACAGGACTTTCCATTTTGTTTTAGTCATGTCCAGTAGTTTTAAGGAGAAGGTCTGGCTGCCCAAAGCTTTCTCCAGCTGAGTGATGTTTTTTAGGGAAATTTCCAGAGATTAATTCCTTTCATTGAGCTTCTCTGCGCTCTTCTGTTGCAGGGTGTATCTGGCCAGATTTTGAAGGGCTGCGACTCTCTGATGCATTTTGATACTATCTGCATCCAGCAGTATAGCTGTTGGAGCTGAAATGCATAGAAAGGACTGAACAAAGCCACAAAAATTTTGGGGGGTGAATCATTTGTTCACCACTCAAAATTCCATTATGGGTTGACTTCTCAAGAAAATTTTCCATAAATTTACATTTATATGCAACAGACCACAAAGACAAAACAATTTCCAATCAAATGAAAGAGTTTAGTTAGACTGATGAAAATGACTTTTTTTTTTCATAGTTCTTTCCATCAAGAAACAGACATGAACTTCACTTCAGGGCATTGTGAATGTTTTTTCTCCCTTCAAGTTCACCTGGCAAACTGAAAAATTAGTTATTTGTACAGGCCTGGTTGTGAATCATCTTGACTCAGATGTGTCCCTGCTGGGGAGGACACGTTAGCCCCTGCCACCTTTGCGTGATGCTTTTGATTTTCTGCTTTTCAAGTTCACCATGATGCAGTTTGGCCTCAGATGGCCCGAAAAACACCATTTCTCAAAAAGCACTTGAACTGCTACAGGGCTTCAGGGCAGGTAAGTACTGAGATAGGTATTAGATAACCAGAACCTCCATTTCTGATCTTTCCCAGACACTAGCATATCCAAAGAAGAATAATAAGAAAGTGGGCAGACTTACCTTCTAAATAGAGTAATTCAGATATGGAAGTTTTGTAACATCGTCTAATGTCATGTTCAAGTTTTCATTCAATTAGACCTGCATAACAGAGGACCTATCCCTCCCCACTAGTTTTAGCATCATGCTCATGACTTTGACTTGAATCATAGCACAGAAATTATAGCAGTAGATGGGACCTTAAGAGATAATCTAGTCCTGTCCCTGCCCTAAGCAGAATCATTGAGAATAGAATAGAATAGTTTCAGTTGGAAGGGACCTACAACCATCATCTAGTCCAACGGCCTGACCACTTCAGGGCTGACCAGAAGTTAAAGCATGTTACTAAGGGCATTGTCCAAATGCCTCTTAAATACTGACAGATTTGGGGCATCGACCACCTCTCCAGGAACCTTGTTCCAGAGTGTGACCGCCCTCTCGGTAAAGAAATGCTTCCTAACGTCCAGTCTAAACCTCTCCTGGTACAGCTTTGAACCATTCCCACGTGTCCTAACACTGGGTACCAGGGAGAAGAGCTCAGCACCTCCCTCTCCCCTTCCCCTCCTCAGGAAGCTGTAGAGAGCAATGAGGTTGCCCCTCAGCCACCTTTTCTCCAAGGAACTGAAAGCATTCCCCGCAGAAATTTGTGTAAACAAGTTTTAAAAGCTCCAGTGATGGTGACTCTACAACTTCCCCGGATAATTAGTCTGCGATGCTTAGAGCTAGAAAAGATTATTTTTCTGTCTCTTCTTCTGTTTTTTTCTTTTTCTTTTTTTTTAAGAAATCCAGCCTAGATGTACAGTTGTTGGAGTTGTAGCACCATCAGCATGTCCAGTGGTTAATTAGAGTCATATTAATATTTTTAACTCATGTTCAAGCTTGGTTTTAAAATCTTTTTGCTACTGGATTGCATTGCTATATCAGATTAGAGGTATCTTTCTTGCAGACATCTAGAGCTTCTGCACTTGGAGGGGACCATGCAGTCATCACATGTTCTCTCCTGCATGCATTAGACTTTTATATTTCATGCTGTTACCCAATACTTTGCATTTTAATTAAGCATAGCTTTTATTTTGGCTAAAATGTATTTTCTGGAAAAGCATCTAATTTTGGTATGAATACATCAGGAAATGGATAATCAATCGTTTCCTTTAGAAGTTTGTCACAGTGGTTAATCGCTGTTACTGTTTGAAAAATTGTGACCGTTTTGAATTTCTGATTTCAGCTTCCAGTCACCGGTTCTCATTATGCTTTTCTTTGCCAGATGTAAGAACCCTTTAATATTCAGTACGTTCTTGTCTGGAAGTAACTATGTAGTGTAATCAAGACATCATAAGACTACACAATAAACTCAGTAGATGGGTCTTTAAATCTCTCACGGTCAGGTGTCTCCTTTATTCATCAGGTCAGTCTAACACTTTTTCTCTGTTGCCATTTAAGTTGTTAATAGAAGTTGGTAAAAAAGGGACTCCAGGCTTCTGTGAGATACTGTACTGTGAGGAGGTAAAATCACGTTACTTCTCAATGCTCCCTTGTTTGTAGGTGTATGGATCATAGGAACAACTTTGCTTTTTGAACTATTTCTGGAATTAGTAAGTTCATGCTGCCTTACTTGTCCACTGTGATTCCCAAACCATTCTCCAGAATCACAGTTTTCCAGGATCCAGGTCCCATCAGGTTTATTTTGCTCTCTGGCTTACAGATCACCTTTGCACTGACTACATTTGGTTCAAATGGGCTCCCTTTAACAAGTGACCCAAAATACTCTCCGCATGAGTATTTTCTCCTCATCATTATTTACCAGGCTGCTAATATTTGTGTCAGCCATCTGTCTATCAATGCTGACTTTATATTCCCTTGCAGAGCATCAGTGAAAATGCTGAATAGCACCGAGTATACTTCAAAGCCCTGCAGAAAGCCAGTAAAGCATCCTCATTTGATGATGGTCTGATTGACGCAGCTGGGTTTTGAGTTATGCTAAATAGCCATGTCTTAGCCATTTAACATAAGTTTCCTTGATGTTATGTAGCGTTTATCTAGTAAGAATGTCATGCACTAAGTCTAAAGTCTTGAGAAAGCCTGCTACATCTGTACAGTTAGCTTTTTTGCAGGCAGAACATGAAACCAGTTTTATTTGAGGGGAGCTATTTTCCATAAACCCATGTTGACTGGCAGTAATTAAAATCTTGTTCTTTCATGTTTCAGCAGTTCAGTCCTGTCTCAGCTTTTCCACTATTTTACCTGGGACTGATGTGAGGTTAACTGCTCAATAACTCCCCTGTAATTGCACTTGATTTCCTGTTCTCCCTCCCTCCCTCCCTCTTTATCTCTGTCTCTCGCTTTCTCTTTTTTTCCCAAGCTACTACCCTGCTTCCAGTCACCTGGAATCCCTCTGATATTAAAATTTATTAAAAATTAACATTAGCAAGCCAGAGTTCTCCTCAGTCAAATATTTTAGGACCCCTGGGTGTGATTTATCCAGGCCTGCTGATTTAAAAATGTTTATCTCTACTAGATGAAGTTTAACATCCTGCTTATTTCCTAATGGGCTGGAAAGTACTTATTCAGCCTTGGTCTTGTATAAACACCATCACGCTATTACTTTCCAAAATACCAAACAGAAACATTTCTTCAACAAGTCTGGCTTTTTGTATTGTTGTTCACAATTTCACTCTATGCAATTCGAACACTATCCAAAAAGTCCCGCTGACCACTGCCACGGACAGATTTTTCACAATCTTATTATTTTCCAATATCAGTTTCTTCCACATCATAACTCTGTACCTCAGTTTCTGTATTTTTCCCATTTGTTGAATCTTTAAAATACTTTTGGTTTACCACTGAAGTAGCTGGGCCTTAGCAGTCTGTCCTTGATGATGCTGATGGACTGACTCTATTCTGAAAGAACTTCTGATTTTCATTCATGTTTTCCTCTCCGATTTCTTCCTCCCACTCACTATTTTCTCATAATTTTCCTCAGCTGGAGGATATTAGCCATTGGGAAGCACCAGCTACAATTGTCTTCATTTTGTCCACTTTTAATTATGAGCTCTTAGGATAATGTCACTTTCCAGCTGTATGACTGATATAGTCTTTGTTAATCAGAACGAGTTGCAAAATAAGTAGTTCATGTTGGATGCAGTATCTTTTCCTTATGTAAATGTGTAAGTGCATGTTGTCATCAGATCCGTTCCTTACTGTCATTTGGATGAACTGCATTGCACCCAGGATTAACGAGATTGTTAAGATTTCTCCAGAAACACAGGTCAGATCTGGGAACGTCTGCAATGGATTCAGGCCTGACCCCCAGCTTCTCCAGGGGATAACAGACATCAGACTTTGTTTTTCATTCTGGCCTTATCTCACGTTTGGTTCATTCCTCTCTGCCTAAATTGCTCCATATTCTGATGCCCTCCTCAGGGCTCACTGCTGCAGATGGTGTATTTATATTAACTTAAAGATTGCATTCCATCTTTCAAATGAGATTAATAAATTTTTCAGACCATTGTGGTTACCCGACCTGACCTCCTATAAACACAGCCTATAATTCTTCACCCGGATTCCAGCATCTGGCCCTATAACTCATACTTGAAACACGGCATACCTTTTTAGAAATGCATCTGTCCTGGGTTTGGCTGGGATAGAGTTAATTTTCACAGGACAGCATCTCATGGACATATAAAGCCTCTGTCACCTGGACATTTTTCCTCATTTAGAATAAAATCTGGTATCTTGGTGAGATATAGACATCACAGTACCCATGGTTGGTTGTAAGTGTGTGACAGTTGACATACTCCTAACGGTATTTCAGTACCTGTCTTCTCCCTCCTTAAAATACTGGCCTTAGTTTCTTTCAAGTGCACATTGTTCTAGGCATTAACATGGTATCTGAAAGCCACTGAGGGTTACAGATGGTTAATGAAAGATGCATGATAAAAACCAAAATAATCCAATTACCTATGAAGACGTCCTTCTTGGACACATGTGCAGGGGTATGTTGAGAGTATCTCTTTGATTGCTATGTTTTACTTTTCTGTAACATCTTTCAAGTGAGGATGGAGCTATAGCTGCTGGAATTAGGAGGGCATTGACATTTTTGCTCTGTGAACAGGACGTATCTTTTTATGTCTATGATTAGTGTCAGAAAGCAGGAACTAAGGTACAGCATTCAACATCTTACTAGTACCCCTGGGTTTTACAATTATTTTTTATTTCATTTACTTTCTTTTTCTATGGTGAGATTTTACACAGAACCCTAATATACTCCTGCAGAATGGCATTCTCCTGGGCCTATTTGAAATTCTTGATCTTTTCTGCATCTGCTTAAATCCTGCGTTCATGCACGTACAGCACAAGGTCAACCCTTTTGTTTGTTATTTTTATGGAGTTTAAAGAAAGTCCAAATACCTGACCGAGGTACCTGTCTGGTGCAGCCTTGTGACAGTTGCAAAATCTTCAGACTCAGGGAGTCACATGATCAGCTGTTTCATGAGGAATACAAGAAACCATAAAATCAGGGGTTTTGCGACATAAAGGGTGTGCTTTGCAGCTAACGCGTATTTAGGGCTGGCTCACCACTGATCAGAATACAGAAGGTGGAAAATCGTATGCTCGAAGGAAACCAGCCAAGCAATATGTTGCCGACTCATGCTCCAAGCAGAGCCCTGCATACAGGGAGGTTAACAGCTCACAAACAAACCACAAAGCTCAGCTCTTCCTTAGACTTATCATCTTCAAATTCAGCCTTACCCCACACAGCTTCAGAGATCAAAGAGCATAAAAGTAGGGATGATCTGCCAAGACCATTTTGGGTTATTTCTGCAGAATTTACACACTTGAGTCCGATACTGGCGCTTTCCAAGTCAATGTTGAACCGAGCCACCAGTTCGGCGTTATTAGAGGTATCATACTCCTAGGGGGTTGTTGTTCGTCTCAAATATAAAGCTGAGCTTCCTGTTGTGGAACTGGCTGCCCTGCTGAAGTCCCGAGAACTTGCTCATGAAAGGTGTTGTTTTGGAATGGCTACAGTTAGCTCTGAAATTATAATTGCTTTCAATTTTTATCTTTCTTTTTTTCTTCTTCACAAAAGATAAACTCCCTTTAGATGTTTGAAGGGATTTTGTTGTATTTCTGCTACACTTTATTGGTGCAAACCTTTGGGGAGAGGCTGATGTCTAAAGGAAATTTATTATTAAGAACTAGCTATACTGTTTCCCAGCAGCGAGCTTGTTACTGCCACATCTTTGCCTAAACTCTATAATTGGTAATTATGTTTGTCTGACCTACATTCTTCTGTGTAATTGTAGCAAGATATGGTATTCTTCAATTTCTGAGTAAAAATGTCCACACCAGTTGTGGAGTGTTGCTGGGCAGAAGCTCTCACCCTCAAAAGGCAATAGCATTTTTGTGGTGGAGGATGCATTTTTTTTTAATGTATATAGCACTAGGATCCTATGGGGGTAAAAAGCAATGTAGAAATAAGTTAGGTATAATGACATGATTTTTCAGAACCTAGGAAACTAATGGTCAATTAAATCCCAGTAGAGGGTGCATATTAGCTTCCTAATTTGTTTTGGACCCATGACTAGAATGTGTACGCACATGCTATTCAGTCTGGAGCATTCATGTGAAAGATCCTTTGGGTAATTTAACAGCTACGAATGGCACTTCCATCTAAAATTTTTATTGCGTTGTGCTTCTGCACCGATTGAGTCTTCAGTAACAGATCTGATGATCAGGCTAAAAAATTCTCTCTCTCCTACTGATTTTATCATCTAAAAAAGGAACATTCCGGTTCCTTCTGAGGTTCTTCAAAGGATAAAACCCCTTCCTTTCCACTTAACAAATCATTTTTGATTTCCCATAAATAACATGAGAAATATCTTCCCTCCTACTTCACCTCAGAAGTTTTCAGAATTTTGCACCCATGAAGACCAGAGGATCTAGTGGATCGTTAGCATTTCCCAGTACATGGACTAGATAATCCGACCACAAACTTTCTTTCTGAGCCTTTCACTCTCCGGCTTATTGACCCAAAAGTTTTTCATCTGTTCCTTGGGGGCTACTGAGAATTCTGATATTTTCTCCATCTGTTTCTTGAAATTTCCCCTGTGAGCACTCGGCATGTTTCCCTGTTCCTTCCAGATGACCCTCTCTTGCTGTTCCCACTGGGTGTCATAAACTCCATGACTACTTCCAAGAAACGTTAAGGTGAGTCGCATTTTATTTATTGTGCTGAGTAATGCCATTAACACGTTCCAAATTGATCCATCAAAGAAGTCAGCCTGGAGAGCCTACTCAGTGGCAACTTCAGGTCAAATATTTAGGTGGGGCACTGCCGTTCACCTGAACACTACATGAAGTTGTTATTGAAGTATATTGCCTAAAATACACCTCTGGGCTCTGCTGGAGCTGCTGGCCTATCCCACGAAGTCGACCAGCTGCTCCTTTTAGAGTCCCCCTCTGAAATGTGAACACAGGACAGTGAAATTGCTGTCCCGCTGGATCATTCATCTGGAAGAGACATTATTAATAAGGAGCGATAGACTTCCCATTGAATTGGGAGGAAGGTATGTTTATTTTATCGGTGTTTTGTTTTCCCATTTTTTGAGTCCAGCGCTGAGCCCCTGAGCACAGCCTGGCTGAGACTGAATCTTGCTTTAGGGGAAGCAGCGATATTGACGCTTCCAGTGGCTGCAGTGAACGTTGGCAAAAGCAATCCCTTCGTCTGAGGGAGACCAAAGTAGCCAAAAACCCCAGAATCAGATAATTCCCTGTGATGCATTACAGATATGAAGGCTGCTGTCTAGAGCTTCTCAGAAATTGCTTTTTGGTTCTCAAGCTGTCTATGGGGGACAAGGGACAGCTATTTGTTTCCTAAAAAACCCAAATAGGTTCATTTAAAAAAAAAAAACATAATTAACTTGTACTAAACCTATTTTTCTTTATGTATTTTACCATGCGGCTTCACTGAAACCGTGTTGTGGGTTCTTCTTGATCCTGTTCTGTTCCAGCTGTGCATCTGCTTTGGGTTGTACATGCCATGAGGTTTCATGGTCCACCCTTTGGGAAAAAGGGAAGCAGCCCCTAACAGGAGCCCCAGCTGCAGGAGTGCTGGGCAAGCTGGAAGCCTGGCACACAGGAGAGAATGGGAAGAACAAGACCACAGAATGACAGTGTCCCTGGTTACCAGGGAAACACTCCTAAATTGGAGCATTTTTTTATTTCAATCAGAATATTTGTTTTCATTTGAAATATTTTGATAAAGGTTTTGGGTTTTGATTTAAAAAATTATTTCTCAGGGGAAAATCTGTTTTTAAAGTCTTAACATTTTTTTTAATCAGTCTTTATAATGTACAGGTTTGATTTAAAAAAAATTATGGTAAGTTAAATCATCATCATCTTTTCGTAAACACCTAACTTTGTACATAACTTCACAGAAATACAGATATCATTGATGGGGCTGGAGGGACTTAAAGAGGTCCACTGGTACAGGACAGGATCAACTACACCTGAATTTCCACCGCCAGATATTTGTTTAACATGCTTGTAGGGAAGTTCCCATTGTGGGGATTCCCCAGAGATCTTAGGTGATCTTACAGTCTCCCTGCCCCTACAGTTAGTAAGTTTTCTCTGATATCAGTCTAATCATTGCCACAATTTTGAAGAAGTTAAACATAAATTTTGACTTTACTCTGTAAAGCAATCTTTTGCATATTTGCATACCATTATGTATCCCCAGCCTCTTCCAAATACAGTAACATCAACATTACTTTCCTGGTCAGAGGTCTATAATCCATGACCTTTCATGCTTATTCTCATCAGACTCTGGATCTTTCTTGAAGTGTCATGCCCACAGCTCACATGAATGGTTTTATCCCAGCATGCACATTTCTGTTTGCAGAAAGGATCCTACTTTTTAAGCAATATCTTCATCTTTTCCTTTGAGCTGAACAGATATCTCACTATATCCAAAACTGTGTGTTTAAACATATTTTACCCTTCATGCCTATATAACAACAATATTTTGACAATGTAATTCGTCAGTAGCATCCTCCTGTTAAGAGCTATCATCTATAATCTGAAGAAGTGATACAAATCTTAAGTACATAACCCTCTTGACTTGTTCATCGAAGATGATCTTACGTAGCCTTCACACCTGCCATTTCTCTGGCATTTTCCTCCACAGTATCCATTTGATGCTCATTAGGTTTTCAAGTTATTTTCCCAGCTTTTTAACTATGTGTGCAATCTTGTATTCTAAATAGGGTTGTTTATGCCCCATGTGTTTCAGTGAGTATTTTGGTAACAGTACACATGCAGGCGATATATTTGTCCTACACATCTTTGTCCCAGCATTCTGCAGTTCCTTCCCACTCATGCCTGAAAATTGGAGTACACTGGTTTTTTCCTTCATCTCATCATTGTTGTTGTATTTTTTTACCCTGTAGCATTTTTAGAACATAACATATTTTCATGTAAGTAGTGTTAATTATGTAACAGCAATTTATCTCAGATAAGATCTTTTATTTTTGTTGCAATTTGGCAATTAGAATGCAGAAAATTTCAGGCTTTGAACCCTGGCTTTTATGTCAAGTTGTCTGCCCACAACTGATGAGTATAAGTATCTTATTTGCCTCAGAAAAGGAAGTGAAAAAAGTACCATCTGCAAATTTATTGGGAATTTAAATATCTTGGAGGTACAGCTGAAGGAATAGATCATGGAGTAGTCAAAGAGTTGCTCTGTAATAGTCACCACAGAGTACTTCAATTCAACACCCTAAGAACCATTGTCAGAGGGCATCAGGAAGAAAAGCAGATCTTGCTTCAGACACATCAGGATAAGGTAACTGGCCAGCGTCTGATTGGCAGAGGATTGTATGGCAGGGAACCTAAATGAAGCTTTTTTGCTCATGCATCACAATTTACTGGGGATCTTTGGAGGGGTCAGAAAGCATGTAGATGAGGGAAAGCCTATTCATATAGACTACACGGATCTCTAAAAACTATTTATAATGCTTTTGTGGAAACTCAGTAATGGTTGAAGAAGATGAAAGGCTATTGCATGAATTAAAATAGATGAAAATGTGTAAATAGAAGAGTAAATGGCAAATCTCATAGTGTACTTCTACAGAGATCTGTAGAAGAGTACGTGGCAAGTCTCACAGTGGACTACTACAGGGATCTGTTTTGACCTCTGATCCAACACTGATCTTATAACCATTCTTATGTTCTAATTTAGTCAATGCTCGATCCAGGAGTCTTGAGTGGATGGCAAATCTGACTTCCTGTCTCCTAAATATGTTGCTTCCACACTAACTCCTTCTTTAAAGGGACTTCACCTAGACTTTTTTTGTTAGGGTCTCAACAGCAGTGGGGATTAGGAGCTCTACTATTTGTTAGGAAGGCTCAATTTCTAGCTTCAGTATCAGTTACAGTAGACACTTTAGTGCTGAGCACACAAACAAATTTGATCCAAAGGCAGATGTTGATGCTGTATTATCTTTAGGACATGGATGTCGTATCACCTTTAGGAGACCTTACTGCAGTAGCACAGAACAAGCACGCTAGGCTTCCCAGTACTCTTTCCCAGGCTCTTTCCATGAGAAGAGGTGTAGTGCTGCTCTGCTTTATTCATTTAATCTTATGGAAGGCATCTCTTTAGATATTCATCTATCTCTCGCCATCCCCCAGGATACCTTAGTGACACAGAATTATCACAATCACAGATCCTAATTTAGGTATTTTTTCCACGTTGGTAGAACAACAGCAGTCCCATCTTCTCTACGAACTAGCTGCCATGGCACTGCTGGGCTATGCAGGCTATTCCTCACTCTGCTGTATCCATCGCTGTCAGATTTGACTGTCCTCATCAAACCAATCAGCTGACAAATAGACGGTATTGCCTTGAACGTCAGAGTAGATTTTTCTAACTAGGTCTAGCTACTGAGCATATGCAGGAGCCAGAATAGCAGTTGCCTACCTTTATTTCACCCTCCTCCTCTGACAAAGCTAAACTGATGTTCCCTGCCCAACATGATCTTGCAGGCCTTTTAGCATCCTCTATTCAAACAACTTCTAACTTTCTGAAAGAGAAATTGTAACCCCTTCAAGCCTGCTGTTTGGGGATGACGGAGAGGAATTGCCTCAGGCGGGTAGACCCTTGCACATATGTGACTCAAAGGGTATCATGTACTACCAAGATATAGATCCTCTAGACTTTTTCAAATATGTGCCTTTCTAACCTCAGACATCCATAGATCAGCATTCTCGTGGCACTCTAGGCTTTACATCTAAAAAGAAGTGTAACTTCATCAGTGTCGACGAAAGAAGAGTCTGCTGTCTTTTTAAATGTGCTAGCATTGCTGGCTCTCCACTGAGCTGCAGCAGAGCTCCCTGGTGCACAGAAAGTCCTAATGGCACAAAGTCCTGATGACCCTCACTCTTACACCCTGGCAGTGGCAGCTCCTGCTCAGCATGGCGAGAAGGCAAGCTTTTGTTTTGGGACCTGCATGACTCGGAGAGGGGGGACACTTCCCAGGGATACGCAGCGCCGAAGGACGTGAGTGCACGTTCAGTGGGTACTGTAGTGCTGTGAAGAATGTACCTATTTGGTATGTTTTCCTCACACAGCCAGGTTTAAATCAGTCACCAGGTTTGGGCTGAGGGAAGAATATTTCTACAACAGGTACCAACGTCTGTCTCTGCGCTTCCTGTAGTTTTATCCTCTTCTGCTGCATGGTGCGTGGTCCATTTCCCAAGGACTATCTGTCCCAAAGCTTGTCTACTCTATCCACCTATATTAAGTGGCCAAATAAAAGTTGTCAACATTACTAATCTAAGATCACCCACGCAGTTTCACCCACAAATGCCCATGAGTCACAGAGTCCTGTCCCCCCACCCCCGCGCCAGCTGGCTGTGTCATTAGTTTATCCTATTCTTGTCCTCTTGCGTGGCCCAGTCTCTGAATCTTTTGATCTTTGATGCTGAAAGGTTAAAATGGATGTTGAGAGCTGTTTTGTGATTAGAGATGTCTAGAGGTGGGGGGGGGAAGGTAAAAGGAGAACAAGTATATATTTCCTTACTGACCATTCATATACGGTGGCAGGGACTGTAGAGACCTGGTCCTCATGACCCAGCTAGACTGTTCCAATTCTGGTTTTCGTCTCTCTTGAAGGACTGTGGTTCTTCAGCAAAAGGTAAATAACCCTGTTTCCTCTGACCCAGAAATACTTATATGAGTCATAATGTTCTAAATGTGCCTGTCGGCGTAAAACTACATGCCGATGTGAAATCCTTCTTTGGGTTTGAAGGTTGTGTTAGAACAAAGCGGATTTTAATTCTTCACAAATGTTTTACTTTATTGTTCTTAGAACTGGGGATGAAGGAACCTGTATGTGATTTTATTAACACAGAGCAAATATATGACTGTTTACTTGTGATCTCGTAACTGCACCCTAGCGAGGAAAGAAAGGGGAGATGAGGAAAAGATAGTGCAGAGATTTAAGCAATTCTGACAAGGACAGAAAAGAAATCAGTGCTTCTAGAGAGTCTCTGTCTCCTAAATTTCTCTGTAGTGTTGGCTGGACCATCCGTAATCCCCCCAGAGTGGCATTTTCAGAGCTATTGTAGAGGTTACCAAGACTTGAAGTCCTTTATAATTTGTCTTCCTGAGCCGAAGAGATTCCCCTTAAATACTTTAATGTTATTCAGCATAAGGTTATTCTGACTCAGTTAATCAAAGGGAGCTCACCTTCTAATGAACTCAGGTGGACACAACATCAAAACCAAAACTTAAAGTTCCTTGAAAAAAACTCCTTTGTGAGTGGAAGGAGAGCAGGAGAGAAGGGGCAGACCAAACTGAAAAATTGCTGGGAATATGGGAATTATATAGGGCCAGTAAAGAGTTTATCAAAAAGAAGAGCTGGCTAAAAGCTGTAGGAGGACAGTGACAGCTTTGCCAGGTTTTCTTGGGGGGTTTAATCACTATTTTAAAGTTTCACACAAATTATCCGCTCTATAGAAATAATGCTTTGAGATACTTTAAAATATATGGTAGCCAGAAAAGCCTCTTGCAACTCCAGGGATGTTGCTCTTCCTGTCTCTGGAGAAACTGTGACTCTGCAGGTCTCGGGTGAAACCTCTTTGTAAGTTTTTTTCTGTTACCAGTACAAACAGTCTGTCTAACATGGGCATTACAGAGTTGGGAGGTGCTTAGCTAGGTTTGGCAGCCTGGATCTGAACCCTGGGTGACAGCAGAAGCAGGGGTAAAGGCAGTGAATGGCACTGTCACAGTCACTCAGGAGGTATTTAAGATAGTGCCATAGAATGTGACTCTATTGCCTTGCGCTCCCCTTTGTAAACAAAGCCATGAAGACAAGAGTTACTCATCCTGCTGCAGATCTAAAGTTGAGTTACGAGTACAGGCAAGCAAAGTGCAAGGCAATATCTGGTGCACCAAGAAATTAGGACTGAATGAGCAACTGGATCATCACACCTCGACAATCGCAGGCAACCATGTTAATGTACATCAAGGTTTTAAGGGTCTATATGTGTCTCTTTCTCCTGTAGAGAAATCCACATCACAAGCCATAAAATATTGTAAGAAACTTAAGAGCAGTAGTAAAATGTGTGAAACTGAATTGATAACATATTGCAGGATAAGAGCAAGAAAGACACAGTTCTGCTGATGTCCAAGGTCCCTGTGGTAGCTAGAAATCTCTGGTGGAGAAAACTCTCCGATGGCTCCTGGGAAGCAGATTACGGTCCAGGGTACAGAGAAGTGGGGGGGAACCCAACCGCACCCCTCCCAAAGGAGTTCCCTGTACATCCAAATCTGGTTGTCAGCTTGAAACTGGGTGTGTGCGCGGATACCCTGACTGTGCAGCAGATTTAGCAGCTGGGGACACAGGGGGTACAGGATGTTAGTGACCTGCTCCAGGCATGAAGCAGAGACACGAGGAGATCCTGGTTCCTAGCTCTTGTGCTGATTTTTTGCAATGGTAAATTCAAGAAAAATAAAAGAAAAACTTTGATCAGAGAGAGCTGTGATTGTGGTTACACCTGAGGGTGCAGGGAGCTGGGTTTTACTATGGAGAAATGAGAAGACGGTTTTGAGCTCAGTTAAGGTCAAGCAGAAGGGCTGGAAGCAGCGGCAGCAGTGTGAAGTATGGTGGGGTTTTTTTGCCTTGTGACTGTTTTTGCGCACGCTGTAACTGCTGTACATTGGTGCCATCTACTGCCTGGCCTGTGGCTGTCCCTGCCCGGGCCTCTGGGGGTGTCACCAGAACTACCGGTAGCGAAAGTACAAGGCAGGTAAGAAAAACTCTGCAATTCTCTGTTGATGCCCTGACATAAGAAGAAAGACTGTAACTGTCATAATGATAGCAGCACTGATTTAAAGACAGCAGACCTGTCAACCAGCAATACAGCTCACTGGCTTTGGAGGTAAGACAGAAACCACGGGTAAGCATCTCTTTGCCCTGGAGGAAACAAGAAAGAGCCAACTGGATTCCTTAACTAAGTCCACGTGCTATGGCACGATAAGTCTCATCTGATCCCATAGCAAATACCAAGAGCAGCGAGACAGTACCTCTGAGAGACAGGGGAGGAGGTGCGGCAGATTTTGCAATGCTGATGGTGTGTGGTTGTTTCCCTGGTGTCAAAGCAGAGGTTCGTGTGGCATCCATGCCAGGAGCCTGGCACTAGCGGGTAGCCCCCAGCTCACAGCCACTGTGGTTGTCATCATGAGCAGGCAGCCGTGCACCTCTGAAACCCCTCTTTGCATGCCAGGGCTTCTCTGTAGTTCATGCCTCTCTTTTAATGTCATTACAATAACCCACTCATAAAGCTTTCGTGGTGCTCCCTTAAGCTGCTGTTCACAGCTGCTGTAAAATTAATACAGATGAGGGATGTCTCGATCAGCTGGTCTGAGCTGTACAGCACAGTTCAAATCATCCCAGTTAACTTGACTGAGGCTGCTCCAGAAAACTGTGTGCAGGGAAGGCAGAAGAGTGGTGTTTAAATGTGCAAAAGAAAGAGTTTCTGGTTGTACATAGGGATATTCTATCAGAGGACTGAATAATGACTAGGCAGCTCCTTACATATGTCAGATGTTGGCTTCTTAAGTAGCCATAGAAATTGTGAAACCTCTTTTAATCTAGCACAATTACTCAGATTAAACTTTATCTGCATGTATGTTGAGTTGACCTACAGGATCCTCACTAAGAGCCTGTATGCCGCCTCGCATTCAGCAGCAGTGCTGTTTTCAGAGAGCAGTGATGTCTGACAAAAAAAATCAAAAAAATATGACAAGAAGAGAGAGAAGCAGAAAGAAAACTTAAAACTTCCCAGGAGAAGAAGAGTCTGACCTAAGCAAATGGAAATTCAGCAGGGTATGCTTTGTGCCTTGTATCCTCAGAAAATCCTAAGGAGGAACACTTCATAAAATTAAAGGACAGTAAATTTAAAATCTGAAAAGAAATGTCCTTACATCACATATTGTTGATGTAATTCACTGTCCAAAAAAGTGCCTGAGAGGGAGAGAGGGTATGACTGATGGCCAAATGACTTGAACACTCAGGAGCACACCATAGCCTCCAGCTCCTGAGGAACTGCTTGGGCTGGTAATGGTGCTCCCTTCAGGTGGGACAGCCGCAGGGATCAGGAGAGGGACCTGGCAACCTTCCCTCGGAGAACAGAAATAGGGCTAATGTTCCTCTCAATCCGTGGGATTTGTTGTTCTGAAGAGCTGTCAAACTGGGTATTTACAAGGTCCTTAGCGCCGCTGTGGTCAAGGATTTAATCATATTCAATACACTGTGCCCTCTTTGTGAGTGTGCTATCCTCCATTTACAGGCAACAGCAAGTGACAAGAGCGGTGCCAGCAGCAGTGACAAATATCATCTTCCCATTGACCTGCCCAGAGGAAAAGGGGGGAGAGTACTTGAAGACAGACAGGGTGTTTGCCTGACACACAGTTCAAGGTGAAATCTCATTTAATGACACAGGTCTCCACGTTTACCTTGTGACAGAGATTGTCTCAAATCTTTTCATTCTGTGGGTAAATGCTGACTTTTCTAATGTGTTATTCTGAAGCCTCGCTTGATCGTTATGACTACAAGGTGATCTCATGACCAAAGACTTCTGAGTGCCTGGGTTAAAAATTCTCTCTCTGTTTCTCTGCTCGGTTTCCTCTGCTTCAAATGAAGATCAATATTTGTCATAAGTATTCCAAAGCCAATTCCTATCTGTGAATAAAACCTTTTATGGATAAGAATGTATATTTTTGTTATGATGGAAATTACCATTTAAAAAAGCACAAATAAAAGGGGTTTCATTCTCCTTTTAAGAGGGAAATTCTTTAGAAATTATGGAAAATAGCCTTTCTTGATAATTCAGTTTTATACAAATTGAACATAAACTCTTTCTGAGAATATGAGAATAAGGAAAGAATATTTTTCCAGAGCTGCAAATCAGTGGAGACTGCCTTTCAGGAGAAGAAACCTGAGTTTCCCCTTGGGAGCTGATCCCACACATGACTTTCAGGAAGACCAGCCATGGCCACCAACAGATACATCGTCAGAGCCAAACGTAAGCCTTTGGGGGAAAGCGATCTGACAAGCAGCTGCCGCTGCTGGAAACTTTCTTTGTAGACCCTGACATCTGGCTTCTTCAGCTGCCAAGCTTGGCCTCCTCCAAGGTGCCACAGGAGACAGGTCGCTGCAGCAGGTAGGAAACCAGGAGGACAAAGATCACAATTTGATGTGACTGGGAGGTAGGAGACGAGGTTGGCTGGATGTAAGGCACTAATTTGCAAGCCCTTTGTGACTCCTTTTATTTTCTACTGGTTTGCTCATGACTTTGCAGTTCTAGATGCATAAATTATGGTAGTAGAAGAAGGGAAAGGTGAAAGAAAGGAATGGGAAGGGTTGCAGTAGAACCTTTAATCTACGTTTGCATGTTCAGAAGGTTGGGATAATTTGATGTGGCTTCAAACCAAAGCTCCAAGTCCAATTGCCTTGCTACATCTGAAAAAGATGTGCACAGTAATATTGAAGGTGTCAGCAGAAGGAAGTGAGATGGGGCAAGCAGTCGTGCATCAGTGATATCTGAGCATTAGACAGTGAGGAAGAAAATGAAGGTTGACAAGGTGGTGGTCTCTTGAACCACCCCGGATATTGGGGATCTGGTGACTGGAGACTGACCTGAGCGCAATATGGCATGGGAACATTCAGGTCTGTGTCTGGAGCTCAGCTCCCCACTGGTGTACAGGGGTTTTGTTTAATGCACAGACCACTAGCACCTCAGTCCTTTTTCAGGTGTGGGTGAGACCAGGCTGAGGCTTTTTCAGATCCTGAATAAGCCAAGATTTCATTTCAAGAGGTGGTCGCTTGAGATCTGCATGGTGAGACAGGGTGAAGGGAAGTTCATGTTGCTGTGCTAGGCGCAACTGCATCGTCACAGTGAAAACAAGGTGTTTGTTTTCCGTGGCTTGCCAACTGCTGGCTGTACAGAGAGGGAGGAAAAGACCAAGATGAGTCACTCTTTAAAAGCAGGGTTTCTTACTCCTTCCTCTGAAGTATCTGGTCCCAGTGTGGGAGACAGGCTAGGTCACTGGTTTCAGCGAGGATAGCACTTCATGTTGCCTCTTGGCTCTGTGCAAATACCTGTTTTCCAAGAAGTTTAAACGGTTCTTTTCTTTATAATAATTTTTGCATATAATTGACTGAACTGCTTTGTTCAAAACTTGGCTCCTACCTAGACCTCAGTGAGGAGGAAAAGAAATTGCCTGAGTTTAAATGCTCCCCTGTTTATAATTCAAACGCTGCAGCATGGAGCTATTGCGTGAGAACTGGGAAGTGAACCTGACTACAAGCCAGCTCCTCACAAATGTGAAACAAATGTCAACCTTTCATTATCCGAGACAAAATGTAAAGCAAACAGCTCCAGAGGTAATTCACTTTTTAACCTATCTCATTGAAGGATGGAGGTATTCCTAGCAATGCAGAACAGTGTCTTTACCATAAATATTTTAGCTTATGGGTCTTTAGCAAATATCTTTTATATCCAGTATACATAGTTACCGCCAGGAATTATTAAAGGTTAAATAGTACCTTTTAAAATCTACCACGAGATGGCAGAGTTGGACTTAGAACAATTACATTTTTTGTAAACTAATGACTCTGAAACTTCATGCTATAAAAATGTCTTTGTGTCCTGTGGAGAGCAAACAAACAAAAGCCAGTCATTAAAGAAACATCTTCCTCTGGCATGGAGTTGCACATCTGTATAAAACCAATAGTAGCAAACAAACTAACCAGCTCTGTCTAGACCTAAAGTCAGACACTGAAATGTGGGCTCCCTTCTAAATACCCCCGGCCACAGCAGAGAGAATTACCTGGATCGTGATGTGTAAGAGAACTGAGGAGTGATTTGGTGGTACCTCTATTTTTTCCAGGGTCAGGCAAAGTAAAAAGCCAGCCAGCAGCAGCTGCAAGCTGGTTTCCAACGATGCCAGAAATGCACATGGTGGCCCACTGCTAACAGCCAGTGTTACCGTTAAACTTCCATGAATATATTTACCATAAAGATAAAGTTGCACAGTTCTTGGAAAGTGCTGACCCTTACAGATTGTCGCTGCTAAGCAGCTCCTTCCAAAAATAATATCTTCCCACTGCTACAGTGGTGTCTCCCACCCAGTAAAGTTGCTGTCTTGAGGGGTATCTTGAGAATCAGATTCCCTGTGCGTCAAAATGGTTGTATGATCCCCAGGATGCTAACCACCACCATGTTATACAGCAGGTCCCTGCCGTTTCTGCATGCCAAAATAAGGCAGGGAGAGGGTGTGTGGAAGTGATGGAGATACTTCACTATTAGGAAAGAAGTTAGCAACATGTGCCCAGGTCCCTAGGAGCACAGGTCAGCATTGCTTGGCTGCTGACAGCAGAATGATACAGAGTCCTATGGGGAAATCTGGCTCTGTCTTGTACACCTTAGGACTGCTCTGAAACCATGCGCAGCCTCCCTTAGCTGTGTGAAATTTTGTTGTTGGGTAGCTAGAATATAACTTAGCCCGTGCTCAGTTATCACACCGGTGGGATGGGATATGATGACTTTCAGTAAACTTCTCGCTAGTTATATTGTAAACATACAAGCACACACACAAGTAATGTTACGAGCATCATATAAATATGTTATACATACATGTCATAAATTTGTGGCCAGATATGCTGCCCTTTGGAGACTGATATGCCAACCTAGGGTTATTTATCCATGGAAAGCCTTGCCTGTGCATCTCCCACCTTTCTAAAATAGCTCATTCCACTCTTTCCAGGTTTTGGGATATTTTTTTTTAGCTCTTCCAGTGCCCGGTTGAGGTGCGATTTTCACTTTTCCACTAGATGGCAGGTCGCCATAGCTGAAATACGCGTTCTGGTCCCTCGATGAGCATCCTCTACTCACCAGCTTCCTATTTGAACTGTTTCATGTACAAAGAAAACATTAAAACCAGAATAGATATGGTGATGCACTCTTCACCAATTTGTTTAAAATTCAACAAGTTCGGTTGCATACTTATACAACTTACTATACATCGGTCTGACACTTTGGTACGCATGCAGCAGGACGCATGGTTCCTGAGAGCATCAGATATATGTGCTTTGCAGTTCTATAGTACCTCCACAGCTACTTCGGGGCTCTTCAGAAAGGAGTGTGTTGGCCAAACCACTCCTGTACAGATCTAGGACATGTGTGCTGTGGCTCTCTGGGATTTCTGGACACAGGGCATTTTAAGAAGTCCAGCACTACAACACAAACCAGTTTTTTTCCTCTCTGAACCCTAAAGGAATTGAACGTTTCTAAGAGCTGATAGCTCACCTGCTTGTGTATTGCAGAGTTTTTCAGTGCCCTTGTAAGTGGTGAGCTCTCTTCACTAGAGCAGGTCCAAATGTCACAGCAATAAAACCTGCAGTCCTGATGCTCCTGTGCTTGTGTGAGGTTCTCCAGGTTCCAGTTCTGGCTTCAAAATTCAAAGCCAGCTCCACTATAGCTACCAGATTTTTCTGGTACCCATAAATTGCTACAGACCCCTGGAAAGATGATCTTGAGTCACAGAGCCGTTCAGTTGGGTCCAGGTTTTCTCCCCTGGAATTTGTTATTTATAACTTTAAGAAATTCTTCTGGGGATGGGCTTGTTCTAGTGTCTTTCAGTGAGTTTAATGGATTTTTTCCTGCTTTCCTTTGGTGTAAGAGAGAAGAGAGTCGTTCCTGTGGATTTCTCCCCTACCAGTAACGAAGTTTGCTATAGTGCTCTCCTGACTCCGCAGTCTGTGCTAAGGAAGTAGATAGGCTGTTTAAGCGTCAAGGTCTCTCCATCTAAAACCACAGCGCAGAAGATTTCACATGCTCAGCTCAAATAGCGATGGGGATTCGAGCTCTTATTAGTCGTAAAGCAGCCACTGGCACTTCTGAAGGAACATGTGTGAGCTTTGCATACAAAGGCAAATAACAAATTACACTTCTGGAAGCATTAGCTTTGTCCTGTGCTGTTGCCTCAGCAATGGGGGGCTTTTAACAACCCCAGAGAGGTGTGATGTACTCACACCTATGTGTATCTGTTTTCCTAAGTCTAGTGCAAGTCTTTCAAACTTCCATTTGGGAGGATCAATGCTTCCTAATAGGTTTTCAAAGGCACGGAGCAATCTCCCACTTTCCTGTGACCTAGGTAAAGGACCTTGGCATCTTGTAGTGCTAACTGGAGCCTGTTACAGCTGGACTGACCCGTTGGTCTGTGGCAGCATCAGGCGCACAAAGGTCACCCAACCTCTTTTTTTTGTAAATGATACCCGGAGCTGGCCGTGTCCTGGAAGGTGGTGATCTCATTTCTTCGCACATCTAATTAGAATGACTCCTGTTGTGGTGGATTAGCACTGATTGGATGTAATAATCACAATAATCCTGCTGCCCCATGCTGCTGAGAGCTTCCTTACCCCTCTTACATGGTAATCTTTTCCGCGCACTTTTGTAGACGTCAAGCTGCCACAGCAACCCTCTGGGCTGGTTTGTGTGTTCTTTCCCTGCCCCAGGATCCTAGTAGTTTGTTAACATAAAAGGTGGATTTGCAGATCCATCTCTCAGAGAGGGTCTGGCTCTTCAGAGAGCTGTACAAGTCCAGTAAACACAGCCGTGTGGAAATACTTCATTTTCCCCAGACACAGCCATTCCTTCAGGCTCCCAGCCTGCTTCAAGCCCATTCCCATTTGTGTCCATCTGTAAGTTGCTGCGAAAGTCTTTTATTGCCAAATATTGTTTTGACTACACACAAACAGAAGATCCCTAGAAACTATCTGAATTGATCTAATGGAAACCTGAAGACCTGTGGCAATGAAAAGACCAGTTATCAGGCAGAGACGGGTTTTCTGTGCATAAAAACTAGTGACTAAAAATCCAGTACTTCATAGACTGCAGAAAAGGGAGCTTTATATCATTTCCAGCTCACTATTAGTGTTGCCAACTCTCATGATTTTATCATGAGTCTCATGATATTCTTCTTAAAAGCTTAGTTTCTGGAGTCAGGCAATTACATGAGGCGCTCTCTCGCTCTCTCTTAACATTCTTTTCTTAGCAGCAAGTTTCTAGCCCTGCTGTTTCCAAGGGGAAAAAGGAAAGAAGAAAAAGAAAGTAGTAAAAGCTTTAAAGCATGACCAGCGTTTGTCCTGAAGACTCCAAAACCCCAAGAATGCAAACCAAAAGAGGTACATAGATACTACTGTTTGCATGTTTCTTTTTAATCTTGTGGGCTTTTTAAAAGCCAACCTTATGCCCAACTCATGATTTTTGAATTCTTGGGATTGGCAACACTATTTTGACAGACCTAATACGTATGTGTAGCACTGGAAGTCCTGTTGTGGCATTTATTTTTAGAAAACCTATTTTAGCTCATTTGGCGCATTCTTTATAGCTCCATCTACCTTGTGTAGTTAGACTCATGGGGCCAAATCCTTCGCTGGAGCAAATTAGAGCAAGACCAATGATTTAAACCATCTGGAGATCTAGCCTATGGTGCAGTCATCTGGCTTTACTGGCAAAGGGATACAAAATATAGTCCCAATAACATTTTTTAAAACTCCATAAAATGTGCCTAAAATAGTCTTTCGTCGTTCTGGAACAGATGTGGTATATACAGAGAACACAGGATGGAAAGCTTCAGAGGATTTTCTTGCTGCTTGTCTGAGAGCACCCCCATAGCTCTCTCCATCAGATCTGCCTCTTGCGGGTTTTGTACTCTTCCCATGCACTGCACCACAACTGAGCTGCTGCTTAAGCATGTCTGTGCTGGGTTCTGTAAAATCATCTTCACATGTGTGATTTCCATACCAGGGAGTTACCTACTGTGCTTCCCTTTCTTCATAAGCTTTTAGCCATTGCAGTGAAACCGTGCAGCTTAGCATGCATGAAGGAGCCCCTCGGATAATAGCCCACACTCAAATCTCTTTGTACTGGGCTCTCAAAAGTCCTCCGAGGTCAGAGAAGGTCAGTGCCGCTCGGGGGTTGGATACCTCGAGGACCACAGAGGAGCTGGAGGAAGCGGTCTTGGTGACTCAGCTGATGGCAGTCCTCCCGCTGGTTCCGCACTGAGACGTGAGAAGGCAACGTTTGCTTGGACATCCTTCAGACGAAGTGCAAGGGGGGGACTCTGACCACTTTGTTTCCAAAAGATCTTACAAGCCTTTTTTGTAGGAACGAAAATGGGAGTATCCTTTCTGGAGACTGAAGTGGTCAAGGAAATGTGATTGCTAATTCAAATCTAGGGAAATGTATAAAAATATGTAATTCGTTCCCGGCTTTTTCTCCAGATGTGCTGCAGTAAGAGTCCCCACAGCATCACACAGAGCTCCTGGATGCCGCAAAACCGTTCCACTGTGCTGGCTGCACTTCGTGAGGTTGAGTTCCCTTTGCTGAACTGTTACCAGTGTTAATTAAAGTTGTTCAAAGCTGCTCTTTGACTTTAATTGCTGTGACTCTATTGTTGACACCGCACTAGCAGCGTGTGAGCCTCTCTCCTACCGTTCAGTAATTCCAGTGACAGTCACCAGAGCAAATTAAACACCAACGTGCTGACCCTGGGTAGCACCTTCTGCTCAGCCATCTCAAGTTGCTTCATGGAAGCTGAGCGTTTTACAGCTCACAACTCTCTCCAAAGGTGGCGGTGGGAAGGAGACCACAGCTCAGCAGCTCAGTTGCAAATTGTGCAATGCCCTGAACCACACTTGTGGCTGGAGCTCTTGGCTCCCAGGAAACCACCGTAACTGGGATGGCCCATTTCCTCGGGGACTGTACCCATGCAAGACCCAGGGCTTGCTGTGGTCTTCTGAACCGCAGGTTTTGTTTGTTGTGGGCTTTCTCGCGGTTCTGCCTGCGTCACCCCTTGATCGAGTTACTCTCCTGCAATACAGTTTGTGCTTTCTACCTTTTGGCTACAGGGTATACGCCGTCTTACGTTACATCAGCTCTAACCTTTTTTTTTCCATACTTGCTTTGGATTTTTCTCTGGACCCATCCAGAACCTAATTAAATAGTTTTGTCCTGGGGAGTTAGCTCTTTAGAAAAGCTGGAGAAAATGGGCATTGGCCAGAGAGCATTTGGAAAGAAACACAGAGGTGGGCTGTGTGTGACACCCCCAGGGGGGTCGGGGACCCAACACAGGCTGATGAAAACGCTGTAATGCTCTGTAGACTCACTGTCTTCTTGTCACAGTCTTCAAAGGTGGCCCACACTTCAGACGGTAACTGTGATGTTCTCTGAAAGCAGAGGAAAAGCCTGGGCAAGCACAATCTTTGAGGCTATACCAGATTACTTTTACCGTGATTTATTCTTGTGTGGTCAGAAGGGGAAAACGTAATTTAGGGGCATAAGAAAATGTTTTCCGGGTTAAATATGTTCCTATCAGAATATTGCACATTTTTCAGGCAAGTTGTGGGAGGTGCGTTGAGAGAAGTCTCAGGATGGGACAAACTGTTGGGCTGCACCAGGGTCCCTAAAGTTATAGCCCTGTTCTGGGGGGACCCTGCAGCTGCTTAGGGGTGCTGTGACCAAATGACAGAAGGACTTTAAACAGTATTCTTTCTGATATTTGGAATTTATTAGTAAGTCAGGACTACCGGGCTGCATTCAGTGTTTGTCAGCATCTCGAGATGATCTTTGCAGAGAGGAATGTTGTTCTTTGCATTGATTACAATCTGCATGGTCAGTACGGAGGTGTTCACACCGTAAACACCTGGCTGGGGGAAGCTCAGCTCCCCTTGGGGCTGCCTGGGCGGCTGGGGGAAAGCACAGCTTCTCCAGAGAGGGATTCACAGCCACAGCCTGACTTACGTGCTCTGACATGACCTGTGCACAAGTCTCTCCTTCTGCATTGATAGATAGGAAACCTAGAGCAGTACCCTCCAAGATTAGATGCTCAGTGTGGTGCCCGCATTTTCTGTCATTCTCGCCATGTTACAGTTAGTATTTAGGTTATGCCACGTTGGCTCTGCCAGCTGGAATTGAGAATTTTGCAGTGTTACTAGAAGATTAATTGGCCTATTAACAGGTCATATTACTACAGAACCAGGTGTATCCCACATTTTTATATCAACATAATATCATGGGGCTTTTTCATGTTTTATGCTAAACAATTTTGTGATTGCTGATTCTGAAGAAATCAAGGATTAATAAACTACGTATTAGTGACATAATCTCTCTTCTCCTTGCATGTAAGGTTGTTACTACAGCATATTTGTTAGGATTTGTGCACTTCAAATTTTGGAACTCTCTAGGGATGGAATTTATTAGGTCTTGGTTTGTTTATTAGTATAAATATAGCTTTCATTCTGTTTTGGAAAATTTTATTTGAATCCATGCATTGGAAACAATGGATTGAAATGAGTGAATGGTTAGAAGGTGGTAGAAATGCATTTCAGACTTTTGGTGAAAGTTTATGTGGTCCTTGTTAGTCACCTTCTGCTGATGCCACTGTTCTATAAATATATTAACAGATCTGAATTATCTTGGATTATTAAATAGCTACTGCACTTAAGCCAAAGACATTTACATTGCAGTGGTGCTCAATGTGACTCTAACGTATAGAAGTTGCACATTTATCTTGTGTACGGCTACATGACCTAGTATATTATCTACCATTGAGGACTATATCCCATCTGCTTAGCACATGAAACATGCACAGATCATCTCCTGTGTGTAAAGCCAGCAGGATTTAGGCTCTATGTCTGGGTTCTTTCTGCAAGAAAGCACTTATATTACAGAGCTACCTACCTGTACATATTATCCTAAAAACCAATAACAAAGAAAAGAGTGAGAGAGAAGTGGTTTAGTTCTGTGGAAAGGTTTGATGCTGTGCATTTCAATGGAAATAACTTTTGTCTCTGTGGATGTGTAACTTTATAGCATCTGTTCCCTAAGTATATGTAAAAAGTATTCTGCCAGTAAACCACTTCTTGTATAGGCAATATGCATATTTATTGGTAAAACATATGCGCACTCTCATCTGTCAAATGTTTCACAAGTTACCCAATTTCAAATGAGTAGAATAAAATAACTGCATTAGGCTGCAGTTTATTGGTAAAACATCTATTTTCTTACCATAAGAGGAAGTTCTGAACCTCACTAGTGATTGTGGTTCATAACACCAAACCCTATTAAACAGGGTATAAAATCTTGCCACCGTGGCAGTTTGGGTTGTGTTGCCTTCAGGAGGAGCACTGAGCAGCACATCAAGTTCAGCAGAGATTCTAGAGAAAAGGGGTATCCAAGCGTTAATCATTCATCTCAGCGCTTCATAAAAGAAATCTCAGTGAAAACAAAAGCAGGAAACTCAACTGTTCTGAGAAGCACTTTAAAGTAGCACTAGTTTCAGCTACCAGGTATTTGCGCTATCAATCAAAATATTTATTTATCAGTTGAATCATATATTAAAACTTCAGGCTATGCAGAATAAGAGGCAGAAGAGAAATATTGAATGTATACATACAAAACCACTGAAGCCTACACTTTCTGGAAATAATACATAAATGTCATTTGCTGACAGAAAAACAGATTGTTGTAAAAGGAACTCCAGAAATGACCTGACATCAGAATCACAATTTCCTGTGTCACAGGTTAGTGAGAAATTGCTTCTTTACAGCCTAACAATTCAAGGAATAATGACCTAACATTGTTCCACTGTGAATTGGGGCCAAGAGATATATTTTTGCAGGTAGTAACAAATAAGAACAAACCTTGCAAAGAACTAGAATACATAAATCCTAAAGCACACCGGAGAATTCACCGGTTTTGACATAAGCAATCTATAAACAATATAACCAATTTGAAATGTATTAGGTATGATTGCAAACATTGCTTATCTCTTCAGCAAAACCAGGCCTGGACCTCTGTGGGCAGTACATAGGAGGGCTATTATTTAGGAATTTGGGGTCCTTCTGATTCCAGATGTTGATGTCACTCATTTATTCAACAAATGTAATGGAAATTCACATTGGCTTGATAGAGTTTTCAGGCACCTCATGCTGTTCAGCCAGCAGTTTCATATACCTGTGTCCACATTTTTTGCTCATCATGATAAGATGTTAGTCAAGATTTACAGTAAAGGATAGGTATTTTGGATGTCTGACTTGAGATAACTCACAGGCACCTGATTTTCAAAGAAGGCAGGCTACCTCTGAAAATTTGAGTACTGAAAATTAGGAGCCCTTTCCAAAACTCTTAGCATTAATACAACTTTGGCTGTTGTTCTGCAACCCTTAGAGATGTTATCTTGAGAAAAGGGCCCTCGGTACACAAGAACTCCGAGATGCGGACGATACGGTCATATGCTTGTTTCTAACCTTTTTACTCCTTTACAGCCTCCTAAAACTAGGACTAGTGCAACAGTCCATGCTTTTGCTGAAATCTAGAAGATTCGTAATTCCTCTGCAAGTCTTAGAAAAAGTCACTTACAAAAGCAAATAAGGTGAGATGTTTTCAAACATTTTATACACCCTGAAAGTCAGGGCAGCAGAAAGAAGACTGAGCTCTGACAAAGGATTGCTTCTTGAGACAGCACTATCTAGTAGCTTGAATTTGGGTCTAGGAATTGGGATTTCCTTTCCAGCTTTATCAGGGACTCTTTATCTGTCCTTGGATGAGATAAGCATTAGATATCCTAATTAATACCTATGGAACCATAAAGATTAAATGGATAAAGCGTTTTTGTCTGGGCAAAAGCACAAACTTTTATTAGAATCACTGGCCACTGTAGACAATGTTTTAGCAGTCTAACGTGAGGGCAAATCAGTGCAAATTATTCGTCAGTATATATATACACTGATACACAGTGTGTACATGCAATCTAGCACAATGTGTAAAGCACCAGATTATACATTTTGTACTGACAAGGATTTCTGTTTTTTTGCAAAACCCAACCAATTTTCTCTTACTGGAGAGAATGAAAAGACTTCTCCTTAGTTTTCCCTTGTAAAATATAAATATAGCTTCCAACAAATCTCATTAACTTCATATCAATGGCTGAGTTTTTCTTTCTGTACATTGCCGACTCCAGTTGTAGGCACATCTTCACACAATGCCACGTACAGGCACACCAGTTACTATTTTTTGCATCCCACCCCCTGCTCTCCTCTCCCCCCTCTAAGGCGAGAACACACTTTGAGTAACCCGACCAGCCCTGGGCAAGAAAATTGTTATCTGGCTCCTCATCAAATCAAGCATTTTACGGGGGACAGGTGAAGTCCAGAAGGAGCCCTGAGAGGCTGGTGTGCTGCCCTTCTCCTTCCTCAAACCCCCAGGTAGGCAGAGCCCTGTAGCCCATTCCCTAGCTGGCAGAGGGGGCTGCAGTTAGAGGGACAGGGAGAAGAGGAGTAAAGAATGAGAAACTGCAAAGGATCATGAGAAAAGACCGTCCCTCAGAAGCTGTGCCTTTTGTTTTTACATCTATGCCAAAGAGCAATGTTTCTGCAGTGCCACTTATTCTCCTTATTTGCCCAAGTAAGCACGACGTACTGATGCTTTTCTACAGCTGGAAACACCGTGAGAGGCATAGACCCAGATCTGAGCTTTTCATGTTAAACTTTCTGCAGTTAGGATGCTGGAGCTTGGAGTTCCTACTCTTAGAGCAAAATGTGCTTTCTGTTTCAGATCTTAATTGGGGAAGGGACATCTCACCATTCGAGAATGGGCTGAGTCTAGCAAGAGTGGCCACAAGTGTGACACTTCTTGAAAAACATGCAGACATCATGGGGTCTGTGCATTTTGAAGAAGCTTCTGTCCTTCTGCTAAGACAGGTAATGGGTGGCATGTATATTCCTAGTTCATGGTGAATGCATGATCAAATGGTTTGCTTATCACTTTACGAGCAGTAATTTCAGTGTATGAAGTCGTGTGAATAAGGTCCTGTTTTAGCAGAATATTTCAATTTGTGTTTAAAGTTGAATAAGACTTTGCATGTTCTCTGAATTGAAAGGCAGATTTCCAGGCCAGTTTTGCAGTAAATAGAAGCACCACCTCCTTTGCTGATGCAGCATGGAAGTATCCTTTTGTAATCACTGAAAATCCTTAGAAAAGTTTATGGCATTATCTCAATATTCATGATCCAATATAGACTAAACCTGGCAAGAATGTATCCTACCAGTGAAAAAAACAACAACAAAAAAAACCAACAAGAAAACCAAAAAAAACCCGAAATAAAACGAAAAAAGGAAGAAGCTATCAGGAAATTAGCATTGAAGTTACTCTTTGGATATACTTTGGAGAGAGAAAAAATAAAATGAGGCTTAATCAAAATGTAGAATGCAAGAAGATGGCACCTGCCCCAAGGAACTTACCACTGAAGCTTTAAACAAGAGGCAACACATACATGGAGGCAGATAGGAATCAGAGCTACATATCATCCCAATGAGTATTGTCTCACTGTCTACCCACAGTTGAGATTTCCCCCAGGAAAATCTCTTCTTAAAAAAAGAAGGGAATGTCTTGTGCCAAAAAATCTTCCCCTTTCTCCTAGCAAATTCTGAGCCAGCATTGTACACGACATTGTTAATTTATTAAATATCATTGTTATTAATTATATTCTGTAGGTATGAGGTGCCCTCAGACTTCGTGCAACTTCGCAGACCCCGGAGCTGGTACAGCTGTTTAAATCAGGGCAGAACTGATCATGTACTACTTCCCACTTGAACTTAAACTAGATATCATAAAGATATGAGTTGCATGAAACGCGATTTTAGGCCACTATCTCCTCGTGATCATCCCACATGTAATTATCTTCTTCGTTCTAAAAGAGAAGCATATTTAAATGTGATTTTTTTCTGGTAGCTTCTACCCGTGAGTATCCTTTGCAATACTCAAATGGGCCTTTTAATTTATCATCTATGAAGCTTGGTAGAAATAAATCGTATAGACACGAACAGAGCAGAATGGAGCATCCCCCATTGTGTTTTCAACAATTTTTTAAAATATCTTCTTTAATAAAAAATTACAGTCCTCTTTCAGAACAAAATCAAACATTTTAAAAGCCACATTTGTGCCTTTTGAGGCTGGTCTAACTTCCTCTGTGGTTAATCAGATTCATTCCATTGACCTAACAAAAGTGGGACAGATCCCAGGTTAGCAGTCCTGGACCTGGTGGTATGTCACTCTTCTACCATAGTGAGAGCTTTGTTTAAAATTGTGATTAAAAAACCCTCTTCCCTTAGTCCAGAACATTTTTGAATGTATCCTCTATAACCACACACTCATGCTACAGCAAGGCATAGTACGCGTACGTTGTCATATATCTTTATATCCCTACTTGGTTTCATCCCCATCAAGTTGTACAAGACCAGAAGGGAAGACCAGAGGGAAGAGCTGCACTTTGACCCCTTGTTCATATTTTGGTTCTTTTATGTATACCAAATGTCAGTCATTCTGTCGTCTATTTAATCTCAGATACCTATGGAAGATTAAGAGAGGGCAGTTCAATGAGCAGAGCAGGAGAGGGAGGAAGGGATGAGCTACAGCAGTCAGATAATGTAAAAGCCGACTCAAAGTTCTCAAAAAACTCCAGCCGTTGCCAGCCGTCATCCTTCTGACAAAAAGGAGGAGTTTCCGTTCAGGCTTAAAAATCGCCATCTTCTAAAGGATTGACACGTATGAATTCTAGAAAGGAAAATTGTCCTTCTTAACTACATAACTGCTCGGAATTGATCCTTTCATTCCTCCTTTTGATTTTAAAAAAGTTCTTGGCCAACAGTCTGGATGTACATGTGTTTGTAACTATGCAGCAAGAGTTTAGAACATATCTAATGTGAATTTTTTGCCAGCTTCTCTTTTTGGTCCATCCAAACCCTCCTTATTCTAACCCACCTCCCAAACTGTCAGGTCATCTTTCCCCAGTAAAGTAACCTGGGAATAAGTGTGGGCTTTGTTTTCTGGAGATCAAAGACTTGGTTTGTTCCTACTTTTGGTAACCAAAGCCCCCTCTCTCTATTGTGTGGTGCTCTTCAGTAGTAGGTGCAAGGAAACTCCTCTCAGCACAGAATTATCCACCTGCACGGGTAAGGTTGTGTTGCTGTGCCAGCAACGGACTGCATGCATGCCACGGGGAGAGGAGGGAATTTCTTTGGATGAGACAGTGGGTGCATGATAGTGCCAGTCTTGGACCAAAAAAAAAAAGTTGCAACGTTGGTGGTTGGCAAAATAACCTGTTGCCCTTCGGTCCTCCCCAAGCCATCTGAATGGAATAAATGGGATCCGGGGGTGCATGGGGAGCCAGTTGTCACTCTCAAAAATATCAGCTCTCTGATGCCATCCAAAAAAAAAAAAAAAGAGGTGTGCAAACTTTCAGGCAGAAGGCACCCAAACTGGTAGAAGGTTTTTAGGATTAAAATTGTAGTATCGAGCCTGGGGTCCAGCCAGGTTGCTTCGCACAGGCTAGAAGAGGAAGGTTTCTGAGTGGCATAAAGGTCATTTTCCACTTGCCTGGACCTGGACTGCGTGTCGGGCAAATCCGCTGGCAAATGTTAACACCGCCCAAGGGACTGAAAGTGAAGCTGGGGGCTGATGTGGCATGCGGTTGCCATGGTACTGGCCATAATCCTGCCGGAGTCAGATACCCTGATGATACGGCGAGTTTCAGCTTGCTCTCGGGTACAGCGCGGTGACCCTCCCCAGCAGCATCTGGTTGTGTTTTAAACTTTTGATAAATTCCATAGCCAAAGAAATCAAAACAAATCAAGTAACAAGCCCAGTCTGGCCAAAGTCCAAGTTACAACTGCTGCATTTCTCATTGGTATTACTGTTAATGCACCAGATCAGGGCAAAAGCTTAGATTTTTGGGGTGGGAGCGGGGCACTTTTTGGAGATTCTTCCTCCCCTCCTCGTAGCCTCGGTCCCCAAACACGAGGATTAAAATAGATTATCATGCTCTGGTGAGGCTGGTTACCGCCTTTAGGGAACAATCTTTAAGGAACGCTTCTCCCACCGAAGATGTTCCCGAAGGCTAAAGCCGCCCGTGTGCCGGCGCTGGCTCTGCGGGGCTTTGCCGCCTCCAACCCCGCCGGGGCGCGGGGCTTGGAAAGTAGCGCAAACTCCCGGGGAAAGAAAAAAAAAAAAAAAAAGGAGGAAAAAAACCCAAACCGCCAAAGTTGGAGGAAAACCACCCCCCAGCTCCATCCCCGCCTCTGCGCGGGTGAATCTGCACAAGGCCAAACTTTTGTTGTTTGGGGGAGGAGGGGGGGCTGCTTTCCCCGGAGAAGGGGGATTTTTGTGGTTTTGTTGCAGATGCCCTCCAGCCGAGCGGAGGGAGGAGGGAGGGACACGGGACTGCCGGCG
>JAVKLA010000001.1:40200533-40214569 GCA_034782735.1 Sagittarius serpentarius
GGACCCTGCCGGGCCCGGGCTTTGGGCCGTGCCTCCAGGGCCATTGTTTGTCCCGGGGGGCAGCGGTGACGGCCCCAGCCCCGAGCCGCTGCCGGGACCGCCGTGCCCCGGGTCCCGGAGGACAGCCGGACTCCCCAAAGCCAGCAGTGGGTTTGCCTTTTTTTAAGAAAAAATGAAGTTGCCCCCCCCCCCTTCCTCCTTGTCACCCCCCCGGGAGGGGCAATCTTTCGACAAGTATATTTGCTGAGGAATTTAAAAAATTCCCTGCTGCAACTTGATCCCTGTGTGATGAGGAGCGGCTTGGAGAGACCCGGGCTCCAATCCTATTAAGGACTTAGAGAGTTGAGAGTTTTTCCCCCGGACTCGGTGGCTTTAAAACAATCGGGGAGGAGGGGAGGGAGATGGGCTCCTCTAGATGCCTTTTCTGCCTCAAGTGATTGCCATCATTTCCTGGGAAACCTGACTTTTCCAGCGCAGGGATGGTTTATCAGTGGTCCCGCCGCTGGCCCTGCTGCCGGCTTTTCCGACGGTTACGGGTTTTTATATATATACATATACATACACATTTATTTTTATTTTGCTAACCTGCAGCCGGGGCTTCAGAACTTCCCGGGACCGGGCTGTGCCTCTGCCGCGGGTGCGGAGCGCGGTGCGGGCAGAGCCGTGGCCCCTCGGCGGGGCCGGGGCCGGCGCCGGGTCCCGCCTTCGCCTCCCGGTACGGGCGGGTGAGCAAATGTGCAAGCGTGGGGGTCACCGCGGGCTGAGCCAGCGAAACTTGTGCCTTCCTATAGATGCCCTCGTATTTCCTACAGCTCCAGGTACTGGAAACCTTGTGTGCCCACCTTTGCGCGTACAGAAATTAGCATTTTATTGGCGTGTCGCGTTTATATTTTTACAGCCAGAGATAAAGGGGCTAGTTGTAAAACTTCGTCCACGCCCTGCCAGTCCCCTTCACTTTTTTATTTTATTTCATCTTTTTTGCAACTGAGGCTCTTGGGATGTACAAGAATTTGAAAGTAAACCTTTGACTAGCATGCTGCATAAAACAGCATTTAAACAAATATTGTATTGGCATGCACTGTGGAGCTGGTGCCAAAAAAGTAGGGTAAATAAGCCATGAAATTCAAAATATACAGAAATGGAATAGACTGATTTGTTCTAAGACTTGCTGATTTGATCTGTTTGTTCTAGCTACCTCGCTTTAAAAAATAAAAAAAAAGGTTGGGTTTTTTTTTAGTTCTAAACCTAATTCACTTAACTTCACTAGAAAAGGAACTACATTCACCTGGAAAAGAAGATCCTGCTAAATAATTGTTTATGCTCCTGGGATGTTTGAAATGCATGGTAATTGCTGCATGCAGCAACTACAGTTGGTGAATTGGTTTGGTTCAACTTTTCTGATGGGCGGATATGGTAATTTGTATTTTGGCTGGAACTTCAGGAAATGTTGACACCTGTCAAACTTTGAATTGCAATAAAAATGTCATATTGAACGTTATTGCAAAACTGACAACTTTTAGGAAGTGAATGAAATTCATTATGGCTTTTCCACTGTAAACAACTCTTGGAAATTTGTCATTTGATTGAAAACATGACCTATCTGTAGCACTGAAAAGTGCCTGATCCACTGAAGATGAACTGTTAATCTACGGGTATGTGTATATCCAAGCCTCTGGTGTATGTTTGTGAAAGAGCTAATCTTTAAAGCAAGGTGAGGTAAGATTCACTTGATCTTGAATGTTGTTATTGCTTAAAGTATGTGACTTTGAAGTGCCCAGAAATGCGACTGCTGTTCTTCAAAGAAAAACAGATCTCGAGGACTGTTTCCAACTTCCTTTCAATGTCTTTTTTTTCAGTGTGTCAAAGGGGATGTATACAGATGGACAAATACTGTTTGTGTTAGGTCATTCATTTAGAGAAAAATTAGAGCCATAGAAGAATTTGAACTAGATGCATATGCCAGTATAAATCTAGTGTAATTTCATTGAAGCTACTCCAGTTTATACTTGTATAAAAGAAAACAGAACCTGACCTCAGATATCCAGTACACAGCAGCCTGCATTCCCTAATGTCCCACTGAACACTGAAGTCACATTTAGGAAAGACAGACTTTTTGCGGCATATATATAATGACCAGGATTTGGGGCATTGCTTTGAAAACCAGTTTAAGGTTTTACGGCAAAGAACCGTTTTTGACTATGGTTTCTGTGATTCTAATGGTCTTAAAGGTTTATACCACAGCTTCCCTTTCAGTGGCACGTTTGTATAGCAGCTGTACAGGCTCTGAGGCTATGTGACCAGCTGTGTAGGGGAAGGCTTATGTGATCACTGCAGCATTGTATAACTTGAAAATATGGTTTTCATGATCCTGATACTTTATTTCTATTTAGAGAATTTGACTTTTTCTAATGAATTTTCCAGTCCTCTGGCCCCATCTTTTTTGTTTAAGGATACGGTAGAGCATCTGACCTAATATCGATAGCATTATCCTCATTCTCTGCTGGTAAGTACGGAGGACACTTGGTTAACCGCCTCCCCCTGGTTTTGGTGGCCTACTGTAAGCCAGTTGTTTGCCCTGTAGTCTGAAAGGTACACAGATACTTCATGCTTTTGTACTCTGAGAAGTGCTCTGTTCATAGTGAAGTTTCCAGCGCAGATTAGCGAAGGCAGTGGATTCAGTAAGCAGTGACCAAAATCTGTATGTATTTGTGCAGCAAACACCTATCTATTGCTCCACCACAAAGCCTCCACTTAATAATCTGGCCAAGGATTTCAAGGCAGCGAGTTTTTTCAAAGAAGCTACTTAGGAACATTAGATGTGACTATAGCATCAAACTAATTAGTTGCCACTCCATTTCTATGAAGCTGCCAGGGCTTTATAGAAACGCGATATTTGCACTTCTCACTTGCTGTTGAGGCATTGAGGTTAAGCAGTCTCTGCTTTTTGTCTGCTTTTTTACTGATGGGAAAGATTCCAGGGCATTGTTTGAGAGCTGCACAACCCCCTTATATACCTGGGTAAATATTTTAAACAGTTGCGCATTTGGACAACTTGCCACAAAGCATTAAGTGGTATTTAGGGTTTGCTTCAGCTCTGTTCCCAGGGCCCTTTTAAAGAAAACCAAAACAACAGGAGGTATTTGGGAATGAATTAAAACAACACTAAATAAAATAATAGCAAAGAATTAATCCTAGGGTGAATGACGGCAAGAAGGCATAGTGTTTGAAGGTAAATAATACATGTGTGCCTGTGCATCTCTATGTATATGTACACACATGTGTGTGCATGTAATGTGTACAGTTCTTGACCCATGTATACAGCGGATCCCATATACGTGCATCATCTAGAACTTTACTGGTATTTGGTGCACCAGTAGTGAGAATTGGATCTCGCACAGTAATCTTGATAGTCGAAGAGGCAAAATTGCAGGTTTCCCTTGTGAACAAGTGACTGGAATAGAAAAACTGGGTAATCGGGTCTAATCTTCTGCAGGCCAGTTCCGTTTGGGAGGGAACACACGTTAGATGTGCATAGTCCAGGAGAGGCCACGGAACTTTTCTTCATTCACGCTCTTCTACTGTAACACTGCACCCTATACCCTTTAACATCTTGTAAACAAAATCAGATCGAATACACAAGAGCTGAAATGTGCTGCAGGAAGGGAACAGGAAAGTTGTTGTCCTGTAATTCAGAAGTTCAGAGCCATAAAAATTGTTTGAGATTTGTGAATATTCAGTGCCAGTGAAAAAGGGGCCTTGGTGCCTGGAAGTGGAGACTCAAATTAGAAAACATTTGAAAATAAGCTCCTTTGGGCCCCCATTGTAATAAGTGGAAGCGTTTCTGGTACTGTCATGGGCATGGCTGCCCAAATACATTAGTCACTGGTGAATCTTTTCTCATCATTTCACAATTATTTGTGATTGGCTGTCACCTTTCTGCAATTATAAATATTCCAGGAGGAAACAATACAAATTAGAACTGTAGGTACCAGGATCTTTGTACTGGATGTATTTCTTTTTACTTTCTAAGTGTTCTTTTTCATATGAAAAGAGTTTAGCAGCTTTATCCTTATTCAAGTCTTTTCTTTTTGTATCTGCTGGGGAGAAAACCATTAATTTTGAGGAATGGTGAGAGTAAGCCTTAAGCTGTCTTTGACATTTTGGTTTAACTTGAATAGGTTAATTTTTTTTTTTTTTTTAAAGAAAACAAGTTGGTGGGAAGTGTGTTTTAACTGTGAGCGCCTGATTTCGACCATTAGCATAAGAAAAAAAGTTTTAGTGCATTTGCTATTGTATTGAATGAAGAGTTCCAACAGTCAGGGAAAAGAAAGTAAAAGGCTGTAAAGAAATGATGGTCTATTCAGATTATTCAGCAGCCCAAAGCTCTGGTCATCTGCCTCTGAAATCTGTGATCGGGATATCACTTTTATCTTCCTGTGCCTTTCTCTCGCCTTTTTCACATGTTCACTTTTGTCAAGGTTTATTGATCACGTTTTCTTCTCTGCAAATCTGTGGAAAATTTAATGAACCAAAAACAACAGAGAAATAAAAGGAACTTTTTATTCATTAGCACTAGATTGAATTTTGTTCTATAGTCACTACCCTCTTGCCTCCCATGTGCGTCATTGTGTCACTTCTGCAGCACTTACAGTACATACAGTGGGGAAGGCTGCATTATTAATTCTCTTCCAGGGAAAAGTTTGTTTAATGTTGTGATCTCCTGGCAGATCCAGCCCTGCTGCTTGTCTCTTCCTCTCTGCCCTCCTGACATTCAGATTCTTGACTGTAGTGCTTCTGCCGCTAAATACCTTAAAGTGTGTATTCCGCAGAGCATTTACCTCTTCAAGAATGAAATGTATTTGCTGCTTAGCAATTAAACCCAAATTTAAATGATTGCAGATCAGTAGTAGCTATTTACAATCCTGATTGTTTTGGTGCTGTGATCCTTGTTCATTACACATCTGCTTTGCCGTGGTGCTGCCCCAGAGGGTTTTGTGATGCAAATGCTTTTGTTAACTTACAAATAGTTTCAGTATCTAGATCATCTCAGGTGACATATTTAAGTCTCTTCTTTTTTTCCCAGATGGACTTAAAAAGCTGTAATTAAATGTGGCTTCCAGTATGATTAAGCTTTTCTAACATTTTCCATGGAACGATTTACTTGAACTCTGGCACTTTCTGATCCTGTCACTGGAAGATTTTTCAATAAAAGCCCTTTTTAACATTAATTTTATTTCATTTAGTGCAGCTTCTAAGTGTAGGGAAATGAGTTAAAATGGAGCGTATATCTGCCTGAGAGATTTCTTGGGTGTACCTTGATTCCAAAGAACTTCACTGCTACTCTGTGTTAAATGCTAAGGTGTAAATCCCAGGGGAATGAAAACCATAGAGTTCTCTAGAATAGTCCTGAATACTCTCGCAGTGAGTAGGACCATCAATGCTGATACTTCCAAGGGATGAGCTAAAAGCCACAAAAGGGCATCCGTACTTGAGCTTGTAATTTCAGCTACAGTGATGGCACATCTGCAACTGCATCTGTTTTTCTGAGCATCGAGTGACTCTCCGTTCTGTAGGAAGACACACCTGCAATCTTAAACTGCCTCTAAACCTAGAGAAGGGACTTTGTGCCCAGCAGAATGAACCCTGCTGGGAAAATCTGGGCTTCTGTTAGAAAAAAAAAAAAAAGTCTTCTATCTCCTGTGAAATGTGGGATTTTACTGTAGATAATTCATTTAAATGAAACTAATGAAATCTTCTCGGAGGAACATGCCTTCTCTGGGGTGCTCTGCTGCAGAGCGGAAGCCAGTGTGGGACCAGCCCCTCGGTGATGAGCACCCTGCGGTCCCAGTCCCAGTCCCTCACCCCTGCCATGAGGTGCCAAGTAGCCCCGGTGGGGGACCGGCTGGCCTCCCCAGGATCTGCAAGGGCTGGGCAGCTGCACAGCCTAATTCCTGCAGTAGCAGTAGAAAAACTTCCGCTGTTACAAATGCAATTCAGATGAGTAGGAGATGCTGCAACATCACAGCACTGTGGCTTATATTCAACGCTGGGAGCTTTGAATATCCAGTCTCTGGAAGTTAAATCCTCTTTTTTCTTTAAATGTCCTATATATTTAGTGATTATATTCTCTCTGAGCAAGCGGATCTTCTTGAAGTTGTCTAGAACTGTGTTAAGCAGTTTGATTCTGTTACGAAGTCTTTGAAAACCCCTTGAAAACATCCCACCAATTTTTTTTTCAGCTTGGAAAGCGGAATCCCTAGCTAAAATCTGTATATTGCTCCCCTCCATACTGACCTGTGGAGTCTTATTAAAGCCCCTTTTATCATACCTTCTTTAAAGGCAACCTCTGTTGATTGCGACAGTGTTAAAAGAGCATCAGTTCCCAACACCAAGATAGCTCCTTTTCAGAGCAATCCTCAGCAATGCCTCTTTGTGCAGTGGACAATGCAATAAGTCAGACAGGACTTTCTGAGCCACCTCTATAAGGAACTGTAAGGGCTGCTGAAGTACACTTGTGTTAAGTTGAATTGATTGAAATTTAATGGCTGTTAGCAGCTATGAATGGTAATGATTTTCTAGAGTATCTTCACCATGCTTGACATTAATAACTGGAGAGTGTGTATGTGTGACGCTAGTGTGTTATTCATTTTAAAGATGCTTTCTCCCAGCCCTCTTTCCCATAATTTAGTTGTTTTGATGCTTCTGAAAAAAAAATCTTGGGCTTCGAAGAGCACGTACATCTTGTCAACATAATTTTGTGCTCATGATTTTTATTTTTTCCAATTCCAACATAAATCAGACTACAATATAGTGAGAGTGATGAATTTGTTTTACATGCCATCATGAATTAATGTTATGCAAATAGAAGCTTTACAGGTGCCATGATTTACTTAATAATTTCAAGTTCTAATATTTAAGCTCATTCATTATGTTTGAGTAAAAAAAACCCACAACATGTTCATATTTTTAAACATGAAATGTGAGATTTGTGTGCATTTGCTGTATGTAGTTGCTGTGTAAGCACATTTGATGGCTAAGAAAGAATCAATCAGCGTTTGCATTCAGCATCTTATTCCTGTAGATGTTACAGAGACATTTCAAAGAGAATAATCAAATATTTGTGTGTAAGGAGAGGAAGACGCTGGTAAAACATCCTTCAAGGATATAAAGAAGCAGAAAACTGCCAAAGTAAAGTTTTGTGGCCTTTAAAAACTGAGCAGAGCAGTGTGGTTTTGCTATGCAAAGTGGCCTTCATTTCATCCTGAACAGCTCGCTGCGAGCTGCTCCCAGACCTGCCGTCTTCACCGTATGGTGAGGAAGACTAGAGGAGCTGGTGAGAGCTATAGGCGTCCTGGGTCAAAGGTGAATGCGAATGTGATCGCAGGGTTTTCAGGCTTTGATATCATTTTTAGTGCGCTTCCCAAAGGCTAAGGACAAGGGGGAGAAAGTTTGACACATAAATACATCTTGAATCTCTGAAGATAAGAATAGATTTTGACTCTATTTCTCAAAAAATTGAGGTCACTGTGGTCTGATGACAGGCTGAAAGCCCATCACTCAATTTTTTTCTTTTTTTTACTTTTTCTTTTTTTTTTCCCCAAATGAACAGACAGAAGCTTATTTTTGATACATTGTACACATTGAGTTAGTAACAGCATATTCAGGTTTTGAAGTTTGTGGCCCCAGAGTCAAGGTTTAGCATCAACGTCTGGGCCTCCCTGCCCAGGTAGTAAGAATTTTACTGATTATGCCACAAAAGAACCAAACCTCTTAAATTTGGTAACGTAGATGAATTAAAAGTGAAGCTTTACAAAATGCGTTTGCTCCACGTAACAGGACTATGTGTTTCCATGACTGCTACAGCCGTTAGTCCTGGGAGTAGGCTCAAGAATAGCTCCTTGGCCTCTTCAAGTCCAGGGGACCATTGGCCAGGGAGCAGAGCGGTACTTGGCTTTTAGTAATTTTGACAACTTTTTCTTTTGCTGTGCATGTTCTTGAAGAACTCAGAGGAGAAATTCATCCTGATATGCCATTGAAGCCAAGGATTTAGCTGGGTGCTAAAGGGCCATTTGGGAAGTGGTGCACAGTGTACGTACCGTGATCAAGTTAATTATGTTCCTTTGGCAACCACAGCTTTGGTATTTCCTGACCAGGGCTCGTTGATGGAGTCATATTCCAATATCTGGCGTCATCAATGCTAAAACCTTTTACAAAATCAGGTCAATTTTGTCAAAAAGTGGCAGAAAAAAAGAGATGAGGGATTTTTCTGACGGTGTTAAAAATTCATATTTTTTACAGGTTTTGTGTTGAAATAAGTTTCTACTTAGAATTTAAAATGTAATTCCATTGTAGGAAATACAGTAGCAATACAATGGATTTTCCAGTAGGCTCCAAGTGATTGTTTCAAAATTCCTTTTGTGGAGAACTTCAGCATTTTGGGGTTTTGTTCCATTTCACAATAAGCCACATTTGGAAGTCTCAAATTCCTTTGTAAACTGCAGTAACTGTATTCCTAACTTTGCTCTTCCCTTCTCAGAACCGTAAGGGAATACAGAGGTGAGCATAGTACATGAATCATGTCCATGGATAATTTTTTTTCCTTTGATTTATTGTGTGTGTTGTTGGGGTCTTTTCCCCATTTTTTTTAAAGAAAAGGGAACGAAGGGGAAAACATTGTGTATATTGGGGTTGCATTGTCTCAAGAAAGCCTGCACCTAACAACTGACCCTGCTGCAGCACTCTTAATCTCTATTTTCTGTTTGAAAAAATATTCCTACTTCTGCATTTTACTCCAAGGCCTCTGGCAGGGCTTGCTAAAATTTAAACTATGCATTGGGCTTATTCTGAGAAATTCACTGGTGCTGGAGGTGAGTTCATCCCTCTGGGACAAAGCCCAAGGTGGGAGGTGGGCGGTGAAAGGCAGGTCTGGATCTGCGTTGAGGGGACGGGGATGAAACGGGGCAGCGCCGGCAGCCGCTGGAGGTTGCACCATTCTCCCAGGAGCGTGCAAGGTGAGGGACTCTCCTCCTTTGCTTTCCAGAGGGCATTTCCAGCGGTGCAGATGGCAGGGGGATCTTTGCCAAGGTATTCATTTCCTTTAATCTCTTGTCAGGGTAGAGATACCCAAGAGCCAGACGCCATCCCGGCTGTTGAAGGTGGGAGATGAGCAGGGCTTTCTCGGTGGGGGGAAACTCACTGACAGTGAGCCGGAGTCACTTTCTGCTGTCTGTTCTGGGGTGGCCCATTTCGGGTCGCCTCGGGTACCTCCACACCCGCTGATGGTTTGCCAGAAAGGCACTGTCTCAGATTAGGCTGGAAATTGTTAGTGTGTTGGGTGCAGTCAGATGACGATGTGCTCCAGCTGTCAGGCTGAAGGAAGGGGGCACAAAATAACCTGGGATCCTTAGACCTGGTCATTTTAGTGTCTTCCTCCTTTGCTGTTGAAGATGCAACTTTGCAGCCTAAGGGGACGTCCTGGCTTCACCCCAGTCCCCCCTCCTGTCGCTGCATGTGGAATAAGCAGCATGTTTACCAAGGGGTTTACCAGGAGCAGATCTTCTCAGTGTGGTGTAGGAGTTTCTGGTGGCGGTGAAGGCAGCAACCACTCAGCATGTCCTCTTCAAAGTGGCTTTTCCCTCCTTTCCTTGGCCGCTCTCTTCTCCTGGCATGGTTTGGCTGAGAGGCTGCCACCCTGGGGCTGGCTGGATGTTAGCCCTCCTGCAACGCAGGGGAAGCAGTCGGGTTTTTGTTGGGTTTTTTTCCCCCTCTTGCTACTTGTAGTTAGTTACTAGGATGAAGTCTGTGCTTCTCGTGCGCCAAACAGCGTGCCTTCTGGGTGTAGTAAATCACGCATCCCCACGAACCTCCGGTGTAGGCTGGATGGGGAGCCGTTGGTGCAGCAGTTCAAACAAAGTGCACTGCTGCAGGTGCTCTTTTGCTGGCTGATTGCTTCAAATGTCACACCTCTCCTTGACTTAATGTCTATGCTATTTCAACTTCTCATGTGAGCTAATGGAGTTTAGGCTTCACCCATTTCTCCCTCTCTCCCTGGAGGTTACAGATTTGCGAACCCCCTTGAGATGGAGTTTTAAGGTCATCGGTGGCATTTTTAGGTCACAGAACTGCAGCACCCCGTCTTCTTGCCAGCTAATCAAATGACTAATTAGTTCTTATATTGCTGCTGTTATCTTTTTCTCTAGCCTTGGTTCATCTCTGCAGGATGAAGCCTGCTAGGAGACAACGTCTGAGAATTATTTGATTGGAAACTTAGAGGCAGATATGGTCAAGAGACTCTGTACGAGCAATCATTGGTGCCTGTGTTCATCTGTGTACCTCAATTCATCCATGTATATGAAGGCATCCGTCAAAGCAGAGTGTTTAAAAACAGCCTTCTTATGAGCCTTCCTATGATTATGGCAGTGAAGATACCAAATATATAGCACTTTTAACTCCTTTGTAATTTGGGTTAATTCCACAAGGTGGTTTTTTTTGTTGTTGTTGGTTTTTTTTTAACAAAGGCAGCTGTGTACCTATACTTTAGTTTATTTTAGTGCGTGTGTATTTTTGCATCAGGGTACTTTATCATGCACCCTCTAAAATGCTCATAAATGGGGACTTGGGCAGTGCAAACCTTTGTGTGTATCGCAGTCACATTAACCCACTTTATTTCCCACTCTTCTCAGGTGTTGATGGCATCTGGTTGTGACAGATGCTTTCTGATAAAGCCTTCAGATCAACATGCCTTTGGAGACATCAGTGCTCTGTGTTGGTACTTGCAGACTGCTGTATCCAAATACTCTTCTTTAATTGTCTTATTAAGTAGAGAATTAAGCTCCGTGCTTTGACTGTTTTGGTGCCAGTGATTCTTATTGCAGGATTTGGCAGGGTACCGCGTTGTGTTTTAAAGAGACAGCACCACTTTAATGATGTGGGAATTGAGTTGGAGGATAAAAATCCGCTGAGAAAATGGCTGACTGAGAGTACGGTACGTAAAATCTGATTTTATGTTCTTCCCTTCAGACTATTGGGGGGGGGGGTAGTTCAAATGCCTGCGATGATTTAAGAAATAAAAAGCAGAAATTTTCACTGCTGCCAGACCACAGGCTCCTCAGCGCCAGACTTGCAGACGAACGTCACATGTTGCTGTATGTTTTGAAAGCATACCATGTGTTATTCTTTAGCTGTCTCAGTCCTCCCCCCAGATGTATCATCTTCTCCCTAGCCAATCTCACAGAAAAACTTTTAACGAGATAAACTTCCCTCTTCCTCCCCTCCCGCACAGACCCTCAGACATGTTCCCCTGTACCTGTCACTCCACACGAAGGTCTCTGTCTGCGAACTTGCAGAAGTGATTTTAACTTGACTTCATGTAACTCTGCCTCTCATGCTTTAAATCAGGCACCTTTGACACTGATATTGCAGCTTATGTTGTGTGTTAGGATCAAGAGCTCACAAGTGACTAAACATATGGTTAAAAGTTTTTTTTTCATGGACTATAATATGTTTCAGTTTAACTCGGCTGTGGGTCTAGATAATGAACGTTTGCCATTAGAATCATTGCGTTTCCAGAAACAGTTTTTTACTCCTTCTTTTCTACTGTCTTGGATTAATGTTTCCTCCAGCTAATGACAGGACCGGACATGCAAACTAGATTAGAGCATAGTGTGAATAGTATGAGCTGAAAATGCTGGCATCTCACTTTATTGCCTACAAGGTTAAGCGGTTTGCTGTGAGGTCGCAAGAAGTAAACTGAAAGCAAACAGGCAAATTAATCCAGATCTCTTGGGTCCCTCCCACGGTGAGAGCATCTCCCAGGGGATTTGCCTTTCAAATGTTCTTTAAGGCCTCCCCCCCCGACCCCTTGCCTGTCCCCCGCCAACCCGCAGCGATGCAGAGCTTTCCCACTGAATGGCCAAACCGTGTACAGATGGGAGGTCAGAGTCCGGCCGCACATCGGATCCCTGGGTGTCGCTCCGGCAGCGTGGCCATGGGCTGCCGGTCCTCCTCCTGATCTGCGGTGCCAGGATGAATGTGGGAGAAGAAGACGTGGCAATGGCAGCCCGGCACTGCGGCTGCCATGGATGGCAAAGGCTGCTTCACATTAGAGCCGCTCCCCGGGGCTGCCTTCCGCAGGAGGTCTGCTCCTGATTTCAGCAGGGGCAAGAGGCAGCCAGCGCTTTTGCTCGATGTCTCTATTAAGTACGCCACGCCAAGAAAAACCCATGGCTTGGGAAAGCCTGCTGCTTGGGTTTCCGCAGAAAAGAGCGTTTTAGCTGGTCCGGTGGTAGGACTTCAGATCACATGCCTGATAAGCAAGAAACTGTTGGGGTTTTATGGTAAAATAAAGGATAGATGGTGAGGGCTGGGAAGACCGAGCAGCCGGTATGAGGGATCATACATGCATACCTACATGTGCTAGCTGTAGGTATGTTCTAGACCTCTGCTGAAAATTCATCATATTTCATTTGTATTCCTTCTGGTTTTCCTTTTTTACGTTTTTTGGGGTTTGTTTTTTTTTTTAAACACTGCCATGAGTGGGATTTATGCAAGCACCTGCATCCAGCTGTACCTTGTAATTGTAGGCGGTGCTCCTGCCAGCCTGGGACCTTAGATGCTGGCTGTGCCAACTGATGTCCCAATTTGCAACCATACTGGCCATACTGGGGACTGGATGGGTCTGCATACTTATTGTACTCAAACGCTTAGATTTGAATCCATGTTGAAAGGCTGGATCTCAGCCTGCGGCTTGGGTGTCAGGCTTGGAGTTCTCTCTCCAGTAGAAAGGAATGATTTATTGCTTTTCTATGAAAACCAGACAATAATAGAAAGTTTGTGTTTCACATTTAGGTGTAATTATGAGTGCGATGCTTGAATGATGAGGTGTACAGTGTTCAGAAAAAAAGCTGGCACCATCCCATGCGAGTGCAGGGTTTCCACCAGGCCGTGTCTCTGACGAATCACTCCGACAAGTCCCGCTGTGACTGGGATCTTCTTCCTCACCAGTTCCTCCTGTTTACTGGGGAACTGCAGTGCTCAAACTGGGCTCGGCAACCAGCTGTGTTCCGGAGGCAGAAATACTGCTGGGACATGGCAAGTGCCCATGCTGGGCCCACCAGCCTAGGGGAGAGCCAAGTGCTGTGTCCTGCCCAGCTGAAACATACAGCTTGTGTCCATGGGGAGGAAGAGAGAGATCCTCATCTCCCACCAGGGACATCACAGGGGAGACTGCTGGAGAACAGGGGACAGACTGGGCTACGGTGGGGTGGGGGGATCACATGGTATTGAGGTAAAAAGGCGACGGAAAAACATGAGAAAGCAGGAGGAATGATGCCTCTACTCACAAAATAACTTGTTAATTTTTAAGTGATTTTTTTTTTTCACTTCAGCGCTGAGTTCTGCTGATTGTAGCAAGGTTCTAAAACTGCTAGATCTTAGGCTAGTGCTGCTCACTGAGACAAGGTAGGGGGGAATTTGGGCCATATTTGGCGCTAGGCCAGTTTTTGTCCTAGTGGATAAAAGATAAATCTGAGGAAGTGTTTTAGCCTCTGTCAGGGTACAGCTTTCCAAATGCGCAGTCAGGTGGCACTGGTTGCCTTTATCAGTAAATTGAAGGGATCTCAAGAAAAGATTCCTGTCTGCTGCCACCCAAATGCAGCCTTCCTACCTCAGGAGATCTTGCAGAGGAAGGTGGAGGGTACAGTTCCCAGGCACCTGGAGTCCTCGGAGGTATGGTTTTGAGATGAGGAGCTGGAGCAGAAAACTCCGCTGCTCATATGGACTGGTCACCTACATCTGGCAGCAGAGTTGGATGAGGAGTCGGTGCAGCTGCTGTTAATGTTAAACCACCTTTAGCATCTCACAGGATGGTTTTGAGCTCTCTGGAGTCATTAAACAGTGCTGGCTCTGTCTCATCTTCTGGAGAAATCCCAGAGGTGCAGTTTCCCAAACATCGAATCATAGAATGGTTTGGGTGGGAAGGAACCTTAAAGACCATCTGGTTCCAACCCCCCTGCCATGGGCAGGGACACCTTCTTCTA
>JAVKLA010000001.1:40235469-40256621 GCA_034782735.1 Sagittarius serpentarius
GGGGGGGGGGGGGGGCCGGCCCCCCCCACCCCAGCCCAAGGTGCGTGTGGAACCCCTACCTCTGCCCCTGCCACAGCCAGGGCCGATGCTGCAGGGAAACTGAGGCAGGGGGAAAGCGCATGGCCCTGCCCCAGGCGGGGTGGGGGGTCCTCTGCCCCCCAGGTAGACACTACAGGGATGGGGGGGGGGGGCACAGTGTGGCTGGGCTTGGCCCCGGGCACCCTAGGAAGCGTGTGGGTGCCCCCCCCCCACACTGCAGACCGGACCCTGCAAGGAGACAGCACTGAAGGCGAGGAGGAAGCTACCCTGGGAACCGTGTGTATAAGTGTGTACAGAAATAAATAATGTCTAATAAAGCCGGGCTGCCGCCTCTGTGCGGGTGGGGGGAAGCTGGCAGGGCCCCCATCACCCCGTGGGGTCGGGGGGGAATCGGGCTGGGAACAGGGACATCGGGTACGTATAGCCACGGGGCGGCAGGGGCAGAGCATGGCATCCCGGTGCCGTCCCTGTCACCTGCCTACACCCAGGTGTCACACGGCTGTGCCACGGGGCAGTGCAGCCACCAGCCCAGGCTGGTGGCTCGTTAATTACGTGGCTAATGAAGCCCCCACAGCCACCGGTGGGCTGCGTTGCCCTGATCCCAGCTCCGGTCTCTGCCCCAGTAGCTGTTCCCACACTGGAGCCCCAGGCCCCTGCAGTGGGGTCCCCAGGTAAGCGTGGCTCGGGTCCTGTGTCCCCTGCAAGTATATCATGGCGGGGGGGGGGTGTTCCCCTAAGTACCCCCACAGCATGGCTTCTCTCACCTCCCCACAGCTCACCCCAGTGCTTCCCAGTACAGCACAGGTGGGCAGTGGACTGTTCCCCTCCATCCCAGGCTGCCCCCCTGGCTGGCAGGGCTTCCACTTAAGGGACCCAGTCTGGGCTCCCTGTCTCCCACTTGGGGACAGTTCCCCAGCTGCCCAGTCAGTATAACCCAGTGTCACCCCAGTCCCCACTTTGTTTCCTAGTCTGGTACCCCTAGAACTTGGGGGGAGGGTTGCAGTCCCCATGGGGCACGGCCCGGGCAGTACCAGCCCGCGGGGTTGTGCAAGGCTGGGGCTGCAGCCAAGGACTCCAGGGGCTAAAACACCCACCCCAAGGCTCGGTGCCAGCCCTGCTTTGGGTGCCAATGGCACAGTGGGGGTCCCGAGCAGCAGGACCACCGGCAGCACAGGGCAGGGGTATCTTTCATCCCTTTAAACGGAGCAAGAACAAGCTCTGTGCCAACTGCTACAGGCAGGCGGGTGGGAGGGTGACGAAGCTGCTCTGCACTGTCCCCTCCTCAGGGCTTGCCTGCAGGGCCAGGAGGGGGGCTCGGCTCCGTGACGGGGTGGCAGGGAGGAGGACAAAGGCAGCAGCTCCCTTGGGGAACGCTTGCGACAGGTCCCCTCCTTGCACACTCTTGCACCACCACGCAGCACAGCCCCGGCATGCCAAGCAGCGTAAGTGTTTGAAGCCTTCCCACCATCCGTCCCCCCCCCGGCCCCGACCCCAGCAAAGACGAGATGAGATGCAGCTGAAGTCAGCAGAGCTTTACTTAAATAAATATATTTACAGAGTAGCAGATATTTCAGAGAAGAGCTGGCCACACTCAGCCAGTGGGGTGCAAGGAGAGGCTGGCACCAGGTGCCGTGGCAGCCTCCCCCCTCCCCGGCATTGACCTAGCGGGGTGCTGGGACCCCCAGGGACTGGGAGGGGGGTGACAGAGGAGAGGGGACAGGGCACTCAACCCTCACTGCAACGTCTTCCTGCGGGGCAGGGGTGGGAGGCTGCAGGGCAGGGGGCTTTGCAGCGCTGGGCTGCTCTCCGCCTCCTTCGGCTCCTCCGTGGCATCCAGGAGCTGCTGCATGTAGCAGGAGGTGCCAAGCAGGACGTGGCCGGTGGCCTGCATGGTGAAGAGCGTCCAGCGCAGGGCTTCCCTGGGCAGGGAAGAAGGGGGTGAGCATCCCTCCACCCCCACTGCAGGTATGGGCAGCAGGGCTGGTCCCCCACTGCAGCATTCCCACTCCCAGAGCCATCTCCAGCCCCTGCCCCGCCCCGCCCCGCACTCACTTCATCAGCCGCTTGGCCCCGTAGCAGCGCAGGTCGTAGGACATGCTGTAGGTGCCGTAGAGCGTGGCTTTGACATTGAGGCAGCCCAGGTCCCGCGGGTTGGTCTTGTAGAGGTCGAAGGTGACACAGGCTACGTCAATCCTCCGAGGGGGCTTGCGGGACAGGCTTAGCTGGTAGCCAGGCATCTAGGGGAGAGCGGGACCAGGGTTACCCAGTAGTACCCCCACCCTCCCAGTCCCACCTCGCCCAGCATCCCAGGTACCTCCCAGCAAGGATCGCATCGTCTCCCCCACTGATCCCAGCGTGGGATGCAGATGGGACAAACCAGGCTCCTGCCCCCCAGGGGTGCACTCACCTTGGAGGCAGCCCAAGCCTGCCCCTTGCTCAGGGCCATCAGCACCGTGCCCTCCTCCAGGGTCCGGAAGAAAGCCTCCGTCTCCACCGCGGTGCCGTCCTCATCCAGCACCAGCAAGATGGGACCCGGGGCAAGCAAGGCGCTCTGAGCCTGCAAGGGTGCTGGGGGTGAGCGGGGCTGGGCAGCCAGCCCACCACCCACCTGGGTGGACAGGCAGCCCCCAGACAGGCAGGCAGGCAGGCAGGCAGCCCCCCAGCTCACCTGGCGCAGCAGCTCGGCGAGGCTCTGTGCCATGATGCCCTTGCGCAGGCTGCGGTCCCAGTTGCAGACACGGTAGGGTCGGGGCCGCGGGGCCGGGCTCGACAGCAGCTGCTGGGTCATGGAGGCGCTTGCCAAGACACATCTGGGGAGGGACGGAGGTGTCCTGAGACCCACCGCCAGCCCCGGGCAGTGCCAGCCCCCCAAGTCTCAATGGGGAGCCGCACATCCACTCGGGGAGCAGCACATCTACTCGGGGAGCTGAGAGGTGCCAAAGCAGGGAGGGTTTTGATGTCCCCCACCCCGGGACGGTGGCTCCCCAGCGCTTACTTGGAGACGGGGGCAGCCAGGCGCAGGCTCAGGGACTTGGCATAATCCATCCTCGCAAGGAGCACGGTCCAGCCTGCCAGGGAGGAAGGATTCAGCCCTGGGCTGCGGTGGTCTCTCCGGCTCCTCTCCACCCCAGGAGACCCCTTTCCTACCAGCACCTCCTGGGCTCGGCTCCGGCACAGCGGTGAGCCAGCGTCCCAGCACGGCTGCCTTTACGCCGGGGCTGTGCCCGCCCTTTGGCCGGGGCCAGGCTGCCGGCAGCCGCCCGGGCAGAGTCTGCCTGCCAGCACGGCTCTTGCGCAAAGCGGCACGTGGGGCCCTGAGTCAGTGCTGGAGCAAAGGTGAGACGCAGGCACGGGGCTGCACCCCCACACCCCGGCCCCTCGGGGAGGGGGACAACAAAGGCTTTGGGGAGTCAGGGGCACCCACGGTGGCAAGCCCAACCCTGTTGCTGCAGCGATATCTCCTGCTGGGGTGGTGGGGCGGGGGGTTTCCATGGGGTTTCCATGAGGCATCCCCATCCGCATCCCCATCCCCATCCGCATCCGCATCCCCATCCCCATCCCCATCCCCATCCCCATCCCCATCCCCATCCCCATCCCCATCCCCACTCACCTCCAGCAGACACCAGCACCTCTCCCCTGGATCAGTCCCACCCACCCCACCTCCCCTTATCTACCTGTCACCCAAAGACTCCGCCCACCCAGCCCCACCTCTCCTGCCTGAACCAATCACCTCCTGGCCTGCTGGAACAAGGGGAGGGGCCAATGCAGGGGGCGGGGCCAGCCTGGCACTGCTGCCCCGGCTGCTGCGCTGGGGTGATGAAGGAGCATCCCCGGGCTGCGCCGAGGGAGCATCCTCCAGCCCAGACCCGCCAGCATCCAACGGGCTGCACCCAGTAAGCCCTCTCCCAGCACCCCCAGCAAGCTCCCTCCCAGTGGCCCCCCAGTAAGCAGCCTCCTGGGCACTTTTTGTCTCTGGGACATCTCTCCAGCACCTCCCCGGGCTGTGTTTGGCCCCGGGTTGGAGAGCTGGGAAGGGCGAGGGGCCCCCGGGGGCTGTTGCGACAGTCAGGGCAAGGGGTACGGCGTCGGCGCCTCGGCCTTGCCAAAGCGGGGTTGGAACGCGGCCGGCCGGAGGGGAAGGAGCGGCCATGGCTCCCAGGCGAGCTGCAGCAGAGGGGGCTGCCATGGGGTACTTGGTGGGGGGGGGACAATGCAGCGGCCTGGGACCTTGGGGCTCGGGGCTGCTGCAAAAGGTGCTGAGCCAGGGCCCCGGGGGCAGCCGGGCCATGGAGGTGCTGAGCAGCCCCCAGGGTTTGGGGCCACATCCTGGGCTGAGCAAGGAGCCGTGGGCATCGGGATCCCGCAAAACCAGCAGATCGGGTGGAGGACCAGGAAAGCGGGCACGGCTAAAGCCCCCCCAGGCACGCACCCGGTACGGGCAGCAAGGCCCTGGGGAGGGAGAAGCCCAGGCAGCCGGGAGCACTGAGGAGGGGAGCTCATTAACGCTCTGGTTAATGGGGAGGGCCGGGGCGCTGAGCAGGCTGGCAGGGACCCGCAACCACGCTCTGGCTGCTGGCGCTTGCTCCCGTTGGCGTCGGGAAGAGCCGGCGCAGCGCCCGCGGCACCGTCCCGGCTGGGTTGGGGATGTGGAAGCGGGGTACAGGGCTGCCCAGGAGGGCCGCGCCCCACAGCCGTGAGCCAGCGCCTCCGGCATGTGAGTGTGCACGTGTGCGCGTGTGCGCCATACTTCTGTGTGCACATACATATTCCTCCACGTGTGCAGGCAGATCTCCACACGTGTCCGTGTCTATCTCCACACACATCCGTATCCGGAAGTGCGTTTGTGTCTGTACCTCTTTGCGCGTACATCTGTGTGTACATCCGTGTGTGTGCACGTGTGTTCATGTACTTCTGCATGCGCGTATGCACGGAGGCGTGCGTTAACGTGAGCGCATGCGTGTGTGCGCATCTCCACGGGGCTGCACGCAGGCCTGGCTGGCTAGCTGCGTGTTGTGCAGCACCGCAAGCATGCCTGCACGTCGGCGCAGCTCCACGTGTGGGTATGCGTGTCTGCACCCACAGTCACACATACACACGCATGTACCCCTCTGCGCGCACACATGCACGCATTTGCGTTCGTGCACCTGCCTGTGCAGGCCTGCCCCCATGCACATGCATGCCCTACCCCTGCGCGTGCAGGCAGCTGCATTCCCTCCAGGTGCGTGCATGCATGCACACCTCCACATGCTGCACGCACGCATTCAGGCACAGACAGCTCACCACGCTTGCACGCTTGCCCCCACGTTCATGCACGTGTGCATGGCATGTGCATGCATGTTGAGCTGCGTGCGTCCACCTGCATGCAGGCGCACCTCCACGTGTGCGCACGCACACGCGTCCACACCCCCCCCCCCCGTTCTTTGTGTCCTTTATTACTGAAGAGGGCTGCAAATATTTAATACCATTTAAAGCCAGACTAAAAAAGCTCTTTTTTGGTGATTTCTCCAAAACACCAGTTGATTATTGTTGGCAAGGACATCACACTGGAAAGGACTAGCTGTTCTGCGTGGTTTTGAGGCCAGAATACTGCTGGGATTGTCCCTGGTGGCTGGGTGGAGCTTGCTGGGTACCTGCCCAAGAGCCACAGGGTCCCCACGCAGCAGATGGACATCTCTTGAGGGGAAAATAGGTTGACACCAAAGAAAAAAGCTCCTCTCCACCAAAGGGTGAAAAAAAATACACTGAATATCACTGGGGAAGCAGCAAACATTGGTCTTGAGATGTCTGTGCTCTGTATGTCTGATCAGATGCACACAAGGTTTTTCAGGGGATCTAATACACTGTCTGTTAGAGAATAGCTAGACATGTCAGAGTGTGGGGTAAGGATGCATTCATTTTGAGGGCTCTTGCAGACAAATATTTGTCATTAAGTCAGCACTTTGAGAGGTTTCCCATGTGGTAGGAATAGAGGCTGAGCTGACTTGCCACCAGGGTAAGGGTACCTGCTGCTCTTAAAGAGAAAAGGTGAGCAAACATCGACTTCACTGATATACTTAGTCCTCAGTGATTGTAAGGAAGGGTTCAACTGGATCTACGATCTCTTGCTTAGCCCTTATTTCCCAAACGGGCCACACAAGTGGCCTTATGCACACCCATAGCAGCTGGTAAAACAGCTCCGCTTGCGCAATGGGAAGAAGCTGTCAGGAGAGGACTGTTGGGGTGGTTTTGCCAGGAGTTCGTGGCAGAGAGGTGACTTTGTCCAGGACACAGAAGAGTTGTGTCCAGACCCGATCAGAAGTCGGGACCTGCTGTGTCGCGTTTTAGGTATTAGAAGCTCTGGCTTATGTAGCATATGTACCTGGGCTTTTAATACGTAAAAATCCTCGTCTTTATTTCCCTTTCTCCAATCCCCGTTGCTTTACCAGGAGAGGAACTTTCCAGCGTGCCCCACATAAAAAAAGCGGCAGAACGCAGAGGGTTGACCATGCTTCGGGGCACCCCCCTCCATCCCAGGCCGCCAGAGGAGACTCGGCGGGCGGACGTCGGCACCGGTGGGAGCGCGGGGAAGGCAGGGGCTGCTCAGCGCCGCGCTGCCAGACTGCCTGCCTCCGTGTGCGAGCCGCGAGCGGCGGGAGTGAAAGCTCTGCCTGTGGCCGGCAGGCAGCTGGGAGGCAGGCAGCGGCGGCCAGCTCGCTGACAGCACGGCTCTGGCACCGCGAAGAATCGAGCCCTTTGTATTTAACCATCCAGACCTAATATACTGACATGGTCGTCATCAGATACAGTTGACACATGTTTAAATGGTGTATCTCGCTGCTTTGAACGAGTGGGAATGTGTTCTTGGACTGCTTTGCTCTCCGCATTTCTACGGAGTTTCCCACTGCCCATTTTCCATAGTTACTTACAGCAATTAACTGGAATCCAGGGCTGCAGCGGCTGCACGCATAGTCTCTCAAACCACACCTGTGGCTTTTTTGTGTCACATATAATTCATTACTGAGTGACGCTTCCTGCCTTGTCATCTTTAGTCCTAGATGAATGAATGGTGTAGCTAAATCAGCTTAGCGCCGAACTAAAGCTGTGGTTCATGTTTAGCTGTGGCTCTTGCACAAGTCGTGCAGAAACTTATTTGTGTTGGTATGGCTGGGTGTTCACTGGAGGCTCCAGCTCTTTTGATATCGGATCCACTCACAGCTTGCATGTCCTGCCTCAGCTTTATTTTCCCTTCCAGAGGCATAGATACTGCACGATTCACTGTGTCTTTGCAGAGGCTCCAACGGGCGAAGGTCTTTGTGCTGAAACCTCACCAGGCTGTAATTAATCTGTAGACGAAAGGAAATGGTTTTGTGACAGCTAAGTGAAGACCAAATAATGCAATGTGATGAAAGGTATGTTCAGCTGTCTGATTCAGGGTCTGAAGTTTATATGCATTTAGCTTTACGGTGAGCTGAAAAACGTTTGAAACAAGAATCGCCTCAAGTCCCAATTGGTAGTAGAGAAAAGTAGACAGAGGAAAATATGTACATAATTATATATTAATATGCAGAAAACCGAATGAGATTTTCAGTATTACACCCTGTTATTCAGTGTATTTGAAAACGTTCAGGAAGCTTACATATAAATTGTATACGAGTGCTGTACGCAGAGAGGCACGTGTTTTATGCGTTAGATCTGTGAGGTCAGGGTACGTTCCAGTGAACAGGCTGTCTCTTCTTCAGGCTTTAGTTATGCTGAGATAGGAAACATCTGATAACCTTTAAAAAAAAAATTGCAGACTTTTGAAAATTAGGCTGGTGGTTTTTTTTTCCCAGATTTGGATTGTTTTGCAGAAGGAAAGAAGTTGCCAATCATCTTGTTTGAAAGTTAAGTATTTCTCCAGTGAAATGTTTTGGGTTTTATTTTGTTTTGTTTTTAAGTTGAATTCATGTTTCAGCTTGTTCGTCGTCAGTTGCACCTTTGATGCAGGTTCTCTCACATTACTTCATGTGCAGCTGAGATTTCTTTTTAGCAAAAAGACACAGTGGTAAATCTGGCAGCCTCCCTGCAGTTTGGTGACAGTGATCTTTGGAATAGGCACTCTGAAATTGGTTGACACTGAACACTTCAAGCAGCAGCAGCAGTGGGTCCTTAGCTAACTGGATGATCTTCTGGAGCACTGAGATTTCCCAGCTCCACTTGTGTAGAATTACAGAATCCTAGAAATTTCAGGGGGCAGAGACCTGTGGGGGGCTCTAGTCCAGCCTCCAGCCCCAGTGGGGACTGTCACCAACAACAGGTCAAAGCTGGCCGTGGCTTGCCTAGTGGAGTCTTGAAAACCTCCGAGGACAGAGGTGCCACAGCCTCCTGGGGTGGCCTGTTCCAGCACTGCATGGCCCTCCTAGAGAAAAAGCTTTTCTGAATGTCCAGCCTCGACTTCCCAAGCTGTGTTATACCATCTGCCACTACCAGGAAGGGTTTGGCTCCATCAGAGTTATAATTGCAGACTCTTATGCTAGATCATGTGTGCATGCTTATTTTCACTTTTAATCTAAGCCTTTTGATAATGAAACAGCAGTTAGATTGTCTGTATTTAAGCTAAAACCTGATTAGGTTTATAGAATTTTTATGAAATCTTAATTTCACTGTGACTATATCATACTTATAGCTTAGTAGCATTATAAGGCTGTGACAGTACTATTATGACTACTATTGTTATCATCATCACTATATACTTAATGTGAACATACCATTTCAGGCTGCTGTCCCTATTTTTGACAGCAGAAAGCAACATTTTTTAAGACTGGGCAGAGCTGCGTACTGGTAGAATGAGTTGGATTCTGTTACGACTATAGCATCATCAACAAAATGATCAAGTACTGTACATTTACATTATAATTATGATGTCAGTCAGAAACAATATAACTTGATTTTCAGGTTGACAGAGAATGTGCCCTGGGAATTTGGAGGGAATATATTCGTCTCATTTGGAAGCTAAATAAGTCCTAACAGAAGTATTTCAATAATATATATGTAGTTCAATGATGTTATATTCAGCAAGTATTTTCTAATTAGCCCAAGTTTTAAGGCCCGAACATTTCATTTTTGGTTCCTGTTTTATTTACTTGTCATAAATGAGCTCAGGATTCTGTACTTTTTTTTTTTTTCCCCCAATATATTTTGCACCCTACATGCCTACAGCAATAGTAGATTTTTTTTTTTTTCTCCTTTTTGTCTGAGATGTGAATTATTCATTCAAGTAAGCAGGTTGTAGGTAACTTGAATCTTGAGAAATGAATGATAGAGGAAAATCTCTGTTTTCAATACTTTGGTTAAGACATAGGTTAGTATTTTCAAAAGAGTGTACTGAATTGGCTGCTGGGCTTCTTAGGAACACTGTGGAACACCTTGTACGTGCCGAGATGGGCTAGGTACCTAACTCCTCCTAGCTGTATAATTTCTTTAAAACATCTTGTCATGGACATCCAAAATCCACGTGTGAATGATGGCGATATGCGAGTCCCGCTTTGCCTCTGTTAGAGAAGATATCCAAAGCCATACAGCACCACAGCTGCTTCTCAAAGTCACCTGGAGGGGGTTATTCCTCTTCAAAACAAATTTTTGTACCTCTAGCGACTTAGAGCTTCAGAAGGACTTCGTCTTCAAGATCTTTCTAGTTCTTCCTTAAGGAAGGCCCCTCTCAGTCCCGCTCAGGGTTTCAGGGGTTCTCCAGGACGACTTCAAGGAGGCAGTGAAAGCAAAGGGCACAGTAACATGGAGAACGATGCTGTCTCTCATACCACAGTGGGTGTGTGAGCACATCCACTGTGATCTGAAGCAATAGCTCTTCCGACAGCAGCTGGTTTTACTTCTGTTTGTGCTGGTGTCTGATACCAGTCAGCTATTTTGTGAACAAACAGCACCCGCTGGAGCCGAACACCCTGACTGTGCAGCAGCATGGTTCTGTGAATTTGCTTTCTTACCTTCCTGCCTCTCTCATCCCCTTCCCCCCCGCCAGGATCTACTATGCTTTCTCTTGTAGACAGCAGTATAGGATCAGGCTGCTTTTCATTTCCATCACTTTTCCCTGCTGTGACTGAATCTACTGCAATTAAATTTTAATTGAGATGCACACTGCTTAAATAGACAGAAGACAGCTACAGCTATTGCTAATTAATTTTCTTCCAAAATGACAACATTTAATAATTATATTCCATGTCACTTATATTTTTTATACAAATTTAACTCTGGAAATTTTTTTAAAGACACATCAGCTGTGAAAGTGCTTTATGGTGTTAAATCTCCTGTAAGGCAGTTGTGACTGAGAAGTGAAAATACGGTGCATTTAGTAAAATAGCATGTAGCTCTGCAAGTTGCAGGAAAGATTGAGATGTTTCTATGAAAAGGTAGTGGTGTTTCTGGTTGCAGCATTCAAATCTAGAGAAGCCCTAATGATGATAATTTGTGCTTCTGTATCATCTTTGATCTGAGGATCTCTAGGTACTTTCTGCCTACAAACGAACAAGCTCACGCCTTATGACAGAGATTCCTCCCCAATTTCTCACTTCACCTTGCATAGCACAAAGAGATCATCTGCTGCCCCGGCTTGCAAAATTCCCTGCCCTCTGCTACCTTGCTCTAATACCAGGCAAAGAAAATGACCTTTTTGTATTTTAGTCTGAAGAATCCATCACTGGTTGCTGTCAGACAGGGTGTTGGATGAGCGGGACCATTTGTCTGTTGCGGCGTGACAGTCCTTAGGCAGCGCTGTGACAATTTGGGGAGTCTATCTGTGCAAGAATACATAATTGCTGCATCACGGCATGACTTGGTGTTTGCAGAGAGGCACACTGTCAGCCTCCAAACTTCAAATGTTCACCAAACAGGTAGAAATTTCTCAGGACGGCTGTGAGGAGAATTTTTCCAGCCTCTCTGGTGGGGGGGCACAAGAGTGACGCTCCCTCCGCAGAACAAAGGAGCCGGCTACGAAAGGTGAGATGCGTCAGCCCGGGGAATTTACTGGCAGAAGAGGAAGTCTGGGAAGGACTGGAGAACCGGAGGGCATTTATTTTCTCAGTGAGGGTCCTGTCTAAGGTGAAACTTAAAGCTGGAAGCTACAGCAGAGGGATTTTGTGGGTCAGAGAAATAAATGTGGGAGGGAGGGACAGGTAAGACTTTTTGATTCCTCAGAGGACCCAAGACAAATGAAAGTCAAAACTGGATGAGAAAAGTGACTACAAGTACCTGGTTGTGCATATTGCCTCTGCTAGCATAGAGTAACTCTTTAGAAACCTCCATACCTTTCTGGTGGTCACTATCACGTATCAGTGCAAAGTTAAGCTGCTTTGGGAACAGAGCTCTGGAAAAGTGTGTGTTTGCATTTATTAAGGATGTTGGGGATTAGTACTGATAATGCAGAGCAGAATTAGTTGGATGGTGCAACCCCTTTCCAGGAAGGCACAACAGAGAAATTTTCCAAGGATGGCATGAAACGCAATTGTGCTGTGTGCTGCGGTCATCAGAGGAGGTTAAGATGTTGTGGATCTAGAGGGCTGATCAACAGGGCAATTGGAGTGTCTCAGCCAAAGGAAATTTGACTAAATGTGTTAAATGGGTGTAAAGCGAAACTTTGTTGTTGGATATGTGGGACTATCATATACTATTCACCTCACATAAATTTTGGTGTCGTCTTGAAGCTAGTTATTTTGGTTCCTTTTATAGTGAATAGATAGCAAAAAAAAAAACCCCAAACCCCTACCTCCAGAACCATTTCACTGTGTATTCAGATGGGTTTGTATGAAAGGCTGTCTGATGGGTCATCTGTCTATCCCCACGTACTGTCAGAGATGCAAAATTGCGTTAAAAAAACCCTTTTCACTGTTAATTCGCTTTATTTTCCCCTCAACTTTCACAACAGCAAAACAAACTGGGCAATAATGAGTTCTGTTTTGGTGTCTGTTTGGTTTCTTGTGCACTGTTGCACAGTGGCGGGGTTAGGTACTTCAGGAAACTGCATCTTGCGTCTTTTAGAAATAATGGAAACTTTTTGTGCCTTTATTTTATTGCTTCTCTCAGTAGCTTGTAGCTTATTCTACTCTCCTCCTAAGCAGGTACTGCAGTTAATTATATACAGATTTTTGTACTTATCAGTAATACAGTCACAATTCCTGGCAAAGACACTGTGTCTTGATAGCACAGTGGGGTGGGACAAGGGTGCGTGCAGCCCCCTTTCTCCTCAGTGGGCCTGTCCTGGGAGCCGAGGGCTGCTCCATTGCACCTGATGAGACAGAAATCATTTATTCCTCTAACAAACAGACCTCTTCCTCTGTGTGTTTCCCCTGAAGTTATTTACACATGATGTTGTTTGCTTTGAGGTCTCGCACGCACTGTAATTTGCATATGGTGTTGGAGTTACTGACGGTTTGTTTCTTTGATTGCCGATTCTCACGGTCCTGAAATATGCTTTTAGCTGCCAGTGCAGTTGTGTAGCTGTAGGGGCTGTAACCCGAAAGGCCACAGGTCTGGTAAAAGCTGGAAGAGTTTTCTCCAAGATGCAGGGTATGAGTGGTTGTGCCCGGGTCCCAACCAAAAGACAGGGCAGGAGCCACGTGGCTCGGGGTCTGTTTTGTATCACTGCATTGACCAGCAAAAGGGAAGGCTTAAACGCTAATGAATGTTCACAGCTACCAGTCCTCTGCTCTAAAAATCTCAGTGGGGTGCAGTGATGAAAAGCCAGCCCTGTGCATGCTTCAGGTCCGTTTCTCTGAAGGCATTTGCCTGGATATATTCACATAAACAAAGACATATCTTTGGTTATAAGAGCGCTAAGGGAAGACATCTAATGTTTTCTTACTGTGCCACTAATGATTTGCGGATGGCCGAGAATTTTTGTTTTCAAAAGATACATTTTCTCTGTTTTTCTAATAAACGGTTTATAAGTTAGTAATAAATCTGTTAAGTCTGAGTTTGCAGTGGAGATACTGGCTCCAAAATAGAAGGTGTGTTGAGCTGTTTCACTTGTAATACGTGAAAGGCTGGGAAAAGCCCAAGGGGACAAAGTGGTACCAAATGTCGGGTAGCTGTGGACATGGTTTAAAGACAAGAAATTGTGTGGGCATCTATAGCTGGGACATGTCCCCTGTCCCTGTGCCTTCGGTTCTATGAAAGTTTGGGCTCAAATGGCTGACTGTAGAGATGGGAGATAACATATGTTTAATTTCTTCAGTAGAGAAAAACATAACTTGCTTTTCAGTCAAGTGCTAAATTATGACAGCAATTAGGATGAATACTTGAAGAGGTGCTTCACTATTTCTAGTGTATAATTTTGGATGTTGAGGTGCCCTGACACTGTGTGTTACGCAGAGAGCAAGGGGATATAAGAAATAGGCTCTTTCTTTTAGTGAGGGACAAGTAAGTTACGGTAAATGACTTATGCAAATTATTATTCCCTTACTTGAGGAAAAATAGAGTGCAAAGGCAGTTAACTGAAGATCCCTAATATTTCTCCTAAAATCAGAACAATGGATCGTAACAGATATGTTTGCTGGTTCCTGATTTTCTGAGGGGATTCGATTCTCATCTTGGAGACCTGTAATAGAAAAGAAGGCACTCCAAGTCACTAGTTTCACTGGTGAAAACTAGTTATGAATGAGACTGGGAGTGGACGGATATCTCTGGTCTGTATGACCAAACCGACTCAAAGAACACATATTTATGCCCTGATTGAAGAAAGCGCATATGCATTTGCTGAAGTCTCCCTGAAGCTGACGAGATTGAAAGCATAGTGTGGTAGGCTTTGAAGGGCTTTGAAAGAGGAGACAATAGTTGAGGCAAAACAAAAGAGCATGCCATCAAAGGATGTAAAGCAAAGTGACAGGAACAAAGTGACAAGCTAGGAAAATGCTCTTTGCTCCCACATTCTGAATGGCTGTGAAATCAGCTTTGTACTCATTAGAGCCAATGTAAAGGAACTTGCTGTAAATGAAAATGAATGGCTTAGAGGCTGGTGTTTTGAGCTCAGATGTGTAGGTGAGTGGCAGGAAACTCAAGGAAGCACCAAACTCTGAGACATTGTGCAGAAGGAAGAAGCAGGAGGCAGAGGTGGCCTAGAGGCAAAATCTTACGGTGAGGTTGGAGGAACCTGGGGACCACCCCTGGTTTCAGAATTGAGCGACAAAGTGCTATACACCTCTACAGCATTTGGCATCCTTTGCCACCTTCTAACCACGGCCAGACTGCTGCAAGAAGATATTTGAGAGGCAGGCTGATGTTTCAATGTGGTTGGAGGGATTCAGGTCTGAACTAGGTCGATCTATGAGTAAAATGTAGGAAAGATTTAGTGGAGAGAAATCCCAAAGGCAACTGGGTACAGAAGACTGGATACAGCTTAGCTGTGAACGAGGAAGATGGAATGCAAGTTACAGGCACAAGTGGGATTTTGTTTCTAGAGAGAGGCAGACCAAAGCAAACCAGGTTTGTGAGGAAAAAGAGCAGAAAAAAGAGAGAATGAGCAAGGAGAGCAAGAAAAGGGGCTGTGACATTGTTTAGAAGATGGTTATGGAGGAGTGAGGTCATTAGAGGAGAAGAGCAGATGAAACTTTAGGGACTTGTAGATGGGAGGTGAAAGACTTACCTTGTTTTGACTGTTTTCTCTAGAAGGAACTCAACAAGCTTGTGTGCAGAAAAAAGATACAGATATAGAATATAATTATATTAATATACAACAGAAATAATGTACAGTAACTACAAGGTAAATAAGTATTGCTAGCAGTACTAAAAAGGTATATATATATACACTTGTATGTGTACACACATATACTCCTGTAAAAGGGTTCTATCCTGAAGAATTTATATTAATCCTTTGCATTTTGTCTTAACTTAGATAGTATCAAGGAACAAAAGCAATCAAGGAGGAAGTATTTACAGAGTCTTCTCAGGCTAGCCTTAATGATTTGAGTCTTATGTAATGAAATAGTAAAAAACGTATTTTTTTGCATGTTGTCTAGTGGCCACAGCAGTCCCTGTGCCCCAAAGTCTGGTACAGCCTCTGAATAGCTGTGGGCACCTGACAAGAGTGAATACAGTTTCCAGTGCTCAGCCCCTGGCCTGGTTACCACCAAACACAGTTCTTTCGCTTCACTTACTTAAGCTGCCCAGTTGCATACATGCAACGTGGTTCCTAAACCATTCCTCTGAGCCATAGCAACCTGCTGACGTTTGCTGAAAGTTTACTGCTACCCTGGGTTCTGTTCCAGTAAGTTTTGTGGACATGAGATGTGCTGGCATGTCAGCCCAGCTTGTTTTGTATGTGAAGCAGATACTGCAGGGCAGCAGACGATCAGACCTCCTCGTATTTCTAGCCTTCTGTAGGCTGTGGAGGCACCACTGCTGGGGTTGAGAAGGGAGGTTTTTCCCTTAGCTTTTGTAACGATATAAATTACAATGTTAATTCCTTCTCTTTTTTGATGCTGGCAGCTACTTGCCTGACCGAGAAACCAAGTCAGTTCTTGTAGGCTACCAAATAAAAATTGCATGATATTCTGTTGGTGAATGGTTTTATATCTGTCTCGGTCATCAAAATACTTGTAGCACAGTAGACATAACTGCATAGTAAAGGAATGCATACTCGGCAACATTGCCATTGGCAGGACATAAACACCATAGAGTTTATCAGTGTTCTGGGAGATGTTTATTACTTGAGTCTTACTAAGTCCTTATCACAAAAGAAAAAAATAGAGAAGTTGGAAGGTAGAAGTTAGTTTTGCTTATCAGCAGAGACAGGCATGGTAAGATTCAATCATTATAAATGCAAATGTTTTGATCTGTGAAGGTATGGCAAATCAACCATTTATAACACACTGATATATAGGTGCAACAGATCACAGAGGATCAAGGTGCTGATCTAGTCTAACTTTCTCTATTACACCATCAGAGGACTTTCCTGTATTTAAACCTATCCACATCCAGTGACGAGTCTTCGACTACAGCAGATCTTCTGGAAAAATATCTGAACAAAATGTCAGCTCTGCAGTGCTAGAGAGTCTGTCACCAGCCTGAGTCCAGTGCTCTTCTCTGTTGAAACTGGGAGCCTCGTTTCGAATCTGAATTTCTCTAGTTCAGCTTCTAGCTCTTAGTCTTTATAATTGGCATTAGGTAACTGTAATTGGTTTAGCCATAGGTTTTTGTAATGTCCCTTGCCTCTGGGTCAAAAAGCATCTCTTATAAAATTTTTGTGGATTATATATGTATTAATATTACAGATCAAGTCATCCTGCAAGCGCCTCTTTTGCACTCTCTTTCATTTTTCTCATGTATAGCACTGGAGCCTTTGCAATTTTCGTCTTTCTGCTTGAATTGCGGACACCAGAGATGGGAGTAGTGTTCCATTAACAGTCAATTCAGGGTTAGACAGAGAGACATTATAACCTCCTAAATTCTGCGTAGACAAACACATTTTGCTCTAGTTGTTTGGATGCAGGCACCCTCCATAGAGCTTGTCAGCCACTGTTTGCCCACCGTAAACTTCAAGTTGTCCCCAGTCGGTGTTTCTCAAAACACAGTCTTCATTTTAATCAGTTGTTGTCCAGATGTGTGGCCTTGTACGTGGTTGCATGTGGTTGCTTTAAAATATATAATCTTTGTACCTAGCCCATCTAGGGATAGAGAGCAGGTCACTGGTACAAAGAAAACATCTTTATTTACCGTGTCTGCAGTCATTTGTCACTGACAAACTTCCTGACTCTGTAGTTGTTTCCAGTCACTGACATGTAAAATTATTTTAGCTCTCCAATCATAAGAGTGTTTCCACCAGATTCAGTAATACCGGTCAGGACCAATTTGTGTATTAAACGAGCTATTCCACTTCTTGTTTATTACTTGGGTTTGCAGTGTTAGAGTCTACACAATTAAGGAATCTCTTCTCTTTGAGTCCCTTGGTACCTTGATTAATTTTAATCTTGACATCTTGATTTCTGGCTAAATGAGTGCTCATTTTCACCCTTGTCTTTTGTCATTAGCTTAATACCCTCCTGAATACTTTAGCCTGTCTCCTGAAAGACTTATTCCCTCCCACTGAAATGACAGCCAGTCACATTGTACAGTCTCTTTTCTCTGTAGAAGATGGACCTGCACTGCTGAAAACTGAGGAGCTCTGCCTTTCACCGCTTACTTAACTGTTAATTTTTAGAATCGTATATAGCCCTGTAACTTGAGTCACAGCTGGCAGAAATGAGCACTGTTCAGAGTATTAATTTCATTCTCCCTCATATAAAGTTCCTTGCCGGGACTCTTAGTCGTTCTTGAATCTTTCTTCACCAGTGTGCTTGTGTCCTGGCAGACGAGGCTGCCTTGCGGTTCATGGGTACATCGCATATAGCTCTGTCCTCTCCTACTACATCAGCTGTTGGATATTTCAACAGTTTTGGGGTTTGCAAATGCTCCGTTACTTGTGAGCATGAGGCTGGACTTGATGACCTCCACAGGTCCCTTCCAACCCCAAATACTCTCTGAGCCTGTCAGAAACTCTTTTCCCATTCCCATCTGGATGAATTTTTCCTCCATTCCCCCATTTATGAACTGCCAACCATTTTATGTGGTCTGTATCCTGGCTTCAGCTGGCAACTGTAGTCTTATAAAGACAATATGTGTTTCTACCCAGTGTGGAATAGCAGCTTGTGTGGTGTATGTGTTCAGCAGAGGAAAACAAATCAATTGAAGTGTTGCTTTTTTGTTTTTAATTACATTCTTGTTTCCTTCCCAGGCTTCTCTCTTCTACATACTTACACGTGTGCCTCTGGAGGGAGGCTTCAATAGGCTGATGAAGTGAACTGGAATGTTTAAAAATAAACCAAAATTTAGTAAAGAAACATGTTCTGAAAGAACCCAGTTGCTATAGGGATTTTTGCAAGGATGCAGTCCTTCATCTTTCATTACTCAAAATAAAGGTTTTCCTTCCTTGAGACAAATGAGGGTTTTCTTATCCAAGCTTTGGAGCCTGTTCAATGTCATCTGGACGGACTAGTCACTACAAGACAATATTACTCATCCCACCCCTACATAAAGCAAACCCATTAAACTTCACTGCATGTGGTTTGTATTTGGGGTTTCATTCATGAGAGTTGAAAGTGCCCAAACTACTGCAGCACCGAAGTGAAACCCTGAGAGGATTCTCCTTCAGTCACCACCAGCCAACAAAACATTCACTTCCACCTTCTCAAAAGCTCCCTCAAATCTGATTTCAAGGCAGCTCTTTTCCTGTTAGCCAAACCTCCCATGTTGGCTCTCACCCACTCTGTGGAACCTGCATGAACATCTCTGTTCAGAATCAGATTTCTGCTCCACTCGTAGTACGTGCAATTTACTTTCTTAGTATCTTTTACTCATAAACCTGCTGAAAAGTCAATAGGTTAATTATTACTGGTTTGGAATTAGAGTCTAATTTTGTTGTAAACAGTTTAACTGCTGGTCCTCCACCCTGGTCCTAATACAGTCTGTGTTTAGCTGTTACCCACCCTAGTATATCTGCCAAGCACCACAGCCATTTTATCTGACATGTTAGTGATTAACAGTTTCTGCTCTTGTTGGAGCACGAAGACTTGATGAAGCGTTTTTGTTTTGTTTTGTTTTGTTTTTTTTTTATTTCTTCATTTTCATTTTTTTTTTCTCTTCTTCTATTCTGGTGTGCAAAGTTTTCCTAAAATGAAAACAATACTTTTTCATTAGAAAACATGCATGCGCATATAGGTAATATTTATCTTTTCTGGTTTTTTTCCAAAAAGAAAAAAAAAAATTCTGTAACAGGAAATTGAAAACTTCTTTGGATTTGCATCAAAACAACCAAACTTAGACAACTCTTTTGCCAAAGTTTTCTCTCAACCTTACAACAAAAACAAACAAGTAAACAAAAACCAAGTGAAGATTCATGGCCCAGTTATAATGGTGGTGCATTACTTTTGAGCAATTTTTGTTTACCTGGTGGCATCCTCCCATATTTTTGCAGCGTGTTAACACAGAGTCTGAATGCAGGAGTGTCTTGATTATCTTCTCTGATGGTTTTTCGCATGTTGGAATTCGCATAGTAAAAACTTTCTCATGATAAGACACGTAGGATTGGCTTTGTAAAAGTACAAGCATGACTTTGTTTTCCTGTTCCACCACAAAAGGTTCTTCCCTCCAGCCCTCACTCCTCCATCTTCTCAGTTCTTCCAAAGTAAGAAACAAAGATAACTTCTGAGAGAGAGGAGGGAAAGTCATGTACCCCAGCCTGCATGTCTCAGCATGGACCAATACCGAATCTGTGTCTGGCTTTGAGCTTTTATGTCTGCTCGTATGTTTTGATGATGTATTGTAATTGTTTCTAACCCAGCATCTGAAAGATAATTTCTGTTCAAGGCTCTAAGGTTGGCAACTTGAAAATATACTTGAAGTGGGGAAACGATTCAAATTTATCTGGTATTTTATAAATTGGTCTTATTTGTAAGGAAGCAGCAACATTAAAGTGACATTAGTATTTGTGAAAAATATGAACAGCAGGATAAACCCAAAGGACAGGTGAAATGTGAGTGCCTTTATTCAATATCATCTGTTTTTCAGTAACCGCAGCCCAGAAAGTAAATGGCTTTAGAAAGCGAAAAAACCATTTGTGTTTCAATTCAGTGGCCTCAGTGTGGTCACCTGGTGCCATGGAGTGTCCTAGGATAGCCTGGCCTCTGGTTAACATTCCTGAAGGATGTATGTCTCCCATAGGTCCTATGCCACATCTGTCAGCCCTGCCCAGGACCAGGGGTCCCAGGGTGCTGGGTGCCCCTGTGCAGACACCAGCATTGCAGCCTTGCTGTCCAGGGCCTGTTAGTGTCTGGTCCCTGCTGGAGGGGTGCCAAGGAGCGTACGGCTGGTGCATGCTAGTTCTGGAGCAGGTAGCTGAATACTTAAAGACCTTCCATATGGTGATAATTCCTGATCACCACCACTAACTCCATGGGCCTCTTTTAATATAAGTGGAAAGCCACTGTGGTCAGAGTAAGGAGGGACAGCACTTGCGACTCTTTCTAAGGTGTATCTGACGTTGTTCCTTTCGTATGCCTGGCAGCAGGTGAAGCAGTGGATTCAGTACCTCGTGTCTAGGTGCTCCAGTCACAAAGAGTGATAGAGCACGCTGGATGGCTGCATTCCTCGGAGCTAGCTATTTGCAGGGCATGTTTCTTCCATCAGAGACCCTTGCATCTCTCCATTTTGCTTTTCTGCAAGTTCCCTGAATGTTTTCTGTCTCTCTTCCCCCTAAGCCATGCCTCCCTGCCCTGTCCCTGTCCCGCTAGATGTCATGGCATGCCTTCCCCTACCCCAGCAGGGCTATGTATCTCCATCTCCCACGGTATCAGGTCTGTCTGCAGCCTCTTGCTTCCTCTCTCCCATGCTACTCTTTTCTGTCTCCACAGGACCTGCCATTGCCTGCCTTGTGCCTGTACTTCCATTCACTCATATTCTTCAGTAAGGTCTTACCTACTCTAGTCTGTAAGGTCATCCCTCTTTCGTCTTATTTCTTCTCTGTCTTCCAGGCTCTCCTCCAACTTCAGGGCCCCCCTTGCTCTTTCCACATCCAACCAATCATCCTTGCAAACATCCCTCCTTCCCATCATGCGTTTTTCCATACTCTGCCTCCTTTCTTTACCTCCCTGGGCAGAATTGTACCCATTGGCACCTGGAATATCCCTGGATCTTCTGGAGGTGATGTCCTGAAGTTATCACGTTACAGAGAAACACTGCCAAATGCCAGGCAGTCCTGGGTGCACTTTGACCGCCCACAATAAGGCACGAGTGGCCTCTTCCTCGTGCTTTTGGTTTGCCGTTGCCATATGGAAATGGCAGATGGTGTTGATCAGGAAGTTAATCTAGAAGCGTATCCGTTTCATACCGTACGCGAAAGATTTGTTCGTTAAACTTAGAACTCTAATTTAAAGCCAATTAACAGAGTGATTTGAAGAGACTTGTTGGTTTTGAAGTTCAAAAGAGACGCTAAGTCTCTGATTTCAGCCTTTGTACATTCCAGAACCTGTATAACTATTGCAGTGTTGCCAGCTCTCCTGTTGGTTGTTTGGGGGGGGGGCGGGCGGGGGGGGGGGGGGGGGGGGGGGGGCGGGGGG
>JAVKLA010000001.1:40258335-40434391 GCA_034782735.1 Sagittarius serpentarius
CCCCCCCCCCCCCCCCCCCCCCCCCCCCCCCCCCCCCCCCCCCCCCCCCCCCCCCCCCCCCCCCCCCAGAAATCTATGTTTTCTGCTCTGTCTAGGGGAGGAGAAGGGGGTTTCCTGATGAAAGAAAAAATCCTGAAGGAGGAAATAATGCCTTTTCAAGAAAAGGGTGTGCCGGGGGTGGGGGTGGAGTGGGGGTGTATGGTTGATGAGTATCTGTTTATTCCCAAATTTACTGGGAGTCCTGCTCAGGCTGATGCCCTCCAAGAGAGACAGGCATTTTGGGACTGCACTTTCGACCATTCCTCGAGCACTTAGCAGGAGGGATTGTTTTATTAGGAAAGTTTACGGCTTCTTGTTTTCCCTCAAAGGCAAATGTGACTTTGTTGTTTTTAATTCTGTTGGGATTTCTCCCTTTTAATATACAACGCAGCTGTTAAAATAGCTGGGGTTGTCTAGGGCAAATCATATAGCACTTTCCTTGTTCAGATCTCAGATGGCTGCCTTTTTAGTGTCGCTGCAGAATTATATTACAGGGCATATGAATAGTGCTGGTATTAGTGTCAAAATCAATTACCCAACCCTCCTCCTGCAGAGAAAGCTACAAACCTTAGGAACAATCTGAGTAATCCATCCTGGGTTTCTAATTCTGAGTAATGACGGAGGGCAGAGACTTGTGCTTGAATAAGTGCACAGGGTCTTTCTCCGTATAGTCACTCCTAAATGCATGCTCTTTACAGGAAAAAGCAGGCTCCCTGTGAAACCCTTTTTCATGCCAAATGGCTTGCTGCTAAGATTAATCTGTCATTGAATTTATAAATTCTGTGTGGCACAGAGCAGTGGAAAAAGTTTAGCATTGAACAGAAAGCAAACTATGTATTGCTTAAAAAAATGAATGTTGTGCTCCTGGATGGTATGGATTGACTGCCTCCATCAATATATCTTCTTATACTGGTAATAAAAATACTTCCATAGCCTTGTGCCTCCGAGGATCTCAAAGCACTTTGCAAATAGGGCAACGTACTATTTCCTATTTTATGGCTGTGGAAACCGGCTGTGGGAGAGGTTAAACTTTTTGCCCAGGGACACAGAGGAGACTGTAGCAGAGCCAAGGTGGGAACCTAACTCTCCAGAGCTCCAGCGCAGTGTCCTGGTCACACACTGCAGCAAAGCACAGTGGGGGGAGTCTGCTGGTCACCGGCTCTCAGCCCTTGTCCGTGGAACCTCAGGAGGTGGGATACGAAATCAGTGGTAGTGCTCCCTGGTGTCTGTCCCAGCCCGTGGGTGGAGGTGCTGAGCAGGGCAGGATCCAGCTGGGGAGGATGCTTGTGTCCTCCTGGGCTGGGACAATCAGCTCTGGTTGTGGAAGGAGAATGACTTTTGGTCATTGCTGACTTGGGGAAAAGCTCGGAGCCTTGCATCCAGCCTGCTTTGCCCGAGCACCTTTAAAAAGCAAAAATAATTAAAATAATTACAGACTTACTACCCTAAATCCTGTAAGATTAGAGTAGTTGCATTCTTTTTTTTTTTCCTAATCCAGTATTTGAGGATTTACCTGTTTAATACGACTATTTATTAGAAACACTTGATTTTATTTATTTTTTTTTAATTCATAATTCATCTGAAAAGAGAGCATTACAGTTACCACTGCCAGATTTTCAAATACGGACCCGATCTCTTGTCAACTTCCAGGTGGATAAATGACACATCTGAAAACCTGGGTCCCTACAGAGATGGCTGTGGCAGGGATTTAGAGATCTCGTTTCAGGTAACTCTCTGGAAAAAAGCATCGCTCTAACCTGCGTGTTCCGCAGGAGAACAATTTCTGTTACTAGTTTCTTCCTTGCCCGCCCTGGCTGCTGCGCTCTGCAGCCTGCAGCCCCCCGAGGAAGGTCCCTCATGCATGAGGCTGCCCTGAGGGTCAGGGCAACCGGGGAGGCAGGAGGCTGGGAGGGGTGCGAGCGTGAGCGTCTGGTTTCAAACAAAAGTGCAAAGCCTTGAAAGGAAGGACTAAGAAGAAACAGGTGGGGGGCTAGTAATATAGCCTCTGAAGTTTATTTGCTTAACGAACAGAAGCCCAGGCTGTCAGACCTAGGTCAAATACTCCTCCAGTTGGAGTGTATTTATTTCATACGTGGTCTGTAACCCAACCTGATTTCTGGATTAAACCGCTGTAAAGTCCGGGCCCCCAGGAACCCATCCCATGTTTGCCATCAAGCCCAGCACATGCCGGGGCAGGACCTTGAGGGGCCACCTCGGTATTCACTGGAGCCTTGTGTCATCAGTAAAGCCTGTAATTGTGGGTCCCGTCATTCCCAATGCAAGCTTCCCTGTTTACAGCTGCAAATTGTGACCGCAGATCCATCACTTAGCTGTGCCATTAATGCGAGCCATGCCCGACGGCTCGTGGGATAAGCGGCTCGGGCTGCAGCACGCAGCCGCTCGGAGGGCCCTCATCCTGCTGGAGCCCAGGCAGTGGTGACAATGCTGGAGGACCTCTTCCACCACGTGCCAGCTCCCTCTAGGGTGCCAGCAAGGGTAGCTCTGTACTTACAGGAAAGTTTTAAAGTACCTCAGAGTAGGAAGTGGTTTAGGACAGCCTGTCTTGAGCAGTGGTGTGACGCGGGGAGTCTCCAACGACGGGTGCGAGGGAGTCTGGGAGCACGGGGCCAGGCGCCGGCTGCGCTGAGCTATGGAGCTTCTCGTGTAGCAGGGAAAGAGGGTCTTCGCTTTCCTGCTTGTCTGTCCTGAAGTTACAGCACAAAACCTGCTTGAAAACCAGCAAAATAGCAAGAGGGAAAAGAAAAAACCAAAACAAAACACAAAATGAAGTGCTTACGCCAGGGTCATGAACAACTAGATGGTAAAAGCTGCAGATCATACATGGGAGTTCCTGAGATCTTTATGTGCTTTAAAGTTTTAGGAGAGTTAACTTTTTAATCCAAGATGTCCAGGAGCCAGTTAATCCTCCAAAGTGAAAGGGGGAAGTTTCAGCTGGCAGAATGGCAGTAAAACCACCTGCACGCAAAAAAGTTTTCTGGTTTCCCAGGCGTTTTTTGGCTGATCCCATTAATTCCAGTAAGGTAAACAGCCAGTGTGCTGCGGAGTATCTCAGGAGCTGAAAAATTTGCATCTGAAAATTTGCATATGAAAAATTACAGATCTGCATTAAAATCGGAGAGGAAAGGAGGAATTAGCAGTGGGTTTTCCCAAGACCAGACTGAGGCTGATAGTGCCAGGTAGCTGGGTTCTGTGAAAACAGGAGTCACAGGGAGACATTTGAAATAGCACAAGTTAAAACGGGGCAAACAAAAGTATTTGCGGTCAGAAGTGAAGCATGCCTGCTCATTTAAGAGAAGCTCCATTTTTATGTTAAATTTGGGGTACCCATCTGTTTGCTTTTGGGAGACCAGTTGAGTCATGCAGAACAAACGATCAAGCAAGTTCAGGACCTGTTACTTTTCATGGACCTAATTTAAAAAAAAAAAAAAAGGTTATTTGTGCTTTTGTATCTTCTTGTTTCATGGAGCTTTCAGTGGCACTTAATTCACCATTTGTAATGGGGGTAAAGCTGTAGCTGATTTTCAGATGCGGTAGATGTTAGCTCTCACCAGCGAAAGCTGGATGGGCTCTGGCAGACCTGCTGTGGCTTATCCCGTAAGCACTGCTGAAATGTTCTGGTCAGGGCGCTGGTTCACAGCCAGCACACAGAATATGCACCAACTGGGGAAAGGAAAAAAAAAAACACCTTAAATGTATTTTTATCTGTATTTTTATTGGAAGTTTTTAGCTGACTCAGTTTTTTTGTTATGGTGGGCTAGGTCACGTATAGGATGGACAAATTGGTTTTATACACACTAAACTTTTGTGTCTCGCCTTTCCTTTAATCCTGGAAAGCCCTTTGGACCTGTAAGCTTTATTATGTAGCCCAAGTTTAGGTCTTCAACTGCCTGAAGCCAGCGGGATGTGAGAACACCCATCCCTTTGCAGAGTTGTGACCTTTTTGCTTGTGACTGCTGTACTGGCTGCGCCGCTGGAGTTAGAAACCCAGGAAATCTTTGCTGCTCGCCGTTTACTTTTGAGCTCTGCCGAACCGTCGGCTGCTTCCTCATGGAGCTGATTTTGCCTGTTTTGTGAGTGGTGACCAGAATCTGGTTTTGTTTTATGTCCTGTAGGGTTGCTGAGCTGGAAGATGCACATCTAAGATGGAAACTTCTGCTTCAACTGCTGCTGGGAAAAAAGAAGGGAAAGGTGCAGTTCTGGAGGGGAATGGCTTTACGGAGACGGGGAAGAAACCCACTCCTTTAGCAGCTGCAGGAGCAGCAGTGGCACAAGGAGGTACTTTATGTTTTCCAGAATTTGAAAGCAGCAGGGGTGTTTTTCATTAGACTGTAAGAATTTAATAAGTACAGTGGCATCTGTCCTCCTGTGAACACGCTGAGTTTATTGGGGTTCTCGGCCGTCAGAGGTCACAGGAGCGGGAAGCTGTGTCACTGCGTAGCATCCGAACGTCACTGCACTGTGATGAGTCACCGCCGCTCCCAGCGAAGTGGGCTGGGGTGAGGGACAGGACGGGGGTGGGGGGTGGGAGGTGGCTGTTGGAGAGTAGAGGGACCCCATGACTGCTTGCCACTGGCCGACCGGTGCTGTGAGGTGTAGGCAGCACGGTGCCTGCTGCTCCTCTGTGGCCGGCTGTCGAGGCTGGCTGGAGCTATCGTGGTCGGGGAGGGGTGTCGTGTGCCGGCTGTGATCCTGCTAATGAGCTAAACAGACTGCACCGTCTTCAGTCGTTGCTGCTGGGATTTCATGGTTAGGCAGGAATTTGGGATTGTCCAGCCCCCAACGCAAGAAGGTTCACAAAGAAACCCCCTGACTTGCGCCGTTCCCGTTAATGTCAGAAATAGCTCAGGTCCCGATTTCTTTTTCTGTCAGTGGTTTTGGCAAGATTTTGGTCCTGCTGGTGTTGAAGTCAATTAGGAAGCTCTCGTGGACACCCGTGGGCATGGGGTCTTTTTTGGCAGGTGAAACACTGGTGTGCAGGGGTCACGCAGGCGCCTGGCTCCTGCCTCCTCTCGCCTGCTCCGGCAGGCGAAATACAGCCCCAGAACACAGACCCCTCTCTCTGGCACACGTGTGCTGGTGGATCGCCACACTGGTGCCAGGGACCCTTCGCGGTGGCTCCAGCTGTGGGCAAGGCTGTGCCTGTCAGGGAGGCACCACACTGCCCTTGCTGGGGACTGGGCGTCCTTTCTGGACGGGGCATAAGGAGACACACTTAGAAGGGGCTGCACCAGCTTGGATGTGACAGGAGACTTCACAGCTGTGTAAACTTTTGCAGGCAGCCTTTGTTTTCCTCTTTAAAATATACGTTATTGCTAGCCAGAGTCTACCTCAAAATGAACCCTCCTCCTCCCTGTCTTTCACTGCAGGGTGGCTTCTCATCACCCCAGGAGAGCAGCACGACTCCTCTGTGGGCTCTTCTGTTTCTTACACAGCTCGGCTGGAGAGTTTGTGTTTTCTGTTGGCTGAGTTTTGAAGATAGATCCCAGCCCAAATTGCTTAAATCTGCTTTATCTGTCCTTCTTTTTCAACACCTTTGTTACCCAGCGTTCATTTCCACATTGACCTGGGAAGATTCAGCTGTACAGAATAAGGTAGCAGCTGCTAGATTAAAATCTATCAGATTAGTTCATGTGTTTGATAAACTTTGTTAGCTTTTGTTATCCAAAGGAAAGTTTTTTTTAAAAAAACCCTAGAAAATCTTTTGCACAGAGTTGTTTGGAGGGAAACACAATTTCATGCTGATGAATGGGTCTGAGTTACCTTCCTTGTGAGCCCTACGCAAAGTGGCAGAAAGGAAGGCTTGCTGGGCGGCAGAAGTAGGGGAAAGGCAGAGACAGCAACATGTGGAAGTTTGCTTACCCCAGCAGATTTTGATCCCTGTTGAAGAAGCACAGGCTGTAGGAACCACTGAGGCAGTGCACTTGAGGCATCATCTCAGTGACTGGCAGATCCAAAGGGCTGATTGGCGTCAACGAAGTCCAAACATGTGCTAAAATTCAAAACCCACAGGTGTGCTGTTAAGAATAAACACCTTCTCCCCACTTGGCTCTTGCCTTGGGAGCGCCTCCACCAAGGAAGCAGTCACTGCGTTTCCAGAGACACGATGGAAATGAGGATGGCCCCGAGGTGGAGTGTCCATCGGCCCATTTGGCACCCCCGGAGACTTGACTGGTTTTTAAGCATCTAGTATTATATGTCCCATTAGCAGTGTGCTCTCGCCTTTGGAAAGAATGATTTACGGGCTCAATATTTCTCCTTTTATTAAGAGGAAGTGGAGACGTAAGTGGAGGATTGTTTGAAGATGTCAGGAGAATTGTGATGAAAGCATTGTGTAATGAGATGTAAAGAGCAAAATCTGTGTCATGCTGTGAAAAGAAGTGCTCATAAATGACCTAAAATGACTAGCAGTGAAGCAGCGTGTGATCAGACACCAGCCCCGGGACTCTTCAGGTGATGCACGTGCTCTCGTGGTTCAGAGGGCTTTCCTTTGAATTCTGGCTAGACATAATACATGCTCCTGAAAGGGAGCAGTATGGTGCGTGTGCTTGTAAGTAGAAAAATTAATACAAAGTCATCTTCTAACATCAGTTAACTGCAAGGTGTGATTTAACAGATAATAACAAAAAGGCTGAGAAGCGATGAGACTGTACGTAGGTGGTATTCATGCTAATATAACATTTGACTCACTAAACTAGCATAATTACTCATAACAGACCAGAAATATACACATTTATGCTCATTCTTACAGAAGAAAGCAAACGAGGCGCAGAGATTAATTACGACGTTCAGCTTGAGGAGGGGAACATCTTTAAAGGGAGGGCCTCTGAGCTCCCCGCCCTGCTTTGGGGCCATACGAACAAGTCTTTATTCTCATCCAAGACAAACTCTTGATTTTATTTATTGTAGAGGTTTTACTCTTTGTACTAGCATGTGAGAAAGTGGCAGCAAGGCTCAGCTAGTGCTGCAGATCACTAAGCTGCTCTCCAGAGCCAAACAAACGTAATTTGCAACACATTTCTTCTCCTTTATTCTACTGAGTCACACAGATGGAGTGCCAACATAGCATGTTTCTCAGATCATAAGGTTTTCTTTTTCCCTTGTAGAAATGAATAGATTCATAAGCTTTTATTTATAATTAAGGTAATTGAAGCAATAAACTGAATAGTAGTTAAATAATTGAAGAATAGCTATTTTATTATGTTGTTATTCAAACTATATTATTATAAGGTAATAATATGTCCAGTCTCCATTTCTAGTTCCTTTGCTTTGGGTATTTGTCCCAAATGTTTCCAGCCTTGAACAAATTAACTTATGGCTGTAGGAAAAAGAGATCAGTATTGTTGATGCTGTCAGTGGAGAAGAGTCCTTTTGTACTAACAGTTTGCATTTCATATTTTTAGTCTACTGAAGCTGCCATTTTAGAGATCTTCTGTGACATTTTTTTTATAGTAACTCATTGATCAGATGTTCAGAAATTGGCTTCACAGAAATGACATCAGGGAAGTCTCTCCTAATTTTCTATTTTTCCATAAATCATGCCGGCCAAGGAGTCAAAGCTCCTGTCTTCTGTTTCAGTAGGTGCACACGTGTCTGTGTGACAGAGATGGAAACTGGTTTTAATGACAGCATGTAGGAGTTGCAGACAAGTCAAATCTGTAGAAGAGCCTCTCACTTTCAGTGCCTCCACTTCTGGAAGGGCAACTCATAATACTTCATGCTTAGAAAACCCTTTTGCTGAATGCAAAAGTGCACATTGCTGCGCCGGGTAGGAGACTTCGGAGCAGAGCACCACGTGAGTGAGACTGGGTTGTGTCCTCCAGGCTAGCACTGCAACGTCCTCTGGATCAGCACGCATGCGTGGCTGGAGGAGAAATTTAAATGAGCCACTCTTTCAAAGGCTGAGATATTTAGGAAGATGCGTTTCTCATCTTGTAATAAAAATTAAATACAAATTCTCCTAAATGCTAACTGCCTAACTTTAACAAGGCCCAGAATGCACCTTTTCCTCACTACCCCACCCTCCTCATGACACAAACACCAAGTTCCCAAATTGATGGTGTTTATGTTTGAAACATTTTTCTGATGTCTGGCTCTGTCAAGACTAATTTTAGCATTTCTAAAGCTGGGTAAAAATATAGCCTCATTACTTTGATGTCAGAGCATAGTTTACTATTAGTATATTCTGGGGTTTATCATTTTAGTCATGTTTAACACGGCTGCAGCAGGCATGCACTATTAAATCTGGCTTATTTTACATTCCTGTCTGAGATTATTTATTTGGAACAATTTCCTCTCTATCAAAAGACACGGCTAATGCTGAGTTTTAATGTGTTATTTACACACAAAATAACCTATTTACAACTCAGTATCTGCCGCAGGGAGAATGAATGGGGCAGTGCTCCCTTCATCCTGTTGTATCTGAGTTTAACAATCTGGATTGCTAATAGAACCATTTATCACGGGGTGGTAATTTATTTTATGTTAGCTGCACAGGTCTCCCTGCCTCTGATCTATGGAAATACTTTGTATATAATGAAGTTCAACAAGTCATTTGGTGTAAACATGGGGAAACCAAGCTGCAGAACCAGTGAGACTCTGGCTACGCTTTTTTTCCAGAAGGTAAAGAATCTCTGATATTAAGGCTTCAGTTGATGAAATACAGCTCTTTGACCTGTGTGTGCTGTAAGGGCAGAGTGTGGGGCTTTTCTGCAGCGGATCAGAGATTGGGATGGAGTTTGGTCGCTTGATTTACGGGCTGGCGGGAATGCTCAGTGCTGCAGAAGCCGCACACTCAGCCCTTTCACAGGCAGAGCAGAAGGGCAGGGAGCACCTCCCATCGCTCTCCAGAGGTCTTCTGTAAGCAAGCCCCGAGTGGCGTTGGCAGGGAGTCCTTGTGCAGCTCAGCTTGTCTCAGCGCTGGCTTATGGGAAGACGATGTAAATGAGGAGGAGGAAATGCCAGCATCCCAGCAGACCTCAGTGCGCTGAAAAATATATATAGTTTGTGTGGCCTGAGACTCAGACAAATTAGAAGGAGAACAGCCCCAGTGAGGTCATCTCCTCTGTCCACCCTGGAGGGGCAGGGATCTTCTCCAAAGAGTGTTTTTCATTCAGTTGTTCACATTTTCCAGGAAAAGGAATATAACTAGTACAAGCATATTTTTAGCTTCCCTGCCCCTGTATTGCTTTGCTGTATACAACTTAAAACGTTGAGATACACGGTTAACAGAAAAGCCTGGGTTGGCTCCTGCTTGCCCAGGAAAGGGGGCAAGTGGTTAAACTGAATGATGGGGAAAACTTGTAATTTAAACTGTGAATTTCTCCTGACAGCCACTGTCTCTAGCGTGTGTCCACTGCGTATAGCTCAGTGGCCCACACCTTGTGTAGGGCTTCAATGCAACACTGCCGTAAGAGCGATACCAATCAAGAATTGTATTTCTTCCCTGAACATTTCCGTCAGTCATAAATAAAAGGAATTCTGTTGGGTCTTAAAGTGGGTTTCTTTGTTACCTTACCCCTTCCGGCTGGCTGGATTGCCTACAGGTCTGTCTTCTGTACCCACTCGTGTCCCTCTGGGCAGCTGGAGGTCTCAGATGCTCAGACAGTTGCAATGCTGAGGCTGTTCCTCAGTCGCAGGGTATCAAGGCCTGTCACTAGCTGTCAGCTTTCGGTCATGCTGGTTGCCTAATACCTGCTCTTTGGGATAGTTTAGAAGGATCCATGTAGCGATGGATGAAGTTAAAACCATGCTGCACCATTTTCATGTTCAATGGGCAGTATCTGGTGCGCGGGTGCGGTGGAGAGCACTCTGAGAGCAGCACGTTTATTTCTTCAGCTACATGTGACACAATTTTAGTGGTTAAGATTGCCACAAACTATGATACAAAAGCACAGTTCTTCTTCTGCCTGCCCTTTCTCCTCTATCCATGGCTCGCAATGCTGAGTCTCTCTAGTCTCTTCTTTAAAATAGTCAGCAATACGTCTTTGCCAGGTAACCCTTTGCTTTGCTTAATCAAGTGACTGGAATCTGACTTCTTGGCCACTTGGGAGTTTTCTTTCCTCATGGAGGAAACCCCTTTCCCGAACGCCTGTACTGGGTTTCTCTGTGTGGTAGCGAGCCCTGTGGGCAAAGGTGCAACCTCAGAGTGGATAACCATTAATATTTACAGACTTTTCAGTTCACATTGCATAGCCCTTACAGATGATGCTAGAGTCAGTATCACCAAAGCATTTGATGATGCAGCAACTTTACAGTCGGACTCAATGATCTTAAGGGTCTTTTCCAAACCTAAATGATTCTATGATTCATAACATCACCCAGCTTTCGCTGATTGTATACAGCTCCCCCAAACTGTCATAACAAAAGTTCCTACAATCTCAGCCCATTACAGATGCCAAGGTACTTTGAATACAGAGTAATTTAATCTCATCCCTAACCGTGTTGCAGGATTGCATGCCAACCTGAAAAGCTTTCATGGGTTTAAAATGAAAAAAGATATTCTTCTTAGGCTGGTTCTGGCACTGGTGGTCCCAACCATTAAGTACCATCTTAAAGACCTTTGTATTTTGTGAGTGTATTATTATTATTAATCATTAATAATAGTTGTAATAATAATAATAATAGCTTCCACATTTCTATTATTTTGTAAGCTTCAATAGTTTATTCTGGCAAGTACTGATATATTTTCTTTTCTGTGGATCCAGTTTAGACTTCAGTGAAGTGCCTCTCAGAGGGTACCTAAATATAACCTTTTTAACTGATGCAAAACTTACCTATTTATGGGTTGGTCATTTACAGTCAAGTAAGACAATCCAGTCGCAGTAATGGATTATATTTATCATGATGCTTTCCTGGACTGTCTCCTCTGTGCTGCCAGCATGTCCCCGTATTTTGAATTTTTAGTATCTTTGGCAGCTTTTTGCCTGAACATCTGAGAATTTGCACAGGTTTTGTAAATTAATTCTCCCAACACCATCCATTAACCATGGCATTTAAGCCTGCCATAATCACGAGGGACTAGGAATGGGACTTGTTTTGTCTGAGGTTGGCTGCCTAAATGTTAGGTGTCTAGTTTGGGATCCCTTTGCATTAGGGTGGAGTAAATCACGTTGTGAAGATGCCTGCTTTGTTCCCTTGAGTGCTTCATGCCTGATTTGAGGTGGCTAATGTTAGGTGGACAAATCCCAGTCTTCCTGACTTGGCCAAAATTGCAGAGTGGGGTTAAAGAAAGGAACCGAGGTGGGACTAGATTAGCGCTTTAAAGCCCTTCGTTGACGTTCATCAGTCTGTAGCCTGATGAGCAGTCCGGGAGCCCTGACTGCCAGCTCTGAACAGAAATCTCACCCCATGGCTTCTCGAGTCGGAGGCAAAATTAACGCCCAAGTGTCAACACAGCTGGGGGAGCTGCTTCCCAGAGCTGCTCCAGCTTTACACCAGCATTGACAAAACTAGTGTTTTAACACCCTGTTCAGAGAGTTGGGCAATTTAAAATCCCCACTAAAAAGACAAGTAAAAAACCCTAGTAAATTCTAAAGGCTACAAAAGGCTCCTAAAAATAACCCAAGTGGAGGAAGGCTACTAATGCAAAAATAAATAATTATGTTAAGGGAAGCAACTAGAGAGGCCAGTTGTGTAAATCACTTTAAGGGGAACAAGCCTTAGATAAAATCCATTCTGTTATCACACAGATTAAGTCTTCCTTTTGACGCTAAATAATTGATAGGGTTTGGCAGAGCGTTCCACTGCTGCCTGCGCGAAGCAGTGGGACTGCTCCCGGGGTCAGATGAGTGGCAGAGAAAAATGTTCTTAGAAATGCTGCGTATCCAATACCAGCACCAAGAAATGGGGCTTGTATTCCTGGCACTTCCTAAAGAATTTCTGCATGGCTTTGAGAAGTTATCCATACACCTCAGAGTGAGAGGAGGACTTGGCATTGCTCGTCTCCTCCTTAAACTGTCCCCCATGAAACCAGGCGGTCTATTTTGATGGTTTCATGTGGCGATGATCAAGGTGCAGAGGCCTGGGAGAACACAGCCCAGTCTGCTGCACTGTTTTTTATTTTTTTTAATTAGAGAACTTGAATTGTGCTGTCTGATGGCTTCTGGGAGCCCACATCTTGTGGGGGGTTCTCTTAGTTTGGCCAGCCCCAATAGTGCCTGAATACTTCAGCCTCTTGCACTTCTCTCCACACATGAACATCTGGGTAAAACAGGGAGATGTTGTTGCTCCCATTGTGCATATGGGGGGCACAGAGGATTTTCCAAGGCCAAAGTGACTGTAACGGGTTCAGCTGTTTCAGAGAGATGTCAAGAACTGTTTATCTCTCCGACTTTGGAAATTCATAGGTGACATATGTGGGACATCCATGGTGGTACAGAGGACTTAGCCCAGGTCCCTTGGGTCACCATATCCACTAGCAAGTCCCTCCTCTCTCAATGATATGCCATGTAATCATGGTCAGATTACTGAAATTCTCATGCCCATCTGCCAAATGGAGGAGTTGTTTCTTTCCCTTCAGGAGAGCTGAACACAAGTTGTTAATGATCGTATACTGCCTTTGAGAACATCACATTGCAGCAGTCAGTACCATTTCTTTTGGTTGCATAAGGGTATGAAAATGTTCAGTATCACTAAGAGGATTTACTGAATTTAAACTCATTTTTGACGGTGCCTTTGTCCAGTACCTAGCACAGTGTGCTTATAATTAAGGGGCTACAATTTGTCCCATTTGGTTCTGGAAAATAACTTGCAGAAACCTGAAATTCTGAAATAAATCAATATTATATTAATTCTGTGTGGGTTCTATGTTTGGCGGGATGAGTTCTCTGATCTTAATGGTAACGACAGGAATAAACCTTCAGCCAAGACTGAGAGTTTAGTTCTTGAAGGAATGAAGGGGATACAGTCTCTTCATGCTGTTTTAGGATTATGTTAAACTCGTGAGTTTACATGTGTTTGGAAGTGACCTGCATTGGGTGTCCTGTGACTCCTGTAGTGGTGTTGGGTTGAAATCAGGCAAACCTTGGTGGAAAGAACTGAGCAAAAGTTTGGGCACGTGGGCTGACTGAGTCCAAAATGAACATAAATAAAAAAAAAAAACCAACATTGAGTGTGGTCCCACGTGAACACAAATGAAAAAGATGTCACACAAATTTGTCTGAAATCCATTCTGTCTTTTCTACAGTTTGTTAGAGAGCTCCATGGGGTTTTCCTCCTTTTTTATACCTCTTTTCTTCTCCTGGAATCACAAATATTTTTAAGACTGTATTCCATTGAAAATACTTCCAATTGTAATTAAGAACAGGAGTATTGCAAACAAAATATTTATATTTACTGCCACTGATTTTTAAAATAACAGCAACATTTGCAGGGATTGAATGGGGCTGTTTTGGCCAGAAAACTGCTCTCTTCTCTTACATGGATCAGCTCCTGACTGACAGATTTTCAAAAAAATCACAGCTTGCAACAGATGCAACCTTAAGTAAACAGTTAAAGTAGATGTTTTTGATGACTTCAGTTATATTGATATAAAAGATTAGTGTCTGAGCATTCCTGAAAACCATCCAATGGAGGAGGTATCTTCCTGTAAGTCCCTGGCCCCGTGTGCACTGCTTCAACAATAGTTTAATCATTTAAAGAAAACGGAGATACTTTCTGCACCTAACAAGATGCTCTGAGCCTAGAGAGAGTGGTAAGGGCTCATCATTCTTGACCCTGGGTCCAAAGTGTTGGGAAATGTTTAGATTTTCCCCAAGTGAATTTTTTTGCTCTGTTTGTGAGGGGGAAAAAATGGTTTTTCTCTGCTCTTTTTTTCTGTCTGGGGCTCACCTTCGTTTATGGCTGCTCATTGTGGGGTGGACCAGCAGTGATGGGGGAAACTAAGCAGCATCCTCTTCTGCATGCTGGCTGGTGTCAATATCAGTGGCCTGTGTGAATGTATGCAAGCGGCACCTTCGTGAGACTTGAGTTTAAGCTAAATCTTGCTCATATCTGTTCACAGGTAGAGCTGGTGATGTTCTTTCTGAGGCAATTACAGCCACACTTTAAAGCAAAAACAGAGAAACGCAAACGTGAGGACTTTAGGCATTGGTTTGCACGTCCCATTTTAATGAGAAGAATTATTATGTGTTGTGGGAAGCTGACCCGACTCCCAGAGGCTGCTTGTGTGAAGGTACCCATTTTTTTGGTGGCTTCCTACAGTGAGGGCACAGAACTGAGCCTGGAGAAAATTAGTCTCAGTTCCTGATCCAGCCCCAAACTTCCTTCATGATTTTGGGAAAGCTGCTTGACTTCCCTTTGCTCCCCTGTTTATATAATGAACTTGCGTTGTTCTTTGGGCCTCCAGGCCCATCCATCAGCATCTGGTTAGCATGTTTATGGCACTGGTCATACTGAAGCACTTAACGGGTCAGACCACATAGAGGTTGCCATTCCCCCCTCCCCACCGCCTGCAAGAGGGTGCTGCTGCCCCTGGGCGCTGTGTTACAAGGGTGACCTTGCTCGTATGTCTGAGGTGTCAACCTACTGCTGTCAAAGGCAGCCAATAAAACAGATTTGCAGGGTTCGGGAAGATAAGGTTAAGTTCTTATAGTGAAGGTATTTTCAATATCTATAGTGGAGAGATTGTTTGAGGATACACAGAGATTGACTGTGTTCCAAGGGGTCATGCTGTGCTCTGGAGCAAGAAAGTTTTTCAGGCGATCTTACCTGGCAAACTCAGTTGGAGAACATGGTGTCGTTAATAGCTGTGTAAATCTTTTGTATTGAAACAAGAGAAATGAATTTTCCCAGCTTAAGAGGGTTTCCTACATACATAATCTATAGGTGAGGTTCATCAAACGGTTTGCTGAGGTTCAAGTACCTGGACAGACTTTTGGACAGACGTGGATGAATTTACAGAAACTATGCAGAGCTTAAGGGTTTCACCCTGACCCAAGCAGTAGACAGCGGTTTTAGCAAAGTCCTTTGTAATTAGACTCTTAGGAAAGGTGGTGTTCTGGGGACCGGGTGATGGAAGGAGAAGAAAATCACTGATGTGGGATGACAGCTTCAGAGAAAACCTGAGTTTCAGCTTTCCTTCCCATTAGCCTACTGTGCACGTGCATACTCTAATACTGTAATCAGCTGCAGAGGAGCTGGCAATACTATTGTTCGGTGCAATTTTTTCCCTTCGAAAAACTCCAGAGGAACCTTCATGTGCCGTTACAAAGACGTCCTTAAAACATCTTTACTGCAGGGTCCGGTATTTCAAATGCTGGAGCAGTGACTCTTAAAATAGATATGAGATGGATGGCTGAACGTGTGAAAAACACTTGCATCTCTTTTTCTGAGCTCTGTGCATGCTGCATCACTTCTGTAAGCAAGCTTAAAAGGGCTGGGAGGAAAAAAAGAGTGTTGCAAATTTCTGTGCTCCCTTTAATTCCACTTGAAACAATGTCTTAGCAGCTGAAATAAGATCGAAAGCTATCTTTTGGCCACAGAGTCAGTGACACTTGAAACAGGCTGGATTTATACGTAGTTACTAAAAAATATATAGCAAAATGAAAGTCTCAGACACTGAGTTCATGTGCATTGCCCATTGTAAAGATAAGTAACGGCTGTTATAAGATCACTTAAATGGTTACCTTTGGGACATAAAAGGGATCTTTGAAGACAGTAAGTCTTAATACAGAAATGTTTACTCATAAAAAGTACATTTGGAATGGGGGAGGGGAACACATTTCCTATTAATGTGGTTTTTGCCTTTTATGGCAGGTTGTAGCAGGTCTTTAACCTCTGTAGCACTTGACTGAGGACAGAAATGAGCTTCTCTAAGTATCAGCCCAAAGGGCCTTTCCTCACTGCCTGTATCTGCAATGTCTCTTGTAAAGATGGTTTTAGTTTATTCTTCCTTTCTGTGACCCAAATGAAAAACTATTCTTTTCCAACTTCAAAACCTTCCTGTAGTTAAGTCCTGAGGGCAGAATAGAAACGTTGTCCTGAATTTGTTTCACTTATCATTGTGTTTTTTGAGGTATGGGGCTAGTGGCCCAAACTATGCTTAGACAGAGTGGGAATTTGAAGGCTATGTTAGCTGACTAAGGCATGAGAACAGAAGAGGGAATTGGCCCTTGAATGCCATGGTTGTAGATACCACAAAGGAGGGATGTTGTTATTCTAGGTGCTCACAAAGGGTGCAGATGTGCAAGTCCAGCACTCCTGATCTGCCTCTGGTTGCACATGAAGTGGGTGGTGGCTCATGTCGCTTGTGAGTTTTCAGGTTCTGCAGGTAATTTTGAAATACTTCTTCTAGACAATTGTTATGCCCCTAAGAGAGGCAAAAGGTGATGCCAGCAGTATTTGATCGGTGCCGTGTGAACCCATAACTAGGGAGAACGTGATTTCTGCTTCACAGTTTTGCAAAATTATTACTAGATGGGGTAAGAAATAAGGTGCCACCAGTCTCGAGAGTGGTAGAGAGAAGTTTAGAGGCCTTTATGGAAACCATGGTGGATTATGGTCAAAAGTCTTTATGTGGATAAGAAGATTTACAGAGCAGCAGAGGTAGCCTGGACCAGAGGTGCAGGAGGAAGGCTGAGTTGTGTACAGGGATTGGAAGGCCTTTGACCAGCTGTTGCCAAGAGTTGTGAGAAGCAAGGCAGCAACAGCAGGGTTTGAGCCAACAGACACCATTTTGTGCGATCTTCAAGAGGAGAACTTGGTTGCAAAGGGAAAAGTCATGAATTATTCGAGCAGAAGAGTTACACGCTCATAGAAGCATAAGAAGGAACTGGCTAGGTGCAGAAAAAGACAAAAGGCAGAGAAGCTAGAAAAAAAGTCCATGTTTGCTGTGAAGATGAGGTTACCACGCTGAGACAACTGGATTTCTGATGAACCTTTTCTCTAAGCCAGTGGCCCACTGCAAAATTAGCTCTCCACTTGCCGGTGACAGGGCAGGACTATTGGTGGACTTTGTTATTGTTATTCCAAAACATGATGCTCATCCAGGCAGGAATCCTTTAGGTAAGTAATATAAATTAGGTTTTGAGTCACATACTGACCTGTCTTTGTAGTTAGTTACAGCATGTTCTGGTCACATAATGAGACAGAGGACAGATTAAATGAAAGACAGGCAGGATTTTCATTCAGGAAATTGGTATGGTAACGACAGATATGCGGTCTTGGCGTGTTTCAGATAGGCTTCATCTAGCTTCTTCAGGCAGCAGATACGAGCACGGCTCTTGCTTATATTCACCCAGTCAAGCATGAGGAGGTAACAAGTTCTCCGGGGAGTCTGGTGTTTAATATCTGCCAGATGCCTGCCGGAGAATACTAATACAGATCCCAGGTTTAATGTGCCCTGGGAATGCAGACGGTTGGCAGCAACATGCCTGGCCTGACAGCCACATCACCCGTAGCTCCATGGCAGAGCTGCCTAGATTTTCATCCTCTTCTGTTTGGATCGTAAAAGTGACGGCTTGGTCAAAGAAGCCTTTTGCTGACTTTCCTGGGAGATTTTCTGGAGGGTTGGTGGGCAAGAGAGGGAGAGACGCTGAGGTTTCCATCAGAGCATCACACCAGTGGGTAAGGGGAGTGGCAGCATCAGTTACCCCAGACGTCATTTGGACCATCCTCTCAGGCAGGACAAGCCAAGTGCTGTGACGCAGTGAGGGCCACGGGGAGGGTTTGTGCTCGAGGAGAAGCTTCAGGCAGCTCCTGCGGTGTGTGCATCCCCACTCCGAGACCACGGCGAGGGGAGAGGGAGGGTGGCGTCCGGGCCTGCCGCTGCCCTTGTGGGAAGCCCTGGAGATCCCGTAGCTTGTCCTCAGGCTGGAGCAGGCAAAGGACTTCTATGAATCTCGTTTTCTTACCAAAAAAAGGGGGAAAAAAAAACCCCAAAACCAACCCCTGCAAGGCTCCATATAAATCAGGGCAATAAAACTGCCTGTGGTCACGATCAAATTATACGGTCTAAATCTATATAAAAGAACTGGAGCAGGTTCAGTCCAGTACTAATGTCCTCTTTGCTGTAAGCAGCAAACGGGGGGGTGAGGAGAAGGGAGGGCAGGCTCTGGGCTCGTGGCACCAACGCACCGGGGAAACAATTTGCTGAGGTGGTTGAAGTACATGTTTTGAAAATCTGTTTATGTCCATAAGGGTTTGAGAAGAGGATGTCGTCTGCTTACTCGGTAACTTGTGTGTGGCCTGCGAGCGGTTTCAGATGCTTGGCCAAAACCAAATAATCTCTCCTTTTAGGAAATCTGAAAAGTATGCTTGCATCCAAAAAAAGAGCGGAGATTTGCAGTGATGTGCCATGTTCCTGCCACAGCGCCTGGTGTAATCGTGGCACCACATGTTGGTGAGATGGGGAGAGAGGGATCACTGAGCCCTCTCTGCTAGAAACAGAGACCAGATATTATGATTTGGCTCTTCACAAGACTCTGAGTTAATAGATTGTTTTTAACGGGAGAAAAGACTACCAGGGTATGTCATATATCTTCAGAATTCAGCTGAATGCTGCAGAAATGTCCAAATTAGGACATGGTACTTACTAGAAGTGAAATAACAGAACTAGTGAACTTCCACAGTGAGAAGAACTTGCAGATAAAGTTGAAATTTATGATGGTGTAAGAGATTTTTAAATTGAAGGTTTGGGCTTCTTTTCCGAGTACCCTAGCCATGCTGACAACTTTATAAATCTCTTCGGTGTTTGGCTAATATCCTGAGGATCTGCACTGTCCTACTCAGAAGTGGTAGCTGCCTTCAGTATTAATTAAGGGCTGTATTAGGGAAGAGCGGTGGGAGCAAGAGGGGTCTTTCAAGTCCAGCAGCCGCTGCTTTCAGAGGAAATGAGCAGAGGGGCTGCACACACACAGCCTAAAAGCTGGAGGGACTCCCTGTGCCCCGTGTCTGCGCAGCAGCTGTGCGGGGCCAACCAGAAGGTGTGAAAGACTCATCGGCTTGGGCATGGGGGAACATCAGATCTCCTGGGGCAAGGGGAAAAAAAAAGCTGGGAAGCTAAAAGCAGTAGCAGGTTTGGGCACAATCCGTTGAAGACCACTGCAGACTTAGATGAAGGCAATGGCACCAAGAAATTTAATAACCTGTTATATTTATGTAGCACATTTCATCCTCAAAGCATTTTACGAACTTAATGATGTGCAAACTATGCACGCACATATCCTTTCATCTGCCAACGACTGTAGCCGCGTTCGGTGCGAAGCCTGATGATGGCTGCTTTGCAGTATCACAACGGTATATGACAGCAAGCGGAAAATGCCTTAACTGACTGAATTGGCAGCAGGCAACTTTAGGGAGGCAAAACTTAACCTTTGGGCAAGGCAGAGGGATGGAGAACAGTTGTGCTGGCAAAGGGCACGTATGGCAATATCTTCTCTGACTACAATCAATAAGTGATTAATCTTTTAGAGATCCCACCAGATAGAGGCTTCTTTAGGGAAAGCTGGAAAATTAACCTTAGCTGGCTAGAAATCTGGTACGAGCTTTCTTCAGTGCCACTTGGCAGTCCCCCACCTCAGAAAGTACTTGCTGACTCTGCCTCACGTGAGCTGCTTTTCCACCTGAGATCCAACGGGATCAAATAACGAGGTTCTATGGATGGCGGTGTGATGTTGTCCATTTCTTAAATTTTCCTGCTTAATAGCATTCTTTTCTTAAAGGAAGGATGTTTATTTTTAAAAAGGGTCAATAAGTAAGCATTAGAAATCCTGGGAGATGTACAAGTTCATAGCATTTCAAAGGTGTTGGGAAAGGAAAAAAAAAAAAGCCGCACCAGCAGCTTTGCCCCTGTTATTTTCCCAAGGAAGTTCTGTATTTTCAGGCACAATAGTTTTCAATGTCACCCGCCCTGTAAGAGTTTTGGTGTGCCGTCTAATCCCCCAACTTAATGAGTTCTGCAGGGATGCACCATGATAGCTAAAGATCATTTACCTGAATTGCTTTTTAATTTCTGGAATGGGAAGCTGCTTGTGCAGCAGGATAATTACATTATAATTTACAGCAATCCAAAATCAATAAATTTAGTCATATTGGGATAGAGAAGGAGGGTGAAAAATCCCCCCACCATTAAATTATTTCACACTCTGTACTTGATGTTCCAAGAACTCAACAATAAACTTTGGGGGATGGGAGAGAGAAGTGGAGAACCACTGGCTTCCCGAGACCGGTCAGTAAATCAGCTTTGCCCGGTGATTTCTGTAGTGGAATAACACATGGTTGTGTTTGCAGAAGAGGGCAAACACAGCAGATAATGTCCTCTTTCTGATTTATTTCAATTCCAGAGTATTAAAGGAGAGAAAATGCTTTGTATTCTCTGGCCTCTTATTCCAGTGGGGAAAAGCTGATGAACCATCACCGGCTGCAAGCTAAACCCGGGAGCCCACCCGAGCTTTACTCCCTGCCTGAATGTAACAGTGGAGTTGAATAATTATGGGCGTAAGCCACTATGGGAGCTGGTGGGGTTTCAAGCTCTTGCTGTCTTCATCAAGATGAGATTGGAAGCTTTTCTCCAAGTTAGTATTTTTGGCATGTACAAGCTGTTGGGCTTATTGCAGGGAGAAATTAATGACAGCCTGCGAAGCATGTTGTAAGGAGAACAGGCTACGTGGCCTCAGTGTTTCCTGAGCTTCATAGCCTCTGCTCCTCCCTACCCAGTACCCAGGAGGGACCACATGAGGGACGGTCTTTTTGTTGGAGAGTCTTCAAAACTCAGCAGCGCTCTGGCTGCTGGAAGCACTAAGGGCGGAGGGGTGACCTTGCAATAAGAAGGTTCGTCTCAGGACCTTTGTATCTGCTGCCAGCACCTCTTTGGTGCAAGCCAAGCCCTGGCAACACCAGCGCTGATCTGGCCGGTCCCTGGGCCACCGGCCCGGCGGTGTCCGCAGTGCTCTGTGTTTTCCAGGGTACACCCAGGAGTCAGGTTCGGCTCCTGCAGGTGGGAGGAATGGCAAATAGACACAGGTAGCCCAAACACACCCCTGCATGATTAAAGAGAAATATTATTTGAGCAGACAGTTCAAAGGGGTTCAGTTGGGCACATGGAGATTGGAGCTGTAGTTTTGGTTTGGGGTTTTTTTGCCTTCTGTTTTCTTTAAAAGAAAGCTTCCTGGTTGTATTAAATCTCACCCATGTCTTCACTGAGCTATGGCCTGCTGAATTCATCTCGCAGGAAGATGTATTAGGTGTTTCTGGACTTCCCCCGCTCAGACTGACTCGATTTTATTTTTCCTTTGAAACCACAGAAAAGCTGTCGATGCTGCACCCAAAAAAGGATGTTGTATGAAAGGAAATCACTTTGTCTCTTGTATTTGAGGAGGATTATGATCTGGCATGACCTCATTATGGGTTAGGCGAGGATATTTCTGGAAATACTAATTAAATACTTTTTCCATCCCTTGTGCCCTTGTAGCATGTGTAGACTTTATAACAAGAAAAAGAGAAAAAAAGCTGTCTGCAAGGAATTTTTTCAAGCTCTTTCTCCAGTCAAATGAAGGAAGTACAGTTACAGTCATGGTAGCAATATTAGAAGCTATTAAGCAAAGTTTTCTTAGTTGTGATGAACTAGAGGAAAATAATTATCTGAAAGAAGAGAGTAAAGCTGGGACTCTCCAGGCACTTTTGTCTCTGCTTGACTTTAGGAGTCTGAATAACTCTTGTAATTTCAGCAAGATCACTCTGGATTGCTAAAAACAGCCATCCTTCTCTGTAGTTTTTTTGCTTTTAATTTTTTTCATACTCAGTGAGCACAAGCTGTAGTGCACAGCCCCACAAACCACCTCGTTAGCAAAAGCTGGTGGTGAGCTGTGGCATGGGATGGAAATCTGTAACACTGGCACAGCCAGGGAAGAAATTACATGGCACCACGTCCTAATAGATTTATTAATGGATAGCCTCCTGTTATTTCTTATGGTGGTGTTCTCCTCCTGGGCTAACCCATTTTGCTCCAAGAGCCGTGTCCTCAACTTGTGGCATTTCAGTGAGTTTTAGCAGCTCCGAATCTAGCCCTGACCGTCTGAGCTGTTTCCTATTGAGGTCAGTGGGAGTCTTCCAGTTAACTTCAATGGGAGCTGGACTTGGCCACTGACAAAATGTCTTTAAAAATTGCCTTCAGCAAATAAGCTTGTAAATGTTAGCACTAAAATAGCAACGTGCAGGCCCAAATATGTCTGTATTGAAAACACATGCTGTCAGATAGATAAAAATGTGTTCTTACAAAACCTTCAAACATCATCACGTGGAGGTTGTAAAGATTTTTTTTTTTTTTTATTGTGAAATGATTTTGATTGTATATTTAGCACTTTGGTTCAATACCCTGTTGTGTGGCGCTTCACCTAGGGCTGAGTCTAACGAGGCAAACCCCTGACTTGTCTGAACGAGTGGTTGGTGGTTTTTGTTTTCGGTTATTGTTCTAAATCTAGGGACGTGGTTCTTCTTTTTCTGTGAATGTGAGATGTTCTCCAAATTGCAACATTCCACTGGTATGTAACAATATCCAGTCCTGCATTTTGATTAAAGTCCCATTGCCCCCATGGATACGAAATGGGACTGCTATATTGGAGCCCAATGAGGGAAATGGACACTTTCTCATATTAACTTCAGGAATTGCTTCCTGTCGTGCATGTGGCCAACCCTACATTGTGACATTGCAAATGGAGAGAAGACGCAGGGGAATTGCCCATGTTTTAACACTTTCTCTCTCTCTGTCCTTCCCAGTGGTTAAGGTAAATGAAAGCTCTGGTTAAGGTGGCTTGGGGCAGCCGATGAGTAGACCGTGGCTGGCTGGTTGCTTGCTTTGCACTGCTGTGCAACTGCCGGAGCAGTTTGTCTGTCATCAGCATCCTAAAGTGCTGCACTTGAGAGAGTGATGGTTAAGGCAAATGGAGCTGGGTGATGGTTTAAATGCCTGTTGTAAATTGTCGAGCCCCAGGAGTGGATTGATAATGGGTAACTTGATTCAAGGCAAAGCAGGGGCAGCTGTGGAAGTGGTAACTCCATCAGCCATCCCAAACCCTGCTGCCTCTGCCTGTCAGTGAGCCCACGGCACCTGGCCTTCAGCAGAGGGAAATGAAAAGATTTTATCTGGGCTCATCTGAGATGACTTGTGTAACCATCTCCGTCCTCCAGATTCAAGTCGATAATGTTTGAATACTCCTCCCAGCCACACGGGTGATGCAAACGCTGTTGTTGCCTTTGTTTCTGTTTCTCTCATCAGGAGTACTTCTTTGCAGGGGTCAAAATCAAAGCTCTTCCTATGAAGTCTATTAAAATGAGTTGAACCTGACTGCCCAGAACAGGGAACAGGAAAATCTTTGGCAGGCTAAACCCTCTTGGGGAGCTAATGGAAGCTGGAGCTCAATGGATAAAACATTGAGATGGGCTGGAGTTTGCCAAGACAAACACTTGGACGTTTCCAGACCATGTCCTCGCCTCCCATGGGACACGCTCACATCAGGGGGTCCTGCTGGTCCCTGTGGGTGGTGGCAGAAGCACGGGTTTGGTGCTGTGGGTTTGGTGTGACCCCCTTTCCTCTCGCGGGAGGACTGCTGAAAGAAAATCTCCTGTTAGTCGGAGCTTGGCATTTGTGTTATCTCAGAGAGGCCTCTCCAGCCTCATCTGCATCAACAAACTACTCCAGTAGAGAGTACAGTTTATACCAGCAGAAGGGCTCTTCCTGCAGCTAAAACCCATTCCCCAACCGAGCACAGACTACACAGTAAAATGATGTTTTCCCACTCGCTCTTTTCTTTTTTTAGCCTTTTTTTTTTTTTTTTTTGGCCAGTGCATCTCTGTGCTCAGGACTTCAGGAGGGTAGAGCAGGGTGTGGGGGAAAGGTACCAGGACCCAGCCCCCTGCAAGGCAGCTGAGGACACCTGCAGTGCTTTGCAAGTTGAATGCTGGGCAGCCGGTCCAGTCTGAGCCCCTCATCTAGAGGGGAAAAGCATGCAGAGGCTTCTCCACAGAGATTTAGGCATGCCATGACATTTTTGGCTTTGCAAAAGAAGGGGCCCCATTCTTCCCTTTAGCCAAGGAGGCTTCTGAGAAGCTGCGACCTTCTTCCTCGCTGACTCTTGAGCTGAAATAGGTCTGTACCTTTGGGTAAATGCACTCACAGGATAAAGGTGCAGATGGTTCAGGTCCTGGTCACTGCCGTTGCAACATGCAGTGAGACTACAGCACAGCTCAGCACAGACGCTGAGCCCAAGCCGATTATGTGAAAAAGTAACATACGAGCGAATTCAGGGTGAGGCAGAAGAACAGTGTGGGATTTAAAAATCTCAGCCCTGTTATTAATTTCTCTGGAAAAGGTGAACTAATGATTCTGCTTTTAATTCATTATTATTTAGGCTAAAAATATGTTGGCTCAGGAAGAAAATGATAGAGTAAAGGGGAAGATGTAATAAAATCTCCCTCCTCCTCTTAAAAAAAAATGTTTTGCACAAAGCAAAGACAATTCACTGATTAGAAATGAAAGTTGTAGTCCCATGGGGCCAGGCTGGAATTACTGCATACCACTTGCCTTTGAAATCAAGGCCTCCAACCTTCTTAATGTCCAGGTGGGGAATTCCGGTGGCTTTACTCTAATCCAGGCAAATCTGAAATCCAACCCTGTTGGGAGGAAACAATGTGGGAAACAGATTCATCTTGATCTCGGCTTTGTGCCTTGGAAAACGATTAAGACCAACTGTTAAGCAGCTCCCGATAGAGTTCACAAACCTGCCGGCCTCTGTGTGACACAGATTTCTCAGTTCAGGCTTCACCCCTTAAAATAACAGATGGAACTGATCCGGTTAAGCTACAAAGTGGGTTTCCCTTATTCCCCAGTTGTTAAAATATTATTTCTGTATTTGCAAATGATTTTTAATCTGATTGCTTTGCTGCCATTACTTTTTTTCACTTTCTATTGTTACTTTAAAGAAATCAAACCCAAACAATTTAGTGTTGCTGACAGGCAGCCTCGCTGACTTCTTTGAGAGTGATGCCCTGAGACACTAAATCCCGTGCAGTACTGTGGAGGTCACACACATGGTCCTATCAAACTCGCGCAGTAGGGTTCCTTCTATACCCTTTTTCCTGTCCCGATCTCAGTCAAGATAACTGGTTTTATAGTAGCTTTTGAGGATTTCAAAGTGATTTAGAAAATCGAGTCCTTTGAGGTAGAGAAATGCTCATGTTCTGCACATAAATAAAAGGGGAAGCAGAAAAGCTGCTCTTTGTCAAAGCTTATTTTGGCAAATCCATGAAGAAAACCAAGGACTTGCAAGTCCATCTACTGATATTGTTGTTAGAAAAATTTCCTCAAGGGAACGTGATTCCATGAGATTTCAGCCCTGGTGAATGCTGGAAGTACATCCTGACCTTGCAGAAGCTTCCTGAAAATGAACATTAGAAAGTTTTGAGGTCTTTATGCTCCTACAACACTGGTTAAGGGAGGGTGGTAAGAAAAGAGTAACTAAACATTTATGTAATCTTTGTTATTCTTATGTTTCTTACTTATGTTAATTGTACATGGTTACAGTCAGCATCCATGGGTAGCAAAACTTGTTGCTGCTTTGATTCTCGGGTAATTTAGCAAGTGGCTACTAGCAGATTTGTGAAGTTTGGCACTGGACTATGCTATTTCAGGATGGGATTTCAAAAGCTTCCGGTGGAATTCAGAGCACAGATCCCTCCATTTCTCCCCTGCAAATAGACATTTTATTCTTTACAGTGGATTTATCATTATTGCGGTTTTGGCAAGGATATATCAGCAAATTAGGTTTAACACCATTCCTTAGCATTCCATTACTTAAAAGGCACGGGCAGCTTTGTTGTTCTCCCTTCCTTTTCAGACAGCACATCCAACAGGTGATTTTTAAAAGTGCAATTAAATATGCAGTATTGTGCATGTTTTTTGCTCTATGTCAAGGATAGAGGGATGGATTCTGCTTTTTTTTTTTTTTTCTACTGGAAATATTTTGCCAAAGCTCTGCACGCACGTGTGTATGTATACACGTGCCCTGGCCACCAGTCCTGCTTCATGCTGTAGGCATAGTTGATGCCTCTCGCTAGGACCAGGAGGAGCTAACAAGCCAGAAGAAGAACCAGTCTGAAAGTCTGTTTCAGCCTCAAAATGGGGGCAGAAAGTTTCATCAGTTTGTCATGGGGAAAAGTTTCTGCCGTTAATGGGGTTCCTTGAGGTCGGGTTTGTTTTCCTCTTTACCAGCCCGATTTTCTCCAAAGTTTGCCCCGTCTCACCCCTTGGAGGCTGCCCAGACACCACACTTGAGTTGAAATTGGAGCTTTCTGGTTTATGGGCTGGCTCGAAGAGACGATCGCAGCCCTGTTCCCGGTGCCCAGCAGGGATGAGGGCCCACGGGGCAGCACGGGCACCTCCTGCGGGCGCAATGACAAGGCAGCCCGGGCAGGGCAGAGCAGAGACGGGGGCTAAAGCCTCCGGCTGATGTGTTTCAGGGGGGAGGCAGGGCTGTGCTTTGCTGCCTGCAGGTAGTCGTGCTTCCCCTTGCTCCTCATCTGCAGGGCTGCGAGTGCCTTCTCCACCAAATTGCATGCCTACCCTGTCAGCATCAGTGCTCTGCTTCCAGTGCACTTCGCTCTTGTCCCTGCTGGGTTCAGCGATATTTAGGCATGTCCTTAAAGTTGAATTTGAGCACAAGAGTTGGGTTGAAAGGGGATGTCAGTGTGAAAAATAAATGCTATAAGGTTCTGGCTGATTTTGCTCTTCACCTTTGCAATTTTGTAGAGTTGCTTGCAGTTAAGTATGGGTGTTTCCTTCTTCTTACATGCTGGGAGTGCAGTAAATAAATGGCGAGTGTAAAAGGTGGGGGACTCTGTTAACACCAAGCCAGAATTCCAGTCAGATAGTCGAGGGGAAGTTGGAAAGAGTTTGAGAGAAATTCACATCTGTAAATGACTAGGTTATTATGTAGCAATATACATATTTAATTTATGCTTGCAGCGACAGCAGTTGCGTATGCAAAAGCAGGCGTGCAATTACATGTGCATTTCTGCTCGGGATTCCAGGCCTTAAGAAAGAAGCGATTATCATCGTAGATGAGTTATACTGTAACGGCTCTTCATGTTGTATAAGGAGCATCTGTATGCCATATTATGCACATGCAAAACTATTTTTATTATATTCATTTGATTTCCATGGGAGACGGCATAGTAACCGTTTACACTTAATAGCTGCATAGAAACTTGTCTTGCAAAGAGTTCATCGTTTAGATACACGGCTCTTGATATGTAGAACATACCTAGATGGTTGACATTTACACACGTACAGTTAGTATTTTCACAATGAAAAGTCCAGTTTGTTTGCCCCAGAAGAGTTGCCTCGTGAGATTTTCATTGTAATTACAAACACGCAACTTGCCAAGTATTCTATTCAGGTACATTTCTTAATGAATAACAAATTCGTTTTGGTATGAGTTAGTCCTCTGTTCACTGATTATGAAAGAATGATTGGAGACGAATGGCTGTGAAGGAGCTTTTGCAGTTGCCAGTGTGAGATCTCTGCTTTTCTGTACTTATTTATCTGTTTTGAACAGTGATTTCCTCTTACACTTCTCCCCAGTAAAACTCCTCATTTCTCACAGGATGTAATTTCCTCATTTTCCTGGTTCTTCTAAGGCTTAGGAAAGTACGGTTCAGCAGTTCAACCTGCGATATTGAGCTACCTCCTTAAGAAAAGAGATGCGCAAGACCTTGCCTCAGAAGCAGTGGAGTATTTAAACTTCTCCCTTTCCCAAGCTCAGCCTTTAACCTGGTTATTTTGTTTGTCAATATTGTTATCTGTACAGAGGTTTAGGTCTTTTATGACTTTTCCTGAATTTTGTCCACACTAATTTCTTATGGCAAAAGGTTTCCCCGAGGAGCCAAATGCCAAAATCTCTTACGTCTGCGAGCAGCAGTGAGCGGTGCATTACAGCTGACCATCTCGATTTCTGGTTGAGACTTCAGACGGCGTTGCATTTGAACAGCCGCCTTTGCGTCTGACTGTGCTTTTTCCGAGGCTCATAGTTTCCAGTTTTCAGGTTGCCTCTGTCACAACCAGGAATTTTTTAACTTCAAATAAACAACTCGGGAGGGAGGTGCGTGGATGATCAGCTCTTCATGGTTTTCATTCTTTGCAACACAATAGTGGGATAAAGAAATTACACGGGGAGAGATGGATTCTAAATAATTGCATTGATTCAGTACACAGAGATATGCCAAGCCTTCCCGCAGAGGTACTGCTGCTCTGTTTTATGTGGCTTTTACGTAGCTTAGAGGAAGCCCTGTGAGCACCACGGCAGGCTTTCAAAGTCTGTCAAGGGCCGTTCCAGTAAACTGCCAGTCCCCTTCCACAAGAAGTGCTTAAGGGGAAGGGGAGAGGACAGGAGGATGCTGAGAACTGCAAAGTAAATTCATGTACATTAACAGAGTGTAAGAATTTTTGGTACAGAGTTTAAGGTTATTTTTGGCACTGGTAAAGTAAATGTTCATCTGTGAGTTTTGTTAACAGAATATTGAAACTGTAGGGGTAGTCGAATGTTGATGTACATCTCCTTGGTGGGGCTTTTCCCAGAGTTTTTCAGGCTCTGGGTTTAATAATAGTAATGTTCTTGTCATGTGTTTTAGATGATGGTCATCGTATTTGCCTGTCTCTGTAGGGACAATTAATTAGCTAGTGTTTATAAAGGAGGACACTCGGATCCCCGTACTCTGACAAATTACTCTCTGAATACCTGTATTGATTTAGCTCGAGTGTTCCCACTATGGGATGATGTTTTGCAGGGAGAAGAGCATCCAAGTCTGGCCAGAAGTGCCTTGGGGTTGACACATGCTGCTGGTTTCCCAGCTAGCTCTGAGGAGTATTGACAAATACCTGATACTTGAACAGGTCACCTTCCCTTCTCCAGGCTCTGCAGGATGCATTTATTGCAACTGATTAACTCCATGGTTTGTTAGGCCAAATAAAACATGACTTGAGGGGGAAATCCTCAGGTTTCAGGGTCTGAAGGTTGGGGAAGGCAGTGTCTGTTGTAGGCTAATATATGTATGAGTGCGTGTGTTTGGGTGCATAGATAATGTTCATACATGTCAGATCAGGAGAAATGTATTTCAATATGTATATTTTTTTCCTGATCTAACAAGTACAAACTTCAACTAGTGGTAAAAGCACCAGTTTGTAATTGTATTTAATAAGGGGATGGCCTGGAGCCAAGCACCCAGAGATCCCAGCACCCCTGGGTTTGGGAATGAAGCAGATCTTGGTCAGGTTTCTGTGGTGCAGGCACGTCCCTTCCCCGTGCTCTGTCCTGGCGAGGGCTCTGGCACCCACTGTGGGTCACAGGTAGGACAGCTCCAGCTAGACTTTCTGACCAGAGAAACTGGGGCTTCAGGCAAAAACTGGGCCGGCAGAACATGAGCTGAAAGGAAAAAATCCAATTACTAAGAAACTACCAGGTAATACAGTTCCCTGCGTTCAGCATTTAGAGCCGCTGTTCAGACAGCAGCAGCTGTTGAACCTCAGCAGCCCAGACTGCAAAATCCACACTAGCCTTGTGCAGAATTAGCCTGTCCTGAGGCCAAACTACCACGCTTTATCTGGCTACCCAAACCAAAGGCAGCTTATCCCGGCCACCTCGGAGCTATCGGCACAGACAAGCAGCTCCCCGCAAGAAAAGGATGAAAGCGGTGCATTTGTACCAAGGGGCTGGAGAGTAAACAGCAATTAGTGGTGGGAAGAGTGGGCCGTTAGCCCTGGACATCCCCAGTTTCATGGCTTGCAGTGCTCCAGGACCACCGTGCAGACCGGAAAGTGTACGGAGCAAGCAGACCAGCCACTCCACCTGGCCCCAGAAGTCTCGTATCTCATCCTTTGCCTATCACCAGCCTCTGAACTGAAGGAAAGTTTATCTCAGGCCAGGTATGGAGCGAAGGATACGCATTTCTGCCTGCTGTGACTCAGAGGCAAAGTAGCAGCTTTGGTCTGGCGGAGGTGGAGCTGGGTATATGTTGCAGCCCAAGCATAATAAAGGTCTGGAGGCTATAAGTGGGGAAAACCATTCACAGTCTCGACTTGGCAAAGCTCTTAAAAAAAAAAAAAAAAAAAAAAAAAAGTTCTTTGCCCCAAGCCACAGAGCCTCCCAAATCTCAGTTGGTTCCCAGAATTCAGACACCAGTGTTCCTACGAGAAATGAACACATACAGTTCATTTTAATAAGGATCAAATTGGCAGCTGCATGGAGTATTAGTTACAAGAACATAATAGACGTGGTAGAGGCAATCTTTAAGCCACTAAAAGTGACTACAGGGATGTTCTGTCACTCCTGGAGTCCTTTTCCTTTGGCTTCTTCCGAACAGTCATGCAGCAGAAATGCGTCATTCCGGGGAGGTGAACACGTGAATGTCCTTTCAGTGGGAAAGTGCTGCTCCTGAGGCTTTCACTGCTTCCTAGATTGCATTAAGGGTTGCACTGTGCTGCAGCTTTTAGAGATGCTTTTGCTTTTGTAGCCTTTTTCCGTAACTTCTCCGGAAGTCCGAATGTATCCTGAGTGTTGCGACCTGACAGCACAGCATGTATTTTTTGTGTGACTCTTGCGATATTGCCTCATTTAACAGTAATGTGGCATCATCTCGGCTTCTCAGACTCAGGGGTCAGATGTGATGACTCGGTTGTGGCAGGACAGTACTGCTCACCGTTACGGAAGTTTCTCCCTGCAGGAAGTCTGAGAGTGTGTGTGTGCATACATACATTTTCATGGTTTATTCTTCTATAAGCAGCCTGAAATCTCTGTGGATCCCTCACTAGATGCAGGGAAAGCGTAGATGTGACTCGATTTTCATTTGCTTTGGGACTTAATGGCTTTGCCTGTTGGAGCAAGAAGTATGTTGTAGCGGAAGGGCCTTAGATGAGATACTATTTCCGTGCAGGTGAGCACAGAAGCTTTACTGAAACCACATAAACCCTGTTTAGGGCATGCTGCTGGTGGTGTACGAATGAGCAAACTGAAGGTTGGAGAGGTTAAGGTCATAGCATCAGAGGAAGAACCTGGAAACTGTGAGTTTCTGCCCCTTTGACAGCACGGAAGAGAAGAAACCGAAGTTGCTGGTTCTCCCTCTTTGGCCACTAAGCACAACTGCTCATATTGTACTGCTGCAGCAAAGTGTCTTCATCAGAGGTGGTCCCCTACACAGCCTGGATAAACCACCGAGGATTAAACCACAACAAAATATCCTCGTCACTAAGTCTGCAGATCTGGAGGGGAAAGAAATGAGGGCTAGAAACAATGGATGTTTTTTGCTGGTTGCCAAGATTTATAATGATGATTACGATGATGATGAGTAGCTGAAGGAATGTTGCTCACATTGTAAACCACTGATCTCCTGACGCTCATCAGCAGAATTTCAGCTCTCAGATATTTTAGCGCTGGGGTGTTTTCTATCCTTATCCAAGTGGCTTATTTAATACAGCTGCAGCCAAACCCCCAGCGTGGTGGCTTCCAGCTGCAGAGCCTGGGAGCCCCCTCCCCACACCCCCCTGCCTCAGGCGGCTGCTGTGCTGAGAGCCCAGCAACTGGAGGAGGAGGAGAAGCGGCAGATGTCTCCGTGTGACATATCTTGTTTATCTTTTATTTATTGCAGGTATTTATACAGGGCAGGTCTCTCTGCTCCCCGCTCACAACTTTGCACCAGCAGCGGCTGCTGCTTGCCAGGCAGAGGCAGGAGGAAGGCGAGGGAAGGGGCATGAATAATGCAGCGCAACATATTTATCAACATTGTCAAGTTGAGCCTCAGATCAAGTTTAGTGGGTAAAGAAGGGGCTTTGAATTCCCGCCGTACAACACATTAAGATTCAGATAACTTGGTTTTGTAAAATAAGTGAGTCCGAGAGGCTGAAACCTGGGAAGTCTGTGTATAAAATGCAGCGCTCTTTTTTTTTTTTTTTCTTTCTTTCTTTTTTTTCCCCTCCTTGTGTCACTAGTGTGGGATTTGAGCCGGGGGGGAAATTGCCTGAAAAAGATTAACTGGCCATGAACACACTTCTCTCATTCCTCCACTGCACATCTCTCCCGCACTGCAGGACTGCTGCCCTGTGCTTGAAAGGGTCGTTTCTGTGCCTCCCCAATCCTCATGCAACTTTTGGCACTTCTTTGATGTGCACCATTGTTTGCAATTGTGAAGGCAAAAGTAATAAACAATTCCAAGCCAATAAGCCCGGGCAGCCGGATGGTCGGTATTTCAGCTGCTTAAAGCCTCTGCTGGCTTTCGTGAGCACCCTGGGGCCCTGATGGGGCCAGGCAGAAAGCCGCACACCATTTCGGCGCTCCCCAGAAACCTCGAAGCTGTGTTTGACAGCAGCGTTGGACTGCCAAGCTCTGTGGCATCCCCTGGACATCGCTCCTACCCCTGCCGACACCGGGGAGCAGAGCTCGGCGGCCATGAGCGAAATCAGAGTAAGTCCTCCCTGGCTGATCTCCCGCTTCCCCTTTCTCCCCCAGCTCTGTGGGGTCCTTTCCTCGTCGCAGGCTGCGGTGCAGCCGTTGCTTCTGGTGTCACCTGCATGTCAGCGGCTCTCCAGCCTCATCGTTGGTACGTGCCGGGTACGGTGCGGCTGCCGGGGATGGCTGTCGTGCTCCAGCGGTGGGATGCGGCCCTGCCTGCATCCCCGTGCTCACAGCAGCGTGGGCTTCCCTCGCTGCCCCCGTCAGCTGCAGGAACAGTACAAACTGCTCAGGCTTAGAGAAAAGTGATTTATTTATTTATCTATCTATCTATTTATTTATTAGAGCACTGGGCTAGGACTCGAGTTGTTTTGAACAAGTCATTAGGGCTGGGATTTTCTTAAAGCACGCGGCAATGGTTCAACTCTTCTGCTGTTTGAACAGAATGACAGTCAGTCCCGAATAACATCAGGGGGCGGGGAGGAAAGAAGCAAAGTGCAAGTTTAACTTGAGGTTGAATTAGCACTGAGGATTTCCGAAACCCTCACCCTTCCTGCTCCTATTTTCATCTCTGTGCAGAGTGCCCTGAACCTTAAACCACCTATAGCTGCAGTGGCTTTGCAGTGCTGTGGACACGGATAACTTATTTCAGCAGAAAGTCAGTATATTTTTACGTACAAAAGAGTGTATGTAATATCATTTTAATGTGAGTTGCTTCTAACCTAGAGAGCCCTTTTGTTTTGGGTCCTGGACACCGACATCCCCATCTCCCACCTCTTTGATGTTAAACCTTGGTTTGTCCCCTGGGTTTGGGGAGGCAGGTGCTGGTCCTGGGCTCTGAGGTTGGCAACTCATTCGCAGCCACTTGCCCACAGGTAGTCGTTCATTAAGGCATAATTCAGGGGACATATATTTACTGATATCACTTTTGGCTGCAAATAGTAATTGCAGATGAAAAAAACCTAGTAGAGCTAGGTAGAAGCCAGGCTGGCCCTTGTGTGGTGTGCGATACTGGTTTATAGACCCTGGTTTTTAAATGTCTGTGCAAGGACACCCTGGTGTGTGTGTGTGTGTGTGTGTGAAATTAAAATGGGATTGTTATCTGGCCTGCATTTTAAGTGCCTAACCTCTCCATTTTGAAGACATCCTTCTGCTTTGTGGGAAAGCTCATACTCCTTAAATCCTCTTTTTTATTGGGGGGGAGGAAGTCCACAGGGAGTTTCGTGGGCAGTTCACACTGTCAACTCAGCATTTCTGCACACTCAAAATACATAAGTCTTCGCAGTCAAAAAAAAAAAAAAAGCCCCTGAAGAGATGATCTTAATTCTTAGCAATTTTTTTTTAATTTAAATGTGAAGGGTCTGGGCATTTTTTTTTTTTTATTCAAACAAATAAATATTTTCCAGAAAGCAAACATAATTTCACTTTGTCTACAGCACACAAGGGAAAGAGAGAAAAGGCTCCTTGACCCCAGGACAACATGATGCTCTTTTTTTTCTGTTGTCTGGTTGTGGTGCAGGAATGTGCAATCTGCAGTCGGAACTGGCAGATGCACAACTTTTGTTTGTAAAACTGACTTCATTATTCCTGCTGTAGGGGTGGGCTGGCCGAAGATGTTTGGGATGCTGACAGTTTCTGGCCTTCCTGTTGAATCATCCATGTATTTGGCCTGGACTGAAAGAGCAGTAGCGTCGCTAAGCTCAGATCCAGGGTCTTGGGAAAGAGGAGCAGCTCGCGTATTTTAACCATAGCTTTTTAGCACTAGTTCTCATTACCTCAGCATTATCATGATTTTACTCCACCCCATCCCTCAGTTTTATTTTGTCATCTGCTGAGACTACAGTCTTTCTGGACTGGGGTCATCTCCTCACATCACATGCAAAGAGTGGGGCAGAGATGGTTTTTACTGGAGCTTTAGATAGCACTATCACATTACAAATAACTATGATCTAATGTTATATATCACCCTAGAGCTAAAAATCCCAGCCGCCCACCAGTACTTAGCTATATTTTACTTCTGATAGCTTGTGCGGCGCTGCGCCTCCTGCTTGTATCACTCTAATGACTGTCTTCCCTTATTTACCTTCTCAGATGTCTGCCCTAGTCTGAAGCAATTCCCTTAAGGTTAAGACAAAGGCACTGGGGACAAAAATGATGTGTGATTATGTAATTAAAGTCTGTATTAATATATGCAAGGTAGTCTGAGAAGCCCAAACTTTTGCATTTCTTTTGGAGCTCTTGAATTGATCTTCTCATTTGTCTAGTAAGACAAAACATTTTTTTTCCTCATTTTCAAAGTGAAATTTCTTTGTTTTCTTAATAGAAAACCCCAGTTCCACTATGCCCAAGAAATGATATTTCTATTTCCTTTGCAACCACCCGTGGGGTTTGAACCACAGACCTACAGCACTGTAACAGAGCTCTCCGTCGTGTGCGCATTAGAGGGATTAAAACCAAAGTTAGAAAGGGAAAGCAGCAGCCTGGGGCCGAGCGTTAGAAATCGGGGGTTTGATGCAGGGACACATCGCATCCCCTCCTCCACGGCAATCCCCCGCTGATGGTGCTGTCTCCATGAGTGACCTCTTGTGTCCCCCCACTTTGCTGATCGGACCACTGACCTTCGCTATTTGTCGCCTGTCCCCTTGCACACCTCAGCTGGAAACTTTCCCTTCCCAATGCTGCGGGACTGGCTCCCTCCTCCGCTCTCCCTCTTTGCTATTATTTATCCCTCTAATTGTGTAAAACATTTTGGGCTGTAGTTTCCATGAAGGTTGCTATGCAGAATAAAGTTGGTGCTGTATATATGAAATTGTGATCTGTAATTTGTATTTTCTCCACTGTATAACTCAAGATTATTAAATAAGGATGTGGCTGGATGCAGTTATTAATATCGAGTAGACAATGCAATTTGTTTTTACCGTTTCCATTTTTTAATCCCTCTTTATTACTTCTCATCTTGCTTGGAAACACAGAACATTTGATTCATGGCTTTGTGAGCATTGTAGCAGTGGGCCAGTGATGCAGGAGACGGAGAGGAGGTTAGGAGGCATGATTTGGGTGTCCATGACTCAAAGTGACCAGAAAACTCCTCAGGGAGAGTTAGGTGTCTGCGAAGCTCATTAGGTTGTTTATTTTATCCTGCCTTCCTAGTATCTGATTTTTGCTAACACTTAGAAATCTTGCACTTCTGAATCGCATTGGCTTGGGATCCGAAGCACCGAACAGCTCATTACTATGGCAAAGCTCGACTCCTTTGTGTCTCGTGACACTCCTACAACTCAGTGACCTCGCTGGTGGCCCTACTAAGGCCTCTGATCCCACCTTTTTTTTTCCTCTTTTTTTTTCTCTCTATACTAACAAAAAAAAGGCATTAAAATTAAAGTCTCATGACTGTAATGAAAAGATCATTTCCCCTTCTCTCCCAAGTTAAGTTCTGTGCAATATCAGCTCACTTTGTCCTGTCCATCTCGTACTCTCATTAGCTGCTGGGCCACGGAGGAATTGAGGAGAGAGAGTTGGGGGTTTTATCTGCATGCCGTTCCAGCGTGGAAGATTCAATGAGACCATGGCTTGTCATTTTTTATTAATGAGTTGGAGCCTGATTCATTATAGATGTGTGGAATGAGCTCGGCGTGGCTGCAGGGGGAGGGGAGGGACTCTGCCAATGAAGAGGTACCTCCACCATGGGTCTCCTCCTGCTTAGTCTTAAGCAAATTGGCTTACCAGTGTTGCTTGCCAGTGTGCTACGGGGCAGCTGAGTTAGCGTGCAGCTCCAGTTTCCCACTGCCCAAGCCTGCATGTTTCAGTGTATGACAAGTAGCCCCAGAGGAGAAATGAGTATTTAGCGATGCTTAACTATTAGACGTTACAAAGAGGTTTCTAAACCATCCCTTAAGATCTGGCTGGCAGGCTGGCGGCTGAGAAGAAGGTTTCCAAAATTTCTGTCTGAGGGGGCAGATTGGCATGGTGGAGAGAATCATGTTCTTGCCAACAGAAGCAAACAGCTGTGTGTCTTTCAGTCCTTCCTTACATGCTGGTGGCATGAATCATACATATGTGTGATACGTGTATATATAGATGCACACATATATATACACATATAAATGCAAAAATTAGTAATTTTATATACATATTTATAAAAATCCACGTGGTTATAGAAACCCGTTTGTTTTCGGAAGGAGGTGTGTCAAGCATTGGGGAGGCTGAGGGCAGGTGACCCTCTTGCCCTTGGTGAATCCAAACGCCCTCGAGCAGAAGTGGATGCTGACACTCTGACGGCCCCCCCAGCCACGCCACCGCAGGAACCCTCCCTTGGGGGGTGCAGGCAGAGGCAGCGTTACCTGCTGCGGCCACTGCCCCTTCGCCGGCAGCTCCCGGCCCCGGTGGCCCCGCTGGCAGGCTGTGCCCGCGGTGCCCTTCTCCCTCGCCGACCGAGCGTGCCTCCCGCGAGATGCTCCCTCGGGAGGAGGAGGAATAGTAAGAGCTGTTGAATGTTAGAAAACAGGATTAGATACTTAAAGAGTATTTAAACCCAGTTTAAAGAGTATTTCAGCCAGCTTAAAAAGCCCAGCCCAGGCTTTTCTCCTTGCACAAACTTAATGAATTCTGTTTTCGGTGTTTCTGCCTGTTGCTAGAAGAAGCCCTGAAAAGCTGCGAGAGGGGCTTCTCTCTCACACTTTTTGTGGTATTTCTATGGGCCAAAGAATTGCAAGTAAATATCCCAGCTTTTGGAAGTGTCTGTGACAATAATCCGGCCTTTTGAAGAGCCACCAAGTTGCAGCTAGAGGCAGACTGGGCATCATTTAGCTTGCCTGTTGCATTGTGTTTAATATGTGTTTAAATTTGTAAGCTCTTTGCTCTTTACAGAGATAGGTAACCATTCAGCATTAATCTCAGTGCAGACTGTCAGAAAGAGTTGTCTCTCGTGTTCTTCTTAATCTAAAGTGAAGGTCATTCAAACTGAAGTTATCTGGCTGCTCTTTCTGTACAGAAAAGCGTAAATTCTGTGTGTTGGGCAATGGTCTCCCACTGGGAAGGTGTGGTATGTCCCCCCGTGCCATGCTGGTACACCAACTGGTGCACAAGTTTCTTCTCTACATCAAACCACCAAATGGGAGCGATTAAGGAAATACTCTTGAGCGTCTTAGAGAATCGTTAATTTAATAGCTCTTGTGGAATATGGGAAATTTTTCCTGCTTTGCATTTACACTTGCCCTTAGATAAATTCTGGCTGAGGTTATGTTCTGGTGATCTGGAGAGGACAGAACATGCTGCTTTCCAGTATTTTATTTATAATCGTGCAGCGTGGTTCAAATGTTTTAAAGGTAGCTGCACAACTGGGTACACACAGAAATAAAGATATGCTGCTCCTGTCTTCACTGAGAGCTTTCTTTTCCAACATTTTTTCAGGTCCGAAGTCTTTTCAAATGGTTGGGTGTACTATGTAGAAACTTAAATAAAAACTCAGGGTGCTGTTTGTTATTCTCTGCTTGCAAGGAAAATAAAAGATCAAACTGTCCTTGCAGTAAAAGTGCAGGCTTGAAAGAGTTAATGCAACAAACACACCTAAAGGAATCTTTTCCCCTTGTAAAATATGCAGCCGGTGTGACAGCAGTATTCCCAGAGTCAAGTTATCTTTTACATTAGTGAATGTTGTTCCTAAAGCTTTAGCTGGGGTAATAAATGATTCATGGTAACCACACCTTTGTGCAGAGCCGTCCACTTGATGTTCAGTCCATATGCGACTTCAAGAAGCCTTGTGCAGGAGCTCTACGGCTCCAGTTCAGCAGCGTCTCCCAGTAACTGTGACAGGCTGAAAGGCATTTGAGTAACAAATGGTAAGTCGAAGGGAAAGGTTTCTCTTCTGCCTCTTAAAGTGTAAATCAGCAGTGTTTGTTTGTGCTTTCTGTGCAATCTGAGTTTGATGCACGCTCCTAAGAGTCTGGATGTGGAGAGGAGGCTAAGGAGGAGGCAGCTGAGTCTATTCTCTCCGGAAAAGAAGAAAATAGGAAGGGAACTTTAAAAGCTGTGCATGTCAGTTCTCCAAGCGCTTCCCCAACATGCAACTAATGAGACCTCCCAGTACATCTGTGCTTCGAGGGAGCAGGGGAGACCCCCTTGCAGAGGAGCTCCGAGTCAGATGTCGTTCAGAGTTGGGCTGGAGAGCAGGTCTCCCACTCCCTGACCTTCTGCTCGTCCTGTTGAATGTCCACCAAGAGACTGAGCTCTTCCTAGACCCTTCCATGCCCAAAGGCAGCTGTGGACCCAGGCTCCTTCTTCTGGGAGAAGGTGGCTGGCCCAAGCGGGAGCTCAGCTCTGGATTTTAGAAGGCCAAGGTTCAGTCCCTGCCGCCTCCGCAGTTTATTCTGCTGGGTTAGTCATTTGACAGTTAGTTATGTCACTTGATGTGACACGTTAGATATGTTAACCTGACCTGACCTAAAGCACGATACACGGTCTATGCTAAACCAGTTAAGCCACTGGCATAATTAAAGGTGCACATCCAGAGGGGTCTTCATCTGATCTGGAGGACGAATTGTAAAATGCTTGGGAAAATTGCTTTTTGGAAGACTCTTTCCGCAGATGGAGGGAGCTAACAAAAAGTTACACATACTAGAGATGAACCCTACCTTTACTCTCTCTGGTTGCATTTATATAGGTGAAGAAATCGGGGCAGGACGTATTCTTTGGCCCTGTGGGCCAGTTTAACAGCACCGCTCACGTCCACACAGCTGCAGTGCCTTCCTCCCCAAAGCAAAGTGGTCTTGTCTGCACCACACACAGGGAACAGCCCCGGGCCAGCACTCTCCTCCCAGCTGTGCCCACGGCTTCCAGGGCACAGCGCGGGAGGGAGGTTGCTGTCAGTCGAAGAGAGCACCCCGACAGTTCCCTGGTGGGACTCGCAGCCCCACTAATAGTTCTCCAGCAGAGGTGACTGAGAGGATAGCTGCTAGATTTTGAGAACCCGAGATTACTAAAGGTAGACTTGTCCAAGCTGTAGGACTCGTGCAAGAATAAAAAAATTGGAAGAGAGTCTTCCGATGGGGACAAACAAGGTAGGTGCAAGGTTTGACCCAGTTAGAGAGTGGATATTGCTAACCGGCCATTATGTCAGGACACTGAACAGTGATTTATAACACTGATTGTGTTCCAAGATCCAGGGAGAAGTGAGTGGAGAGAGGAGGTATCTAAAAGTAGGCTTGGACTAGTCTGAGACGTTTCTCAGCACTTTAGAGAGGAGCCCAGAACTAAGCAGGACAGCAGCCATCCAGGAATGACAAATACTAATGAAGGGAATTTGGCCCAGTTCATTCAGTTTTCTCCACAAAATCATGGGGGGGAGGCTTTTGGTCTTGCTCTTGAGTCGACTTCCAAACTGATAGTCCTTATGTCATTCCCCTTATGACTATCCCCCATGCAAGCGTCAAACATTACAGCGAGCATTCAGCTGACTTTCCCAGAGTGTGGTTTCAGAGTGCCACAGCTCTCTGGAGCAAGCAAGCGTAATGTATTGGAGACCTGCGTTTTATGTATCTCTCTCTCCAGCAGTTCATGAATAGTAAGCACAGTGGGTTTTACAAGGACAGGTATGGAATAGTCTCCATTGCATTTCAGTAGAAAGTGCAGCATACAATTGACATAGCTCAGTTTTGGGCGTTTGCTGGTTTAAAAGAAAAAATGATTTCCAGCAATTGAGGGTTTTTTCTTACCAGACCAATCACAAACTTTTGAAGCATGAAATGAATTTCACTGGTCCTTGCCAATAAGCTTCTTTCACTGATATTGGTTTTTATAAAATGGCTATAATCTTTGCAGGTAATGAATGAAAGCTACACTATGAAGTCCAACCTGACATTCTTCTTCTTGATTTATGGTGTATTGGTTAAAATAGTAAACTGATAATGATCGCGAAATAGCGATAAATCACTATGGGCTGATGTATCAGAAACAATAGAAAATGTTCTGGAGAAAGAAACTTGGAGCAAGTCAGGGAACAGCTGGGTGTTCTGCAGATATGAAAGATACCAGGGAGTCCACAAAAATACAAATTAAAAGACTCTCTCCCTTTGTTTCTGTCAAGATTGGGCTGTTCTTTGCTTCTGTATGAAATAAACTTGAGACATTTATGATGAATTAAGGTTCCCACACCCCCCAGTGTATCAAATCTAATTAGAAAGTGCTGGTGGAAATCCGTTCAGGCCAAAATCCTGGCTGGATCTGAAGTTTGGATCTGGACGTGATCATTCCATTTTGTACAGTTCTGCAGAAGACTAGTATCTAGATCTCACTCCTGCCAAAAAATTACCCTTGCGGATAAATTTATGCATATGAGTAGTTTTCTAAAGGTGAAGCAAAGTAATGTTGTTATCTTGTATTGCCTCAGCTTCTAGATAACGCACTTTTTCTCTTTTTTCTGTCCATCAGATGTGTTTTCAGACAGTCCATATTTTTTTGTTGGGATCATATAATCGTAACACATTCTGGCTCAGACGTGCTTTGAGTAATGCTATGCCAATAGATAAAGGAAAAGATGGAGCAAAATCACCCCTGCCTAAATGTAGTTTGAAGAGACCATGATGTCTCCTGAAGTCTCCTGAGAACCAAAAAGTTACCTGATCTTTTGGGGACTTGACCTATCCCTAACTGATCTTCCTAGAAAGGTTTCGGGTTAAATTCTCCCTCTTGTCTTGTCTCATAATGGAAACTTTCTTTGGACTTAGTGCTAATCATACCAATGAGCCAGCTCTGATTGGTACTAGCTTGCAAAAGGCCTCTTTTGTTCTTGTTAGAGTATCTAACCTCTAAATCTATTTAATACCCTTTCCCTGGTTGTCCATCATTATGACACATGATTTTCCAAAGGATTTACTATTAGTTAGCAGCACAGGGCTTTCTCCCTGGGGTAGCAGCTACTTGCAGTGAAGAAAATGCATGTTCGATGTAGCAATTTGTCTTTTTTTATATATTTATTATAAGAGTAAATGAGTTATTGTGGGGGACTTCAATATTATTGCAAATTAGGTGCTACAAGCCAAGCCGTGCACATTTGTTATGTTTCCAGGCATACACAGCATGCATAGCAGTTCAAAAATCAGCAGTCATATTATATCTAGGCCTTTTCCGGGCAGCTGCTACTTTGCAGGTATTTTTGTAGTGTGACTGTTCCATAACTCTGCTTACTTCAAATGAAGGGAGGGGGGAATCTGTCACAAAAGTGATTGCTATAAAAAAGGTTTTGATGAGCATGAAAGCATGAATTATAAAATCTCTCAAGATTTAGTTTCCAAAGTAGGCATGGGCTAATGAATATACAGAGAGCATTGCTTGTCGTATATTCCTTCTATAATAGTAATTTATGAACTGTTTTTTTTTTTCACTTGCACCTTTCTGGATGTACTTGCAGGCTGGAAAGTTACTGAAATTATAAATTGCTCCTTCATTCAGAAAAGTGTAGAGAATCAAGCAAAGCACACAGAAAGGAATCCTACCAGACCTCTGCTTCAACAAGGGGCTTAAATTAACTGCTGAACTTTAAGTCAGCAGAATTAGTCAAATGTTTTTGTTTCAGCAGCTTGCCAAAGCTGGGGTCTCTGTGTTGGGGAGGGAGAGGAGGGAGTTCTGCCCTGGGTCAGGCTCCTGAGTTTTTGGTTTGGAGGAAACCAGACTCTCACCAGAAAAATCTCTTTTCACGTGATTTCATCTAACAAGGATGCAGAAACGGACAACTAGGGAAGAGACCCTTGCTCAGATCCTCTGCTTCCCAAATTGAGCCCTTTTCTCTAGCTTAGCCATCAGCCTAATCCTAGATTTAGAGACTAATCTGGATTCAAACCCTGTTTCTTTTGATGTTCGTGCAGGACAGGTGGTGTCTGGTGGAAGGGGAAAGCATCCTGTGTACAAAACAGTAAGGAAAAAAATTCTAAAAAGTCTCTTTGCATCCATCAGCTTTCAGAAGAGAGGAATAGATAAGAAGGTGGAGCCCTCCTGCATCTCTTCTCTTCTACTTTTCCTTTTTTTTTTTTTTCCAAGAAGAGAAAGCCCATGTGTCATGTTTCATGTAACACTAGCTATATTCATCATAGGTGACCTGGATCATTTGTACTTGTGGTTTATAGTCTCTCGACATGCATTGTTTTCTCTAGCTTGAAATATAGCACATTAATGAGGTATGTATCTGTTCAGATGTATGCAGTCAGCTCATGAAAGATGCTTTGGTAGCACTTCGACTAGTTTGTCAACAGCTAGCATTTTGGCAGCTGCAGAGAAAAAAACCATCCCAAATTCATACAAGGGACTAAGAAAATCTGTCATTAAACTTTTGGGAGCCATGTTTACACATGCTGGAGCTCACTGTGTAATTAGGCACATTGTAACCTCCCTAATGCAAGCTCCAGTGAAGTAGCTATCACTTTACAATTAATGCACGTCCACTTCTGATGGGGCTGTATCGATAATTCTGCTCCCTCTTTGCTGGGAGTGGACTGCAGCCGGTGTAGCCAACAGTCTGAGAAGGTAGGGCAGCGCTGGAAAATAGCACCAGGGTTGCATGCTCATAGCGGTTCACGTTGAAGAGTCAGGATGGGTACGTTTGGTGAGAGGAACCAGGGATGCTGAAGGCATGGGGGGACAGCCTGGGGAGCTGGTGCCCGGGCTGCTGCTGCAGCCAGGCCAGGTTGTGCCCTCCAGCATGGGAGATTCACGCCAGCCTTCGGTCTGCCTGGGACGGCCCATGCAAGCAGTCTGCCCCTCTCGCGCTGTGAAACCCCCCCGCTCCACCTGTGCTTTCCTGTTGAGCAGGAGCAGGCGGTGCTCCGCAGTGCCCACCTGGGCACTTTGCCGCAGCGGCTCCCTGCGTGCCAGTTGCTCGCCGCTCCTGATCTGCTGCAGTGGCATCTTTGCCCTGCCGTGTCACAAAAAGGGGTCACTTTTCATTATTTTCTTATATAAGATCTGGAGTTGGTTGGTGGTGAGAACAGAATGACTGGGAAGCGCTGGGAGGCCTAAATTCAGCTCCTCATTTGGCTACAGGTTAGAGCTTTGTGTTTAAATGCTTTAGCAGTGCCTTGGAAGCTGTTAGTATATCGGTTTATAGCTGTTGACTTCAGTAAGCGTTGGACTAGGAGCTATCTGCTACAAAGTATTAGATCTACAGGAGCATTGGGAACGATTTGGATTGTGTTCCCAGTTACCAAGGCAAGCTGGAAAGACCTCTCAGACACATCTGGGGAGGAAAAAACATTACTGCTATTTCTCCATCAGACAAAGAGAAGAAAAAGAATTTTCTTACTGAGAATTTGTGAGGTTTAAGCAATTGTGGAGTACAGTCCTATTGTTGCACATGAATGCAACTTTTTATTATTAATATACAATCATCCAGAAAGCTGTCTTAGTTTGCAGAAATAATTTTATTTGCACGTTAGTGTCTTCCGTATAAATGGATTATGGGTACCAATCTGCAGTGGCATACTAAGGACAAAGAACATGAAAAACTACATCTTGAAATCCATCTAAACTTGAATAGTTCAAGTCTCAAGGGGCAAAACTGTGTTATAAGTATTCCTGTTGAGTAGTAACAAGTAGTCCCATTAAGCAGTAGCTAGAAATCAGCATGCCTCCGAGACAACCCAGCAGCATTTATTCAGAGACCGATTTGTGGGTGAGATGAGCGGCAGTGTCTTTGTACTTTGCTCTGAAATACTTATCCCCCAAACATCCCTCTGAGCTCCTGGGTTTCCAGAGGCCAGAGCTGCCTCTTAATCTTTGTTTGCATTCACCTCTCAGAGATCAGTATTTTCTCGTTACAAATTGCTGTGCTTTTTAAATGACAATAAAGGTAACTTTTAGCCCAGAGACTGAGCCAGTTTGATTTAACTGAACTAGTGGTGTATATTTAGGGGCTTTCTGATTCGCAAGAGTTTGTGTGTATACGTTCTTAGGAGAATCTTTGCTGTCAGGGACTTTTTTTTTTCTTGAAGAGCGACTTTTTACCAGAGCTCATGCCGTAGGCTTTGTAGGAGCTGAGACCATGAGAAGTTTCTCCCAGCTGTACAGAAATCTTTATTGCCTTTAATTGTTTAGTATTGCACAGAAATAGTATTGTCGCCATCTTTTTTTTTCTGTGCGCCACTCTGATATAAATGCATCTTTTATGTTTGCAGATTTGGCCAAACTAGTATGTTATTTCAGCTACTTTTCATTAACAACTTGGGGTATTTTAGCTGCGCAGTAGTTTTTTCATTGTGTTTCTATGCTACTTTACTATTGAATGAAATTTAATACATTGCTTATAATTAGCAGTAAGGAATGTTACCCTACCATCAGTTCACTGCTATGAGGCTTGCTTAAAGATTTTAACAAAGAAAATAGTCTTTACTCTTGAAACGCTTTGCAGTTCCGCCCAGGCTGCTCAAAATAAACATTGTTTTTGAACCAAACTCTTCCCCCCTCCCCCCCCCCCCCCTTCCAAAGCAAACAAAATATTTTCTAGTGGCCATCAGATAGAAATTTGACCCTAATTACGTGGTTTGTCTATTCATGCTATGTAGTAGGGGTCCAGAGAGTGATAGTTTGAAACTGAATGTACTTTAACATAGTATCAGGTGCTGGCAGAAATACACAGTGTGTGTGTTGAAAGATATAATGAGAGTTATGTGCTCTTGTAAGCTACAATTTGCATACGTGAAATGAGGTGGGGTTTTTTTCTATAATGATTAGCGGTTCTGGGACAAGCCCAGAAATCCTTACTCAGCTGCAACTCCTGATACTCGGTCATTGTTCATATATTCATAATATGAATGGGACTTTTGCATTAGCTGAGTTTCCAAAGACCATTTCTTGCACCAGTACGGGTTTCAGCAGTCTCTGGGGCAAATCTCTAGCGCTCAATGCCGCACTCATCACCTCTTGCTCCAGAATCAGGATGTAGTGTTTCGGGGTGGGGGGGAGGTCCCTTGGAGCCACTGCCCAGCTCTCTTTGCTTGTTAAGTCACCATGCCGTTGCTGGCACTCCTGGGCATTTCTCTGGGGAGCCCGGGAAGCCAGATGGTGTCTGCTGCTCATAGCAAAGCCCCTGTCGATGGCTGGGTACCTTCAGCCCCCAAAGCCCCAGCAAAGCACCCAGAAAGCTGTCTGCCAGGTCCAGGCTCTGCTCAGTGGGACCCGCTGCAGAAATGGCAAAGCATTGAGTGCAACGTTTTTTCCCTTGGGGTCAACTGAAGGAACATCTTAGTAAACATGATCATAATTGGTAGCAGTGAGAATATTAATTTGGCTATGGTTTTGCTTATGTCTGTGTGCACCCAAGTGGGGTCAGTCAGTGGCTCGGACCCGGAAGGTGCTGCAAGTTGGTGCTGGTATAGAAGCGTCCACGTGAAGAGGTGAATCTCTCGGCAGAAGGACTTTTTACTCTTCCCTGGGATGTTATGGCCTTGTTGCACTGTCTTAGCTCTCACGACCCAGCTTCTTTTACTAAGCTCAGTATGCCACGCTAAGGTCCTATCCCTCCCAAACTCAGTGCCTTTTCTGAAACCCGAATTAAAAATAACAACATTAATGTTGTTTCATTTCCCTTTGGTGGTTCTTTTTTGTTTGTTTATTTCCTTGTTGTGAGTTCCATTTATGACTTTGGTTTCTCTGATGCATAGGAAAATTTTGTGGCAGTTCTGCACAGACATTACTTCTAGGCAGCGACCTAAAACAAAACAGAGAAAGAGAAAAAAGAGGAGATTGCCTCTTAGTTACAGAACAGCTAGCTTGTTTGTATTGAAAAAGAGACTAACTCTTAAAGAATGCACTGTAATTTGTATCGTAGATCTAACTTGTGTGAGTCTTAAGGGCAGTCATGTGTTAGAGTGTTTGCAAAAATTAAAACTTTGAGATGCGGGAAGAGATTGAATTTAATTTGTAATTTGTGCAAACATTTTAATCTCCCTCACAGAAGACTTGTGAAGTTTCTTCAAGCCCAGAATGTTTAATTGTTCAGACAGAGCTTTTGCAAGGGGTCCAAGGTAAGCAGGGACAAACTCTCAAACCAAATTGCATCCTTGGCCTCTGTCCCTGTTTTGATCAAACCTGCGCTTTCCATCTCCACCACATGAGCTACCAAAGAAAAGTAACTGTGGTGGTCCTGCAATGTTGGCTGTGGCTTCTGAAGGAGGCATGAGCATGCATCAGATACAGGTATCCCTGCCTATCTCAGCTCTGTATGGCTTTTTATAAAGTGAAGAAATCAAAAGTACTGTAAGTGAGCCAGCATTACCATTGGATCCTAGAATGAGAAGGAAAAAGTGAATTTGGTCAGCAGCCATGTTAGACGCTCAATTTTGAGCTTCTTTGATGGTTCTGTGGCTACTTCAGTCCAAAAGAGAAATAAAAATGAAGTACCAGTTTATTGAATACCTCCCTGTCCAAAATGGCTGTGCCAGGATGGGGCATTGATGGATGCTCGCAGCAGTTCTGCAACAGAGGCTTTTCAGTGAGGAACATCGACAAAATGAACAGAACTGTTCATTTTAAAACATTGTTGGTTTTACCCTTGAGTGGTGTACCTCAAGGGTTCCTACTGGGACCAATACTATTTAATATCTTCATCAATGACATAGACGGTGGGGTTGAGCACACCCTCAGCAAGTCCGCAGATGACACCAAGCTGGGTGGTGCGGTCGATGTGCTGGAGGGAAGGGGTGCCATCCAGAAGGCCCTTGACAGGCTTGAGAGGTGGGCCTGTGCAAACATCGTGAAATTCGACAAGGCCACGTGCAAGGTCCTGCACGGGGGTCGGGGCAACCCCCGGTGTCAATACAGGCTGGGCGATGAGTAGATTGAGAGCAGCCCTGCGGAGGAGGACTTGGAGATACTGGTGGATGAAAAGCTGGACATGCGCCGACAACCTGCGCTCTCAGCCCAGAAAGCCATCCATATCCTGGGCTTCAAAACAAGAATCGTGGCCAGCAGGTCAAGGGAAGTGATTCTCCCTCTCCACTCCGCTCTCATGAGACTCCACCTGGAGTGCTGCGTTCAGCTCTGGCGTCCCCAGCACAAGAGAGCACAGAGGAGGGCCACAAAAGTGACCAGAGGGCTGGAACACCTCTCCCATGAGGAAAGGCTGAGAGAGCTGGGGTTGTTCAACCTGGAGAAGGCTTTGGGAAGATCTTATTGAAGCCGTTCAATATTTAAACAGGGCTTAAAAGAAAGCTGGAGAAAGACCTTTCACCAAGGACAAGGTACAGCAGTTTTAAACTGAAAGAGGGTAGGTTTAGATTGGACATTAGGAAGAATTTTTTTACAGTGAGGGTAGTGAGACAATGAAACAGGTTGCCCAGAGAAGCTCTGGATGCCCCATCTCTGGAAGTGTTCAAGGTCAGGATGGACTGGGCTTTGAGCAACCGGATCTAGTGAAAGATGTCCCTGCCTGGGGCAGGGGTGTTGGATTAGATGATCTTTGAAGGTCGCTTCAAACCCAAACCATTCTATCGTTCTGTGATTATAGGTTGTCTGGCTTGAAGCAGGTATGCTGAATGGTTCAACAGCATGAGGCAAGCTGTCTGAAAACAGCACAGACAGAGTCTCAAATTGGACTTTCAAAATCTCTTAAAATGCTCTTGAAATATTTCCGTGACTGTGGTGAGGCTCTGTTACACCCTCTTCAGCCACGTACCTGTTCTGAAGAAGGTACAGGGTTGGAGTGTGGCTTGCCTCAAAGGCACTCACCCAGACAATTTGGATGGTGTGCTCCTAGTAATACTGAATGGTGTGCCATAAACTGCCTATTTTATATTTTACACACACCCAGTCATCAATGGCTTCCTGCTTGGGAACTGTGGTATTCAGACACATTAGCAGCAGCAGCAGCAGCAAAGACATGTAAACACATTTACACCCATTAAGTCAAGGCCAGAAAAATGCTGGCCCATTCCCACTAAGAATATAATAACTTGCTCACTAGTGCAGGTCCAGCTCATGTGCTGGGGTGGTTTCTGGAGCAGCCCGGACTGGTGGCTGCATCCCAAGGAAGTTCCATGACGTTGGGGCTGACTGAAGTATGGGCCAATTGCAAGGCCATTGCTGTTCTCTTCTTTCTTCTGCTCTGTTGTGTGTTTGAGGGATGATGGCCATTTAGGTCATAGTTTATTTCTGGTGTAATGTTTGTTTCTCAAAGTCACCAACGGGTTGCCAGTTTCGCTATTCATGATGGACAGATGAGCAGAAATGATGTTGAAACCCACCATTGGGATCTGCTTGGGCAAAGCCCTGTTATTTCATAATTAGCTCTGATGCTTTTGGCCCAGCTGCTTAGGAATTGGCTCTAATCCTCTTACAAAGCCAAATTTCTGGGTTTTTTTTTCTTGGCTCTGGCAGTGCTCCTGCAGTAATGTGATGATGTCTGGCTCCAGGGATGCTTACAGTGAGTTTGTATGACCGGGTGATCGGGAGGCAGCAATTGTACCTAGACTGTCTTTAAACACAGCCTTCAGTGGAGTATGTTGCCATGTTTTTGTCTGACACCACAGGGTGACAGTTCTGTGACTGCAGTGCATCAGTCTTGCTCTGTATCAGAGTCGGTATTTTTGTACCTTCCTGTGTGTAGGTGCCAGCAGGCATCACTTCACAGGCAACTGAATGTACTGTAGTATCAGTGCTCCCCACTGAAGATTTCCAGAGTGCTCCAGAATAAGCTCCAAATGGCTGAGAATATGGGGAGTGAAACCAGACTCTGTTTATTTGCTTATTCATTGATCTACTGGTTGATCTTTAATGCGTTTTGGGGATTTGTGTGGGTTTTTTTACAAAAGGCAACCTGCTATTGCAGCTCCAGCCTCAGTAGCCTTAGAGGACTTCTACATGCATTTTGCAATGGGTCTTTGAAGGCAATGACTCATCGATGGGTTTGGCCTGACTCCATGGAAAAGTGATTTTGATCCCTTCCAACAAGGGGCACTACTGCCAGTCTGTGTCAGCCAGCACACTCTCTGTTCTCCTTCTGTGTATTCACATTTCCCATGAACCCACGACAAATCTGAGCATGTGTGTGGCAGTGTTTTTCTTTCCTAAGCTAAAAAATGCAGTAGCAATGGTCCAAGTCAAGCCAAACTTAAGCACTTGGATACTTTGGGAATATTCCTGTTACAACAGATAGGAAAACTTCCATTGCACGGAATGGATTTTGCAAATCCAAGTGAAAAGCAACAAATGGAAAGCTCATTAGAATATAGTCATTAATTCTTGAGCTAAATTAACAAAGTTAAATATAATTTAGTTAATTTCTTAGTGTAGGTCTGCCCGATCCGTTAACAGGAGTTTAAAACAGCCACCCTGTGATAACCACATTTCGTAAGAGCTGCATCAAAAGTGCTTTTGCAGAAGGTCAGCCCTGGATCCGTGATATTTTGGGCTACCCCATGCTCTTGGGACCACTTTCAGTGTTTAACGTGCAATGAATAAATAAGCACTTCAGAGCCCTTTTTCTTTTTTTCCTTCTTTTTTTTCCTTCCTCTGAGTGTGAAAGGCTCTGAGAAACAATATTGGCAGCAGGAACACCTTGTGCAGATCAGAAGAAAAACCTCTCCTCTGACTTGAGCTGAACTCCTGCTAATTACATGGCTGGAGATGGACCTTTAGGGAAGCTGCTCCACGGCATTGTCCTGGGCAATCCCCACCAAATTAGGGCCAGTCAGGCCGAATGCGAAGAGAGTGGTGATTACCGAGATTATTTTCTTTTTAAACATGCTCCTTAGCTCTACTTTGCTGGGTGTTGGTTTTCAAAAGGGACTTATAATAAACGTGGGCCATCTATATATAGCCCAACTTTTGTTCGTTTGCACAGTTCAGAAAGCCTACTGTTTGAGGTTAGCCTTGAGTAAACTTGTACCATTTACTTTGGAGCATTTCAAAGGGAACAAAAACACAAATCATGATGAGGCTAATAAGAAGTTTGGGTGTTTAGTTTAAATGTGTACACAGCAATCATTGTAGAGGAAGTCCTTCTCTTTGGGAGTACATTATTATTAAGCAGCATTGCTGTTTGCCTGGTTTTGTCTGGTCCGCAATTTGCATTCACTTGATGGATTGCCAGGGTCGGAGGTGCACTACTTGGGAAACACTGAAGTGCCGTCTCAGCAAACTCTTAAGAGGAAGGGAACACTAATACAAGCATTTGCCCAAACTCCTTGAGTCTTCTTAGGCTTCCTTAGGCTGTGCTAGATCAATATGACAGTTTGCTAAGAAGCTTTGGACATGCATTCACAAACTCTCTCTATTGGCTTTCTTGGCATGTTATTCAGGAGGTAGCTGCTAGTGAAACATGTCTGCTAGCCGCACAGAAGATTTATACATGCATTTTCTTCTCCTGCTAAGTGATTTATTTACTAGCAATAATGCCTTGCAGAGCTGCTTGGTCCAGTTTGCAGAACTCATTATGTCGGCCCTCAACAACCTATAGATGAATGGGATCTCTCTCTCTCTCCCCCGCTCTTGTTCCCCGCCCCCACCCCCCCATCCCGTTTTTTTAACTGTGGTCACGTGGCTCCAATCCTCCGGTTCGGTGGAGTGAGATGATGCCAAGCTGGTGAACATTTCTTTCCATACTATGCACAGTGGTAAGTTCTCTTGTGCCACCTGTCTCAGAGCAACGAAGGGGTTTGCTTGCTTGCTTGCTTGCTTGCTTGAATTGTAATCGTTTGCTTTCTGACTGCGTACTGTCCGTTGCTTGCAAATGGACAGGCTTATATGGGAGACAGTTTACACAGCTTATTTCCCGTGATTTACAAGCCCTGCAAAATAGAGCAAAAAATGTAATATTGCAGAAGTTCCTAATGGCAAAAACTTTGCACTGGCCTTTACTCACAGAGCACTCAAATCTCTTCTGTTCTCGTTCCGCCAGAGTCTCACGCTGGTGCCTCTCAGCCTTCCCGCTCGCTGGCTGGCTGTAATTGCTGCCTCTCCTGAGCACTTGGTGAGATTCAGCCCTTTCGCTTCCCACTGGTGGAGGATGGGAAATCGGCCGCTCTGACAGCTCTTGCTGTCGATCCCTCAGCCGGGGAGGTTACGCAAAGGTGAAAGGTGACCAGATTATTCACGTTTTTATCTGGGAAGCACTAGCAGTGCTCTTCGTGTCACTTACAGGAGGGATGGAGGCAGTCTGGGCTCAGACGCGCCAGGGTTTTCGCGTTCCCCTCGAAGCCCCGTGGCCCCGTCTGTGGGGAGGTGCTGGCCCGGCTGTGGCAGGGCAGAGCTCCCGGCTCCCTCCACGGCTGCAGGCAGCCTGCCTGCAAAGCGAGACCTCTCCATCCGCGATGCACTGAATTTTCACTTAGCGATGGTAAGTGCCGTTCAAGATTTGGGTCTTCCCATCCTTTTGGGGAGTGGGGAGCCTCATCCCGGTCTTCCTACTTCACCCGAGTCTTTGTTTAGGGAGCTCCCCGGCACATTTGGCATCGTCCCCTTCCCCAAATGCCTGAACAGATATATGATTCCTCGGACATGTGATCTAAAAATGTTCTAGGGCATCTTAAACTGTTTTGCATTTTATTAGCCCTGCCAAGTTCTAAGCACACCTTGAATAAATTCATAGTTGGTGGTTGTGGCATATGTACCTTGGCTATCGTGGGTGGATAAAAAATGTTTTATACCCCTGAGGAGCAGCAAAAGAGCTTGCTCGCTCCATGCAGCGAGAGGAGTGAAAAAGTTGGATTAAATCATGTCTGTCTGCCTGTGGTTGAACTAGCAATGAGGCATTTTCAATCAGAGGTCAGGGCCGTGGTCAAATTTCTGCTTCACTTTTTGCTTGCCGTAATTTTCCCTCATACCAGATTCTCTGCAAAACTCCAGGACCGAGACACTCTCTGTGTCTGACCTTTTGGGGCAGGATTTTTCAGACAGTCCTGTTTCAATTGAACTCGCTGCCAGAGCATGCAGGAAGGAAGTGACATGTGTTAGTCATACACCCCGGTGTGTGTTTAGCATCCAATTTATGTACAGTCCAGGAATAACCCGGCATAATTCTGCAAAGCTGGACTCATGCTTAGATGTTTTGATGTTTGGGCTAGGAGGGGATTTCTTCATACATGAAACAGGCTTTCAGCGCTCGGGAAGGATCAATACCTCCCCCCCGGGGAGCTCAGGCAATGAAAATATTTTTGCAATAGATGCTAGAGCTCAACCTGTGCGCGGGTGTCTCGGGCTGAGCGAGTGCATTTCAAAGCTGGAGTTTACCTGCGTTTACCCACCCAAGCCAGACCTGTCCCGGGGGGACGCGGGCATCACTGCCCCGGCTTCACGGGCAGCATCGCGCCCCGGGGTCCGCTGATGTATGCTGGTTCGGGGGGGAGCATGTGCCACAAAAGGCAGATTGTGAGAGGTGTGGGTAGAGCCTGAGCATGCTCGCCTTACTCACCAGCCCTTGGAAAGGGCGCCGGGGGCAGCCGCGCCAGGCTTGACATCTTGAAACAACATTAATTAAAAGTAACTTTTTAATCCTTGAGGGAAGAGAAACCAGAAGTGACAGTCTCCTGGCTACAGCCCTTCGGTTTTAATCCCAGTTTTGACTTTTTGCCTGGGATCGACAAGCCACAGAGAACAAAAACATATTTTTAAAAGTTTCTTTCAAGACAGATGATTGTTAATCATGAGGGTGGGATTTTTTGTTGCCTTTTTTTTCCTTTTTGACTGCTGCCGGTCTGGAGGAACTGCAACAGCAAACAGCCTCGCTGTAAATGGGTATCGTTCTGCTCCTATACCTAGAACAGTGTTTCTGCTCTTCAGCAATCACAGTTGTACGTTGCTTCTGGCTGTTTTGGGGACATCACGCTGCTATGCAGGGTGGCTGGTCCTTTGCACCACATGAGCTTGATGCTGGGACGGTCTCTGTGAAGGGTCCTTGACTGTGGTGCTCTGTGGTGGGAGGGACTGGGATGAGCCAGTATTTGGATCCACGCAGTTGGATATCCTTGAAAATGGGCTCTTTGAAACCAAACTGGAAGCAGAGTGGTGCAAGAGAGGTAGGAGATACCACTTCTCTTCTTGCTGCAAAATCCCACCCTGTTTTCCCTCTGACACAACGTACTAGTCAGCACATCTGCTCCCTCACAAGGACAGTGGCCCTTTAGCGACTGGGACCACTTCAACAGACCTTCTCTTCTCAGCTACCTGTTAGAGCAGCAAGCCCAGGATTTCCAAATAACCCATTGATCCAAAAATGTGTGTGCAGTACCGCAATTAACATTCCTTCTGAGCGCCTTGCACTAAGCATCTCTATATGTGTCTTGAAGGAAACCTCTCAGAGATTGTCTTTTATGGAGGAGTTATAAGAGATTTCTTATGGCTGAGTTCACCTATAGAAAATACAGAATTGTAAGTCTATGTAGTTCAAGAAAGAAAATGAATTAGCCAGACCCAGACAAGAATAAGTTAACAGTACTCACTAAGGAGCCTTGAGTGGAATTAGAAAAGAGAAAAATGGCCTGTTGATAAAAACAAAAGCCTAAAAACTTGAAGAAACCCTTCCTTTCCCCCATCCCCATCTAATCAGTCCGGGACAGAGCGGGAGCGGGGGTAGGAGGGAATGCAGGATCTACTTGATGCCAGTGGTATATCTCTTCCTTCCCTTCTTTATTTGACCCTCTTTTAGAGGAATGTTTAGCAAAGCTGTTTATTTTGCATAAACCCAAGTAATAACGTGGCCCCGGGTGACAGGACCTGAATGAAGATGACAGCAGTTTGATTTAACGATTAGCCACCTGACCCAATAGCACCTCTGGAATCTCAACTGCAGAATAAATTCCCATTCTTCCCGCATGGGCTGCATGTTAATCACGGGAAGAAAAGCAAAGGGTGGTTGCAATAGGGCCATTGTTCCTGGGGGCGAAGGCTTGAAAAGAAATTGCCCGTCCCTGCCTGCTTTGTGCTGGCTTCACGCTGAGTCTTGGACACTCAAGTTTCTTTTACTGCTTCTGTATCCCCCCTCCGACGAAATACTGGTTTCCAATGGGGCAGATTCGGTCAGATTCATTCACTGAGGGACTGGCCTTCTCCCTGAATTATCACTATATAGTTTCTAATATTTTTTTTTAGCTGAAAGTCAGCGCTCGCAGCGCGGGAGTCTCTCTATTTGCAGAGTTAGTGGAGCGAGCCGCTGAGGGACCCCTGCTTTTTCCAAACGTTCCCTAAAGCAGCTGAGCAAAGTGGTAGGGCTTTGTTTTGAGGGAAACCAATTTGGGGAAAATCTTGCTGTGCTTTTTGTTTCCTCCCTCCCCTCCCCTCCCCCTGCCTTCCCAACTCTTTCAAAGCCTCTGCATTAAGCACGGTTGTAATGGTACAACCCTCGCCTTAGCGGGCTAATATTCACTTACAGTTCAGCCTTCAGCTTGGTAGCACAGGGAGAGATGTGGCAAAGGGGAATTAAAAAATGATTGCAAAGTCAATGGTTTAAAGAGTAATTACAGAGTCATTAAAGGTTATTACGAGGAAATGTTCAGCTGAGCAGTGATTAGCATTCCTGATACCTCAAGTTCACCGTGGTTTGAGGGCACAAGTGAGACGAGTTGTAGAGGTCTCTGCCGCGAGGGGATGGAAGTGGCCCCCAGCCCTGCAGCTCCTCTGGGGCTCGCAGCCGGGCGCCCGCTGCATGCCTCCTGCCTCCCTCGGGGCTGCCGCCTCGGCCGTCAACTGCACCTCAGGATCGTAACCAGCTCCAAACTACACACCACCATGCTCTGCCCAGAGCAACACTCGCTTGGGTTAGCTTGTGGCTGGTGATCCCAGCCAGCCATTCAGAGCTGCCTCAGTCCTTCCCCACTTCCTACCCATGCGAAAACCTTCCGGTGCCGTCAGGATTCAGCCCTCTCACGACATGGGTGGTAGAGGACTGTGTGCTGCCGTTTACACCTGCAAATAATTTCAGAGGTTACAACGCCCATCAGGCAAATTTTTGAAACCAGCACCTCAGCATCGCCCTTGCACAGTCACCGCGATGCACTTGCGTGGCCGTGTCACCCCAGTCCCCAGAGCTGCTGGGGTCTGGGGTGCTGTCCTCTACACGGATGGACCTTGCTCAGCCCCAGCGGGAAGCTGGGAAAGCCTGCTGTCCCTCCGTACTGTCATTGTGAAAGTCTTGAGGAGCAGCAGGAGCAACCAGTGTTGTTTCTTGTGTGTTTGTGTTTGTGTTTTCGTTTGCCCATATGCAATGAAAAAAACCCACAAGTCAAAGTCAGGTCTGTTGTGTCAGTGCACGAAGAGTGAAAAACTGGCCAGAGTCCCTGACGTTTTATATTGAGGAAGGCCAAGTAAGTATTTAAACAGAGAAAACACATAGGTAAAATAAAACTAAGTATTAATGACAGTATTAGCAATTTACAAATATTTAGGTACAAAGCAGGTACTGCTCTCATTGCTCAGGCAGTTGGCTTCTTGTCTGTGCTGCTGTTTGGATTTTCTTTTGAGCATTGAAAAGGGCATTAATATGTTGCCAGGAAATATTATTTCCAAGGTAAATTAAAAAAAAAAAGAAACGGGCACAGCAAGCCAGAGGGAGCCCTGAGATATACAGAGGCAGACCCCAACGGAGCCCGGCGTCAGGGCAGGAATGCGCTTACGCTCGAAGGGGAGCAATGGACAGGCGCATCTGAGGTGGGTCTCTGGGCCAGTAAGGCAAACTCAGCCTTTCTTCTTGGGTAAAATAAAATGTTTTCAAGTAGAAAGAGGTGTATTTTTAAAAAAACAGGGATGATAAAAAGCTAGCTTTTTGCCCTCTGAGGGCGAAAAGCACTTAGTTTGCTTACCAACTGACACCTCGGGGGGAAAACACTGCTGCCTTTTCACCGCCCCGCTCCCCGCATGTCTCCCCCAGACGGACAGACAAGGCACGTCCCGCCAGCCCGGCCAGCTTCCCGGGGATCGCAGCCCGTCCAAAGAGAGAGGCTGTGCTCTGAGTCTGTCCGGGCAGCTGGTATTCATTTATGTTTTACAAGAAAGCCTCTCACTGCAAATAGCTTTTGCAGATCTCTAAGATGTCGGAGCGGCGTAGGGAGGGAGGCCGCATTTTTGGCTGCACGGGGCTCACTTCCGCAGCGCTGCTCGACACTAGCCTCCGCTTTTCTCCCCCGTCGGATCTGTGCTAGTCTGCTGCCGGCGGGGGGATTTTCACGCTGACATGACCAAAGCTCATCCAAACACATTCAGTTAATTCAGTTGATTTAATTATTCTTGTAGGCTGCTTCCACCCTCTGTTTGTAAATCCCGTGACATCTGAGACGGGGAGCGGTGGAGGCGAGACTTTGTATCCCCGGCTTTTGAGGCCCAGCAGTGTCAGAGAGATAACCAGGCGTCATAGCCCAAGCCATGGTGCACGATAACTGCTTTATGTCTGAGCTAGGGGCACTTCTGAGGCCGTCAGCTTTGCCAAAGTATCAAGGATTGAAGCAGAGCCTCTTGCTGCTGGTGCAAAAGAGTCAGCTCCCAGACCAAGAGCTGGTTTGGGGCCAGGAGGTGGGGGTTTGCAACATGCTGAGTGAGCAAGAAGTTACCCTTCAGCAAGCAAAATAGCAAAAGAGAAGGACCCCCAGCCACTGCAGGCATCCGGAAATATTTGTCATCTGGGTTTTTTCCCCCCACTGATGGGAAGAAGGGCAGCCATGGGGTAGCTGTTATGTTTAGCCGAAAAAAAGACATTGGGGGTAAGAAAGACCTGACTCAAGCAGGCATTGCCGTTAGCCCGGCTGGCTGCTTCCCAGCCTCCCTACGGCTTCCACACTCCGCTGTGCCATGTTGGGGAAGGGGGCTCCACACAGCATCGACACAGGAGCAGGAGTATCAGCTTAGGTCGAGGTCAAGGTCTGTCTACCTCTGGCTCTGTCTTTCGAGAGGGGGGAGCACCCAGTTGCAGGGCAGGTGTGCACGCAGCTTCCCAGCGGTGTTCTCACAGCCTTCCAACTCTTCCAGTTCAAGGACTGTCTGAATTGCAGGTGGCATCACAGGATTTTTCTTCCATGAATTCGTAGCGTCATTTCTGAAATGTCATATCCTTTTAGTGCGAGCACCGTTCTACAGCGAGGAGTGCCACCGCTTAGCTTTGCAGTGTGTAAGGGAACGCCTTTGATCGGCTTAGCCTGCGTCCTCTCCGTGTTATTTGGTGGCTTGCAGGTCTTGCGCGGGAAGAGACTGTGAACTAGCAACCTGTAGCGCTGTCTTCATCCCAGCCACGACTTGCTGAACCTCCTTCGGCTGGGTTTTTTTTTGCAAACTGATGAGCGTAGGCCTGCTCACTCTTTGCGTTGAGCCTCATCACAGGAGCAGAGCTCAGTCTGCCGAACCCAAAGTTCCTCTCTTTTAAGTGCCTGAAGTAGGAAACGGGTCTCTCCAGGCCTCCTGAATAGTCAGAGGAGAGAAAAAGCCTCCCTCTGGCAGGAAAGCCAGGCCACCCAGTCTGATCCCCTTGTCTTTCCTCTTTTTCTCTGTATTGTCTGTATAGGGAGACTCTTTACATAGAGACCTACAGGGTTCAGGTGGTGTGATTGTCGCCCTGTAAGATAAACAGCTCCTATCTGTGACTTTCAAAAGGACTGAGTGACTGGGTGCTGCTTGGGTTTTGGTGGGTTCCTACCAGCTAAGGTAGGGTGCTGTTGGGTTTTGGGGGTTTTTTCTTTGTTTTGTGGGTTTTTGCTTTTGTTTCTGGATTTTTTTTCCAAGGAATGGGTGCAGGACACATCTTAGAAAACAGTCCCCTCTGGTTATGTACCGGCGATTGCTGGTCTCCTCTGAGAATTCAGGCTATACTGTCTTTTCTGTTGGCTGCTAATGGTATGTAGTCCTGTATTCATAGTGAGCCAAATATATAGCTTCATGGTGGGAGTCCTTTCTGCATGGCTTGCCCTTTCTGTTTGTATTTTGGTTGCAGGGGACTTGCAGTCCCTCCCTCAGACATATCCTCCAAGGAGCAGTATGTTTTACCTTAGAAACAAGATGCAAACAGAAAGACGTGTTCCCTGCGTAGTTAATAACACCGATGACGCTCAGCTCGCTGTGCAAAATGCCTGGGGCTGTACAGAGGTGTTTTGTGCAGACCCGCGACCTGCTGGCTATCCACTTTTTCCCTGAAAATATTCTGTGTGAGTGATGGTGCAAGGGGAAAATGGAGGAGTCGGAGGAAGGGCAGGAGCCAGGGATACTGGGGCAGACGCTCGGCACATCTCTACCAGCTCATCCCCGACCTCTGCATTTTCTTGCCTTTCCCTCTCCCGTCTACCTGGCGGCGGCGGCGGCGGCAGGGCTGGGAACGCAGGCGGGCGCCAGTGGGAATCTGCAGCCCTTCTTTGAGTTCGACCCACCCAGGGTCTGAACATGGGTCTCCATGGGTGAATGATCAGTGCCTTAAACAATTGCGCTGTGCTCTCCCGGCATCTAATTACCAGGACAAAGCGGTCCATAATAATGGATATTGCAGAATAGCTTATTCTCCTGGAGGATTTGATCCAAACTCCAATGAAGTCGGTGGAAAGACTCCCATTGATTTCAATAGACTTTACTTCAGGCTGCTAGCGTGCTGTTGGTTGCTTTGCCGTTAACCACAATGCACTTTTTCAAAACTTTTTCATTTAAGAGAAGATCTCAATATCATAAATAATTTACTCAGAGCAAGGAAGCACCGTCCTTTTCAGAATGACTGTCCCTCTATCTTTTATTGTGATGTTGATTGCTAGGAAAATAGCATCACTTTTGAATATTGCCTAGTTTAGCTTTAGTAATGACAATTGGTAATTGCTTGCATTTTTTTATTTTCCAGTAAGTAAAGCTGTTCAGGAGTTTGTCCTAACATCATACCATTTCAGGAACCTGGCAAGATATTTTATTTGCTTCCTCTGCTGAAAGCACACACGAGGACTGACATATACACTACAACACTGTTCTCCTGTGCTTTCGCTCCTTGTGGCTACAGACTCATTAACATTGCTGCGTGTAAAAGACTCCTAAGACCTTTTTTTTTGTAAACTAAAAGTTTCCTCATCTGATACTTTCATGAGTCTCAGGAAAATATTTTGATATAAACTGATGGAGGAACAGTGAAAATTTTTATAATTTGTGTTACGTATATATTTAAAAAACATGTAATGCTTTAAAATTCTTATGGTCCCATGGGATTCCCTATCACCGCACACTACTCTGGGAAAAAAATGCGCTTTAAATGCATCATTTTCTTTAGGAAACTAAAATTCTAAAAGTTGATGATGTTCCTGTGCAGCTTCCTGGTTTGACCCTGGTTAGCAGGAGGATGTGAGATGACAATGCCTTGGTAAGGACTTTGGCTGAAGGTGCAACATCCAGGGGGTGAGCCTCAAAAGTGGCGGGGGAGGCGCAGCCTTGACCTGCAGGGTGAAGGTGTTGGGAGGGATGGTGTACATCTGGGAGGGGGAATGCTTTGGGGTGCCTGAGGGTGGTGGAGACGTGCCCAAGAGCAGCGGTGATGTGCCTAAGAGATGGAGAAGGGCTTCAATGCGGGGACTGGCTCAGAGCTGGGAATTCCCTAGGGAAGGAGCTGGAGAGGGCCCCAGAGGCAGAAAAATGGGACACCCACTGCCATCGTGTTTAGGGGGATGGTAGAGAGGCCAGAAATGAAGCAAAAGATGAATATCAAGAGCAGGACATTCAGAGCTGCCCCGGAGGAGGGTGCCTGGGAGAGGACAACCAGGGGGTGTCTTCCTCCCAGCCAGGTGCCACCAGCGTGGGTCACGCAGCTGCTGAGCATAATCCCGTACTAAACCCAGAATATCATGAGCTACCAAAACCAGAGGAAGATAGCCAGCAGCAGGAGGGAAGGTTTCACTGCCTCTTTGTTACCTGCTGGGCCAAGGATGGGGGCTATCGGCACAGGAAGAAATCCTCTGTGATTCCTGCACAGGAGCTTGTCCCAGCTCAACAGGCAACATTGGGCTGTGTGTAAACTTTAAACTACAGCCATCCTTCCACATGAGTGTACAGGTGCCCGAGCAGTGCTTTCTGTCTGCCAGGCAGACAAGCCCGAGGGACGAGCTGCACCGAGCGCCATGCTCAGCCCGACGTCCAAGAAAAACAGCGCGCTTCGCTGCCAAGAAAGCGACAGCTAAATTTGTCTTCAAACTACAACGATTTGGAGCAGGATCCCTGCAAGGGGAAGCTGGTTCGTCACAGTTCAGAAGATTATTCAAAACGCGTGAAATTTGCGTGGAATTTCCTTAATCTGCCTTTACAGGAAAATTCCTTTCCCATTTCCTGAGGGCAGGCCTACATTGTTGAAGGCAACATTCTTTAACGGGGGGGATATCGTTTATTATAAAGGATCATGGGTCAAAGTATCTTAACCCAGATCAAGGGCAAGGTCTGTGGGGACTGCCTGGAGCCTTTCGTGGTAACTCACAATAAAGAGCCAATTATAGAGTGAGGGGCTGACACCAAACCCATGCCGTGGCTGCAGATGGCAAATGCACCTACTTGGGTCGTGCATCTTGTAAAGGGAGAAATTACAGTAGGTTCAAATTCTTGAGCTGGGTGACCATGGCTAGCAGCCTAATTATGCCTTTCCAAAGTGAAATCCATGTTGCTTAACACTCACTGTATTTTTCTCAGTAGTTTAACCTTGATATCTTTCCTGGGATTAGAGAGTGATGAAAGGTTGAATTATTTGTCTCTGAACTCCCACCGCGAGCAGTCTGACTGCATCTGTTCAAGTTCCTGGTTTCTCAATGTTGGTGTTGCATGCAATGCTCTGAGGGTGTTAGGCACTAAGACTGTATCACTCTAAACTACTGTTACTCACTTGGGATGCAGTTTGCTGGTTTGAAAGAGACAGCAGTTTCAGGAAAAAAAATAGGCAGGTAGGGAATCCCATGTAATTAAAACAAAATTTAAAAATTAAAGGGTTTGCATACGTATGCATGGATTTCTGTCCAAGCTTTTTTGAAGCCATTTGTGAGCACTGGTATAGTTGCTGAAAGATTTTTGCAAAACTAAGGGCAATTTTTTTTTTTTTCCATTTTGCTGCTGGGGAAACTGAGGCCCAGCTTGGAAGGGAAACCTCTCAAACATTATTAAGTACAGAGGTACATCTCTGGCTCAGGACCCGAGGTGGGAAATTGCCTGGGGGGAGTATTTTGGAGTATTGTGGTGTGTGTCTTCTGGTCTTGGGGTCTTCTCTGGGAGACGGCCACTTCTAGAGATGGGACACCTGGAGCCTTGTCTGACCTGGTGGGGCTGCTTGGAGGTCCTCGAGTATTGCTGGGTATTGCAGCGGCTGGTCAGGAGGTTGGGAGAAGGAGGAGGAGGACACCAAATGTACCACCCGCTTCTAAGTAGTAAAATCGGCTTATTGCGCTGTTTTGGAAAGCCAAAGAAAGCTGTAGACCCGTGTTTCATTCCTGTTTTGCATGTACGCTTCCGACACGTCCGGCTAACTGGCCAAGCCGGGCGTTTGCAAACGCAGCCCTGGTGCACGGAGAGCTCTGCAGGGGAGTGCAGGCTGAGGGAGGTTAGCAATGCGTGGGATATCTGTAGCTGCTCTAAGTGCCAGGCTGTGCTAGGAGGTACTGTAACCTCTCCCTGTGTCATTAAGGCTTATCATTGCCACAGACAGTGATTGGAAAAGGCTTTTTGCAAGGCTGAACTGTAAGCAATAAAACTTGCATTCTGATACAGGCATAGTGCACTTAGCTAATAAAAATAGCCTTGGTGTCAAAAGGTTTCTGTAAATGTGGCTGAAGATATTAGCGGTCGCTGTGTTCGCCTTTCACTTCCCTATAGACCCAGGATGAGCTGAGGTGATAAAAATGGGCTTTTTGTTTCCACTGGGAGCCAAAGTCGTAGAACTTTACTTAGGATGCCGAGGGAGCAGTCCTGATGTTTCCCAACGCAGATCATCTCCCTGCTCTTTCCCCCCTTCAGCAGCCCAGTCATACTCCCAGACACGACGGGTTCAGTCTCGGGCGTCCCAGTGTGGGCAGCAGAGTTGCCCTTTCCTCCTGGCCCTGGGCGGAGGGCTGGAGCGCGGGTGACGTGCCTGATGTGGGCGGACGGAGACCTGGCCCCGCCTTTCTCACCGCCTGCGCGTGACCGGGCTGAGACTCTTGCGTCATGTTGCTTGAAAGTTCAAGCTATGAAAAGAGAGGGATAACCGCACTGTGATGGACACGAGGATGTGCACCGTCACTTCCCTGAATTGAGAACTGTTTTCCAAAGTCCGGATGGGCCTTCCAGCCCCAGCTGGAGCTCCATTAATTCAGTGGAACTGCTTGCAAACTACGGTATTACCGGACATAAGTAAGTGTAGCAAAACTGGACTTACAACTAATAAATTGCGGCTTTCTTGGGACCAGATGTTGAAAAAAAGAAACATCGTGTAGTTGAAGGTGAATGTTGATTTGACAACAAACCATTATTTGACAACGGAGCCATTAATGTCCCTTATTTGCCCTACTATCAATAGATTTCTTTCATATGATCACATAGTCATTTGAGTCAGAGGAAAGTGTATTAACCAGTCTGCCTGCATTTCCCAGTTGTATGTCAACTACACGGTGTTTGCCAGGAGAGGTGACAAGCGTGCCTGTGAATTGGATTATACTCCAAAGATCCCTTGTTGGCTGGGAGCTGTGGTTGCAACAGTTAATAATGATTAGCACTTACATGTACTGGCAAAGCTGTGTTTGGCAAATCTTTTGGGCTATGGATGTGGCGTGTGTTGATACTAGATGAGACAAAGTCAAGAGAAGATAGGAGAAGAAGGCACCCCGAGAAATGGAGAAAACCCAGTAATCCAGAAAATCGTTGTGCCCACAAACTTGTTTGCTGGCCAACCGAATAACTGAAAATCTCATAGGGAAGTGCGTGAATAATTAAACGTAGCCATGGCCATTTGTGGCCATTGTAGTTCAATTAATAATTTATAAAGGTATCTGCCATAGCCTGTCTTCCCCTTCCATCACATCATAGCTTCCTCCGCTCTTTTCCTTCCTCCTCCTCTTCTCCCCCGTCGTTTAGTAAATGAACATGGCAGGATCTGCGGTACCAGCTGATGTGTGGAGAAATGGGATAGGGTCCTGTGAACCCAGCAGTGTGGTTAGATGTGCCGTCACCTCAGTCAGTCGTGGCTTTGACAACCAGCACGATGCCAGCACATGTTCATCTGGGCCTTTCTTTCCTTCCTCTTCCTCAGCAGCCCTAGCCATGTTTCAAGGTGCTGGTGCATAACCTGGCACGCTTGGTCCCTGAGGAACGAAGTCACTCTTCTTGCAACGTGGTTTCTTTGTCTCCCCAGTCCCTGACCCAGATCCCTTCTCTGTTTAAGTGCACACAGGCATGTTTGCCTACAAGTGAAGAATTGTGAAATTGGGATTGGTAACGGGGAAAATGCTTATTCAGGTGTTCAAAGGCATCTGCCACTGGAGCTTTGCTGCTCAACTGAGGATGCTGACGGTGCTCCCCAGCAGCGGGTGCCCCGTCCTAGGGACGTGTCCAGTTTATACCGATACCTGCCCTTGTGGTGCTGGGTGAAGGAAATCATCCTCGTACTGGGGGCCAGGAAACAGCCTCCGTGAGCCACTGCTGGTGAGGTGGCACAGGTGATGTGACATGTGATGACGTGAGTGTGGAGATTAAGGCACCGTGGCTTCCTCAGCTGTCAATACAGCCTCATTCACACGCATTAGAAATTCACTTTTAGTTTTCAGGAGGATATGTGGAAAAGTTCCTCTAAAATGACTCTCAACGAGCGTGCCACTGGCTCAGAGGACAAGCACTCATGTAGGCCATATTTGAGTTATCAAACCCAACAGCTAGAGGCAAATGTCAGCTTATCATAACTGCTCTGTAAACAGAAATCATCGCATAATCTTTTGTCTCACCCATCACATCCAGGTGACAGCCCAGGGAGCCTATTAGCAAATGCCAACATGCCTGCCGCACCAGGGCGAGTTACGTGCCTGGGTTAAACACCGCAAGGGGAGTACAGGAGCCTCAGCAGGGTAACAGCAATGAGTCACCTGAAGTCAGAGAAGTGCTAAGTGATTTTCTCGTGGGAAAAACAGAGATCTAACATCACTGGGATTGAAATCTTTTTTTTTTTCTTTAAAGTTACTTATTGAAAATATGATGCATGATAAAAGGGGAGCACAGAAAGAGGGTGCATATACCCGTACCACTCTGGATGGGCATATTACAGCCTGAATTTTGCAGTGGGAAGATAAATTATAGAAGTAACCAGAGCCAAACGAATACCAGAGCCAGGAGTAAAATTGCAAGAATTACAGCACATACTTCAAAGTAAAGTGCTTGTACTAATAGCCTGATAGCAGTACCCGTTTCAAAGTTAGAAGTGTGTTGTCAGTAAAACACAGTGTTCACAGATGTTTTGATCTGCCAGTACTGCATTTCTGAAGAACTTAATATGCCCATTTTTGCAGTTGCCCTAGTTCGGGGGCTTAGTACACGAGCGGTTGTATAGATCCCATCCTGAAATGGCACAACGAACCCCAAGCAGTGGGTCAAAGCAAATCTAAGGGTCTTCCCCAAGCCTCTCCTACCAGGATGTCTGGCTGCTTTTCCAGTCCTGTGCTGCTCTGCAGGTGTTGCTACATTGCAGTTGTTGATTTTATATCAGAACAACACTGAAAATGAGAGGAAAGTCCAGTATGACGCTATATCCATTGTGCAGTGGCTTTCCAACTCAAAGCCAGTGCTAACATTGCTTTCAGCAGACGATGAATTAATAAATAAACCCTAAATGATATCTGAAGCTGTTTGCCATAGGAGGCTTCCCATCTTGCAGATCTCTCAATTTAGCTTGAAGCTATCGGCACACATCAGCTGGGCTCTGAATTGAGAGTGGGAAAACAGCTCCTTTTTCTGCTCACTGAGGACAGATGTTAATAGTCACATGCTGCAGAATCACCCAACTTGGAAGTTAAACGTGGTCTTTTACCAGTGGGGAATTTGCTGTCAGAAGTAGATAGAGTTTAAGAAAACCAAGCAATGCATTAGTCACAGATTAATAAAACCATCCCGATTTGTGCAAAACAGAAGTTTGAAGAGACCTGTTTCACAGTAAAAATACTCCTGCTGTCACAAAACTCTTTTGACTGGGGTCACATTTTGAAGTCCTTTCTTTTTCTGCATCCTTTAAGATTAGATGTTTTTTAATAAGAGAGCCTCTCCAAAATTGATTGGGCAGGTGGGCATGTGGGCGTGTTGTGGTGATCATTAGATTGTTTCAGTGCAGATGTCATATGGTTTATTCTAGCTTAGTTTAAGACTGTGCTTAACTTTAGTCCCCCAAATTGTCACTTTTAACCCAAGGGAAAGGGGGTTGCACAGGTTGTCTTAAATAATAAAATGCACATAAATGAAACAGCACAGTTTTTGTGGTTTGATCTGGCCAAAGTAATCTGCTTCACTTCCCAAAGTTATGGGATAGATTGACTAGCTGAATTAATATGGGGAGTGATACAGGATATTTGAACTCTTGTCAGTTATTTCATTCTGCTTTTTCCCAGCAGTAAAATGGATTTGTTCTGAAACCTGGAAAAGAAAGAAATAAACTTGGCAGATGTAGCCAGTTTATGATGTATTCTGAGTTTCTAGCCTGATCCAAACGTCACTGAAGTCTACAGAAATCTTTTGGGGGATTTCAAAAGGAATCTCATCAGCCTCTTGATTAATATGCTGGGGAGTGGGGGGGGGGCACATGTCTGGGGCCAAGGGAGTCTAGCAGATCTAATCCTTTTTTTTCCAGGGTTTGCATTCTCTTAGTGTACATCCTTTCATGCAAGTCTCTCAGTGTTCCCTGAACCATATGTATTTGGATTAGAAGGTAATATGAGAAGCGCTAGGAAAAGCTGGAGCCAAGTCCTATTTTATTGCAGGAAGGCCTCGAAGTGATGTGAGGAGGGACAGCCTGCCTGACATCTGGGGCTGTGGGAACATTGCTTAGTGGTTGCAATAGAGACAGGGGTTTCTTGTCAGTCCTGTTTCCCTCGTGTCCAAACTCTCGTACTCATGTGCCAACTCTGAGAAAATTTAGGGGTGGAAAGGAAATGGAGGACGAAGGAGGAGAGGTTTGCATCGTGTGATCTCCTAGCACAAGCCCCACTGCGAAGGATGCTCAGCAGGCAGGCATCTCGTCTCGGGGTGCGGGTGGACTAAGGCGAGTCGCAAAGCCTTGTGCTCTGGTGCACTTTGGATTTCAGTTTCATGAGGCAGCGTGTGTGACTTTAATCAAGCCGATTAAACTTGCTGAAGCATCTGGAAATAGAGACGAGTAATAATTGTAGCAGAATTCAGCATGCAGCATGTTTTAACTTTACAGTTATCTGCAGTGTTTTCTAGACTGGAAAATTTCTGGATTTTTCTAGGATGGGAAAGGCTACGACATGATGTATGGATACAAAACAGGCTTTGCATCTTGATTTATTCCTGATCTTATTATTGTGTGACAGGATCAGTTCTCTCTCAGGAGGTGGTATTAATTAATGTTTACAAAATATTTGCAGTTCTTGGGGAAAAATGCATCCCAAAACTCTGTTATTACTTGCACTATTTATTAGATGGCACCCGAGATGTGAAACCTCCTTCTTGTAGCTGTCTCTGACCGTGTTTCTGTGTACGTTGTGAGCTTTCAAAAAGCTTGCCTTTTAAAACCTTATTATTTTTCTTCCCCCCTCCCCCCCTCCCTTGAAGGGGGAGGGAATCACAGATGATCTTTCACATGATTCTTCCAACACTCAGTCATTCATCAGCAGAGACTTAAAGATAATAAACTTTTTGTTTCAGGCAATTACTTAATCTCGACAAACTCCAGTGTTAAGCAGGGCTATTAACTGAGCAGGCCATAAATCAGCGTGTTGCCAGGTGGGTGAGTCTCCTGAACTGCAATCACTCTTCAGGACCTTCCAGAGACCCCTTACAGTCTTAAGCACCCTCATTACACAAGCAGCATGCTAACAACCAGCACTTTGCATGAGCTGCCCGGAGAATCCGCTGCAAACTGCACTGGGACCATTTTTAACACCAGTCGGAAAATTTTCATACCAAGGCAGGATGATACATGGGAGTTATTAGCCTGCACCAAAACCACAGCTGGGTAAAACAGATAACTTCCTCACCCCTCTCCTCGTCAGACCTTCTGCTTAGTTAAGAGCAGCAGGCTGCCTTATGCTTGGTTAAAAGCCAGCTCGTGCAGTATCCTTTTAGTTTTTATGGACTAGGAGTGCTTTAGGGACTGATGTCCTGAAGCATGAAAGCTCCCAAAACTCTTCTTTGAAGGCTATGGAGATGCTTATCACCTGGGTACAAGTGCAAGAAAAAAATACCCAGCCCTGCAATTTTATCATGACTAGTGGAAAGCAGACATCTTTGCTTCCATTTCCAGAAAGAGGTTTGGTCAAAACGTACAGCAGACTCTGCGCGGGCCTTTTCCAGACTAGATTTGTTCAATTTTACAAAAAATATAAACAGACCTTTCATACGAAGGGGAAATTTTTCAAGCCAGTGCCTATAGGAACAGTTTGATTTCAGTTTGTTTTAGTGCCTGGAGGAGCATATGCATAAAGAAAGCAAACTCACTCCTGTGGTTTGGATTGGAGAGGCTAGAAATGCCAGCGCTGCTTTTGAAGCACAGCCTTGTCCTGAAAGATTGAGAAAGTCTTTGTAGCGCAAGGGGGTACGGGTGTCCCCGCGATGGCAGCAGGCAGCCCTGCAACGGGGGAGACCATTCAGGTAGGTCGGTGCTCAGGGCGGGCTGGCGTGCCCTTTCTTGTTGGCGCTGGCACCTGAGCTTTCATGGGATTTAGGTATCTGCTTGGGAGTTTTTCTTCTGCAAGGCAGCTTTCCAGCTCCCGCAGGTTGTGCCGGCTCCTTGAGCAGACCGCTCGTGGTACGCTACCTGATGGATTTGGGGAAATGTATTTAATTTGCAATGGCCGATCAGCCCACCTACTCCATATACGTAGTTTGGCCAGCACTAGAAGGAACCATGCCCCCCAGGAGCAGCACCTGGGAAGCTGGGCTGTGAGCATGAAGCTCACCCAGCTGAGCAGCAGCCCTCGGGAAGGGGTGAGTTGTCTCTCAGCAGGATGCACTCCTCCGTCCAGTCAGCCCTGCAGCCACACAAAAACAGCCTGGCCACCACAATGGAGAGTGCCATGACGTGGGGACAAGTGGCCAAGCGAGGTCAGGACTCCTGCTTTCAGTGGCAGCCTGGCCTGAAGTGGTTGCTGAACAGCAGCCTAAGGGTCTTTGCTCATTTGTGCACCACTGATCTCATGGTGAACTGGTTCAGGGAGTTGATCCAGCCAAAACCCCATGCAATAAACTTTTAGGTGATTAGTTTCCAACTGGATGAACTCCCTGAGCTGGCTCAGTGTGTGATTGCGTGAGTGCCAGTGCCACCTCCGGGGAGGGGTGTGAATGCGTGGCTGGGGGCGTGAGGCAGGGTCGATTTGAATGCTAAAAGACATCCCCATCTGTAGACCTGCTCCTAGGGGTGCAGCTTGGGATGACGCTCCTCAATAAGCTTTTATTTGCATGAGTGGAAGGAGCATGGTCAAGGCTCTGCTAGATTTGCTGTTGGAGGAAAAGTGTCATGCAGAGAGCACTGCACGATAGCTGATGTGCTCTCCCTCCTTTTTCATTCACTAGTTTTGCCCTTTGGTGATAGCTGATGTGCTCTCCCTCCTTTTTCATTCACTAGGTTTGCCCTTTGGTGCTTAAGCAGTCTTTCTGTCTCCAGTCTGAGGCTGCTGAACTTCCCCATCCCTCTGCATCTCACCAGCGGAGGAGATCCTGGGTTTGGTTGTGTTGGATGCAACTGAGAGCATCGGTGTCCTCTTGTGCTCCTGCTGCCTCCTGGTCATAAAAGCCAATATAATGCCTCTATCTAACGGCAAATTACGATTTAGCCTTGTATTATAGGCGATCTGAAGCAGTTGCACTTTTGAGAGCCAAGGAAAAGTTTGCTCAGATGTAAAACCAGGCTCTGGGAACAGCTGAGCTGTATGGAGCAGCACGTTCAGCTGCCTATGGACTCGCGCTCCGGTTCTCTGCTCCCCAGGGTCCCTGCCACAGGAGGCAGGACCTCACTTGCACGTGCATCAAATGTGTTTCTCTCCTCTTGGGGTACCCCGCATCTCGAGGACTTGGCAGGGTCTCTCACAGCCAGGTATTAGGGACTGCAGGAGAAAGGCAGGGGATATTGGGGAACACTCCAGGCACTCAGCAGTCGGCTGAGGTTCACACAATCCCTTTTCAGCAGGTGTTTCAAGCAATGTGGCTCCCACTGTGAAATGAGCCTTAACGTGAAATACACAGGGGAATGAAAGAGTTTGCCATACATTGGCCTGGTCCCAGACCAGTCAGTGGTAAATCTCCTTGGCCCGTTTTTTTTTGGAAATTGCTGCATCAGCTGGAGGTGCAGGCAGTTGCTGAATCCAGGATGCTGCTGGCTTCCCAGGAAGCAGGATGATAACAACTTGGAGAAAACTTCTCCCCTTAGACCTGCAGGCATTTTTTCTTCCGTGAACACGACTTTCTTGAGGGATCTGTAAGTTTGCATAGATGTTTTTGACATACTGATTCTTCTTCTGCTGCCCGTCCAGGCAGGCACAAGCTGAACCACCATCTGGTCTGCCCCCACCTCCCTGCCTGCCCCTCGCACGCTGGGATTTCTTCATCACTGGTTGGGATTTTTTTTGTTTTTTGTTCTTTTTCTTCTTTCCATTCTCTGGCAGCAGCTGTTGGGAGAACAAGCCCCAAGATCCATCTGGCCCTTCGAGCTTATCGGGCTGTGTCTTTTCTCGACAAAGCGGCAGTGGCCGCGCTTTCATACAAGAGTTACATTATATAACAGCAACTTGCTCGAAAAGCAAACTGCCTTTTATTCGCTTGTGCTGCCTTTCTCCCTTTAGAATTGCAGCCACAGCTGAACCACAATGTAGCCTCAGATCTGAGTCAGTCTAGAGGGCTGCTTTTCTCTTTTTCTTTTTTCTTTTCTTTTTCCTTTTTTTTTTCCTTTCCCTCCTCTGCTTTCTAGAGGACTTGGCACAATCCTGTGTTATTAGGACATAAGCCAGCTTGTTCTAGTGGAATTTCCTGTCTGATTTTAATTTCCCCCTCATTTTTTTTCCCCCCTCAAAGTGAGACAGAAAAGCTTTTTAATTGCACTGCCGTAGGTTGGCCTTTTGGGATATTATTATTCTTATTAAGTACTTCCTGTTGGGAGGCGGCACATGAGTAGAAGTAACAAGGATCTTGGTGCAGTCGGGGCTTGTGGCCTCTTTGTTTGTTAATAACTGTCAGATTGGCAGCATCCTCAAAATACTTCTTGGCCTGCCAGCCTGGCAATTAAGTGATTTTCAAGACTCTCAACATTTGCAGCTCAAGACCTGTGGAATTAATAAGCTGCACTAGGCCTTCTGGGTTTGTTTTCTGCCATTCGGTAGTCACAGTTCCTCGTCCATCTAATAAAAAGCTGGCACCGGTGGGAAAGTGGTGCTCTGGAAATCCTCAGCGTGGAGGCAGAAACTCCTGATCAGGTGTGGTGGGGCAGGCTGGCACATCCCGGATGGGATACGCACCCTGTTGTCCACCTCCGTGCCAGCCTCGGTGGCTCGCCGTGCCCGCGTAGCGTCTGGCGATGAGCCTGGGATGCTTCTGGCCGTTGAAGCAGAGGGGCCTTGACAGCAACCCTGTGCCGTGCAGCTCAGAGGCCGAAACCTGGGCGACTTCTCCAGCAGCGGCATGTTGCGTGGAGTGGGTTGCCGTGTGCCATCGTGCTGCTGACGTTTCAGATTTCATTGTGTCCCAAAGAAGAATTCAACGCTTAGTTAGCAGAAAAACGCAATTTTGTTTTCTTCTTAATTTCCCAGGCAGCAAAAAATTCTCAGCAATCTCTTTCAGAAACTTCCCATGTTGGCAGATATTGTTGTTGTAATGAAGTCAAGGCGTTTCAGGTTCATCACTTCCACGTTCTTCTTGTAGTCTAAAATGTAATAGATCATAAACCAGCTTGATCTCTTCTGTGCCGCTTTTGACAGCAGCTGCTGGTTCCTGGAAAATGTTTTCTGACAGAAAACTGTTCTGCCTTAAACCTTCCCCCAGCTCAGGCTATTTAGGACTGAAGATGATGGCTGGTGGCAGCAAGGCGGATCAGGAGACTTTTCTAATTATTGCTCTTTGGAAAGCCATCTGAACTTTGGTGTTTGGGCACCCCGCTGCAGGACTTCCTCGTGCTCGTGGGGTTCCCCCTGGCTGCAGGAGAGCTCTGCTTTCATGTTATTTAACCTTCCCAGAGGTGTAAAAAAATAATGATTTGTCCCCTTAAGGCTACCACATATCAGTAACCCGAAGACCCCAGGAATTCTTGTAGAATAATAAATAATGCATTGCCTTTATTCACAGATGCCTACCTGAATGTCTGAAAATACTTCTACAGATGTAAATATATTCATCCTCCCAACACTATTTTGAAGTTTTTGAAAGTTTTGGGTACAAACTGTTTTGCAAGAGCAAAACCAGAACTTTCCGTGAAGGTTTTCTGCAGGCTTCAGAAAACACCTGTTTTTTCACCTAGAAGCAAAGTGCCCCATTTTTGGTCACACCTGAAGCATGCTGCAAAGCCAGCTACTGCATGGGGGCGTGTTGCAGGGACTCCTGGTGTCCTGTGTCCCTGCTGGCAGCAGCTGGGCTGGCTCTACAGGGACAGCTGTCCCCAGCCCTTCAGTGGCAGAGGCAGAAAGCCCCTCATGTGGCGTTTTGGAGGTGGTAGATAGCAACTGAGGTGTTTCAGGGTTTGATTTCTTAATGACAATTCTGCGTTCTTGTAGAAAATGTCAATGAACTCTTACATTTTTTATCTAAATTTTCCATGTAGACTGAAAAGCCATTTTTAGCCTCACTGTAATTGTTCCAGCTCTTTTGCCCAGGAAGAGACTGACAGGTTTAATGCCCTTAACAAAGGTCAGGCGGTGCATGGGAGTGAGCTGAGGAGAGCTGCCAGCAGCTTCAGGATGGGTTAGATATTGAGATGAACAAGAATATCCTATTTCCATTAGGGCCTGAGTTCATTTAAGTATGCCGCCTCCTTCTTGGGGTGGGGAGGAAATTTATGAGCAAATTCCTTCGGTGTTGCCTCGAGTTGGCCACAGGGCCGCGGGGGGAGCTCGCTGATCTAATCTCGCCCCTTCCCAGCTGCAAGAGTCAGCTCGCTCCGCAGATGCCTGCCTGCCTGTCCTGCTTTTGGACACAGCCTGTGGTTCAGCAGCGCTGCCCGAATGCAAAAACAGCGGCCGGGCTGAATCGTGTTCCCTGGCTGCATGGCCACCAGGACCACCTTTCTGCCTGCCATATGGCAGCAGTGCCCGTGTCCTAGGTGGGGGCTGCGTAATGGAAGCCCTCAGCATCTTCAAAAGACTTTTTCTTTGTGCTTCCACCTGAGCTGAAGCAGTAGAATAAACTTTGTAAGAGGATAAACTCCTCTGGGCTGTCCCCAAGAGGAGGGATGGTTGCTGTGACGGTGCCCAAGGAGGGTTCCTCTGGGATGCTGGAGAGGAGCTGTCTTGCATTTGCAGTGTCTGATGGAGATATTTGCTGTGTCTTGTGGCCTTTATAACAGCTTTTATTATGCAAGTGACCCCAGGAATGGGCTTTATTCTGCGTGAAGTAAGTACTGCATCCACATGGGCATCCAAAGTCTGTGTCCCCGCCGGGAGCTAAGCGGACGTGTGTGCGGTCTTGCTGCTGGCTGGCAGGGAAACAAACGGCTCCTGGGTCTTTCCGTGGCAGTGGGGTGTGTGCGGGGGGCTCCAGCAGTACTGCTGGAGAAGAGGCAAGTGGAGAGACAAGCCTTCTCGGTGTTGTCCTCTGCTCCTCACTGCACCCCAGTTTCTCCAAGTGTGAAATCATGCTGACTTTGTCCAGCAGATGCTTTGAGGTGTCAGTACAATAATGCGTGTTTCAAGGTTTTTTTTGGTGGTTTTATAGCTGAAGAGTAATGTATTTTTTTATTATTTCTTGTTTACTTTTCACATATCTGCATCCCAGCAAGGCCCCTTTTCCTTCCAGCACTCCTACAGGGTGTTTACCGTTACCTGAGCCATTTGTCCAACAGAAGTTAGTTGTGTGCTCTTTATTGCTTACCTGAATGGGAAGCTTGGCTTGCTGTACCCAACCCACGGTTAAACTAAGCATGTTGCCTTCTCCAGCATCCTGACACGCATTGTCTGAAAAAAAGTAGTTTTGTAAATCGGGCTACCACCATCTTTCTTCATTAGGTATGTTAGAAGGAGAGAAAACTGGTTCTGCATCCCTCTGGATGGAAACAGCTGGCTGGATGTGTTTCAAAATGGCCTGTAATACTGGGGGCAGGAGAGGGGTCTTCCATAGGTGAGCTGGTGGGAGCCTGCTTCCCATTTATCCTTGCTATAGTGTCTGTAGCGGGCCAGAATGAATATTTGCTATTATTTTACCTGTGTAGCTCCTCTTTTATTTTTGTCAGAGCCCCTGAGCAGGTAATATAACAACATAATAATTAACCAATAATAACTGAAGTATGCTGTATGAAAACCAAACCAAATGCTAACAAGGCAAACAAAAGAAAAGCATGCATGGTGCAGCCCTGTTTATAGTGCTGTCTGCTGGAATCATTATACACGTTGATATAATAATACTGAGCACTTAATTACCACATCATTTTTAAAGTGCTGTATAAACATTAACCAAACCTCTGAGGTAGGGAGGTATTATTATCTCCATTTTAAAGAAGGGAAATTCTGACAAAGCGAGGTTAGTCGGTAATTTAGTGTCGTGAAGCCCGGCAGCTGGCGGGGCGGGAGATGAGGTTGCGGCTGCGCGGCTGGTCCGCGGTGACTTTGGAGACAGAAAAGCAGAGCTGCTGAGGCACCTGAGACGGCTTTTTGTGAAACGCACGGCGCTGCCATTCAGGGAAGGCAGATACTCCCCCAGACACCTCTTTCTGCTTAGAAAATATGCAGATTGGTGTAATTAGCAACCACATAATTATCCCTTTTTGAGGTAGGTGCGCAGTTGGTGTATTTTGCAAAATATCTAAACAACATGAAAATGAAGCTCTCAAACAGGGGTTCATGAGGGGCTAAGAGGCAGCTACTGCAGCCTTGTGTGTCTGCTCCCCCTCCTCCCCGTATCGATCCAAGCAGTGGTTCTGGGAATGGCTTTCCCTGCAAAGCCCTTAATATTCTGTGTGGTGGTACATGACTTCATCTGAGGAGAATCCCACAGGCGCATCAGAGTGATCTGCTCTGTCATGTTTCTGTGACCCAATTTTCCCCGTTCTTTGTCTTAGACCTTCCCTGACCCCAGGCCTATTATGTCTTCCAATAATTCACCCGGGCCATTATTAATGGTGCATTAACTTTGGCTGCGCTTTCAGCAAAGATGTTTTTCTTGTGCTCATTCATTCGCTCAACTCACTTAAACAGCGAGATCATTATTCTGGGGACGTCACACAAACACAAAAACATCTCCCTTGCCGACACCTACAGCCCTGCAGCACTTCGCCGGAGGGGCGGCCATCCGAACAGAACACTGAAACGCCTAGGAGGGACTATCAAAGGCAGTCAAGTAGCCACACACACACTCAGTCGCCCGGGGCCGGCTTTGCCTCCCCTGCTCGCACGCCGAGGCTGTCCGGGGATGCTCTGAAGCCCACCGAGGCCAGGGGAGATCTGACGTAAGGAAAATCACTGCTGGGAGGCTGGGGAGCAAAGCACGAGCCCCTCTTTGCCATTTCAAAACAAATGTGATGTTTGCCACCATAGTTGTTGGATGCCAAAAGCGTCCCTTTAAAATGTACGCTGTGGATGAGTAAAATTGTGACTTTAAAAAGCATAACAAGGAAACGAATGCCACCTACAATTTATTTCTCACTTGATGGTTTGGGCTTCTCTGGATGATGACTGAGTGAAGGACACTTCATGTTGGTTGTATCTATAACCTCGTCCTTGAGAACAGAGGGAGATTGGACAGGCAGGAGAAAACGTGGGCAGCAAGAAGGGTCTTTTCTCTGGAGATGGGGAAAACTAGCAAATGCCTCCTCTCATGTCTTAGGCGTTTCCATGTAGTGTCTCATGCAGACAGCAGTTATTTTCCTATTATCCTTTTCAAAGAAGCTGGACCTGGGTAAAAAAAAAAAAAAAAAGCAGAAGCTGTTGCAAGCTGCCATATTGCATCAAGCAGTGTCCCACCACCCCCAGTAACAGGGATGTGGCCCGTGACAGCACAGTGCTGCTGCTGCTGCAAAAGCACTCGTGGACACTCATCAGCATCTTCTAGGACATCCCCTTCCCATTTTTTTTTTCTGTGTTAGCTGCTTGTGCACAGCTGCTAATGACACTGCAGTGACAAGAGTGCATGAGCTGTTGTCTGGAGAAGTTTTTCTCCCACTAATCCAAATCAATCCAATACCCCGGGGCTCTGAAGCCTTTTAGGGATAAAGTTGCAGTTTCTGCCTGCTGTGGTTGAGGTTTGCTGGGGAGCCTGCTCTTGTTTGACTGTGTAGTCTTGGGCAAGTTATTTTACATTACCTGTTTCAGCCCTTCTTGAGTTAAAAAAAAAAGGCTGTGTTTCAAATGCACAAGTTTGCTTCTCTTCCTAAGGAGAGGTGAAGCTTTGTTAGCCTTTGCAAGGTACCTTGTGATCCCTTTATAAAAGCTGTGTCCCATGCATCACTAAAACCTTAGGAAATCAAGCCCAAAGGGATCTCAAGAAGTCAGTATTTGTTTTTCCTCTTTTATAAAATGTTAAATTTTTTTATGGGTGTGTTTGCGAATTTGTTGAGAAAAGCACTGCAGGTACTGAATTATCCAGACAGCAACCTTTTACTTTTTTTCCTCAAGAAATGACTTTCCCTGTTGATTGCAAAATGTTTATGCTCTATTTCTGATGGCAAAGGAGCCCACTCAGAGGCTGGACTGCTTGTTCCCACAGAAGACTGTTGGATGTCCACAGGAAAACCGCATTATTTTTAGCCTACCTGGTGGCCTATGCAGCTCACGTGTGCTTTAGATAAAGCAGTGGGAGCCGGGTACATATCGGATGTTACGGGGGGGGGCTTCTTGGGGTGTCTCCCCAGCCAGGCTTGCTGCAGCACCCCAGCTGCAAGTGGGAACAGAAGACATCTTTTAAGTGCTTTCCCAAGGGCTTTCTGGATTGTTTTTGTCAAAGTGAACTGCAAATGAAACCCGATTCAGTGGCATGAGGTCTGATTTCTTTTCTTCTGTTGCTTTTTTTTTTTTTTTTTTAGTGATCACGTGTGTAGGCTGAAGTATTAGGAACAGAAAAAGCTTATTTGACCCTTCCTGATTCTCCTTTTTGGGCTCAAAAAGAGGTGTTGCTGTGAGTGATGTCAAAACAGCTCCTTTGCTTGCTATGCAAACCCATACGTGCAGTCTGTGTTTCTCTTGAAGCACGAGTTTATCTGTGGAGATAATCAAAAGCCTGCATCATCCTCAAAAAATGCCTGTTTCTGATGCCTCCCTCCCTTATTCCTGGGATTTTCAGCAAAGGGACATCCCCTTTAAACCTGCGTTTCTGCTTCATATCTTTTCTCTTTGAAGCCAGAGGGTTGGCTGGCCTTTGAATAGACAAGGATGAGAATATAGCAGTGGGAGGTCCGTGTCTTGCTCATAAACCTTGGCCAGAAAATCAGCTCCGACAAGTGGGGACAGGTAGCAGCGTCTTTCCCCTTATCAAACGGCGTGGTGGAGCAGACACATTCCTGCACGAGCAGCGGCTGGGTGGAAGGTGGGGCCTCCTGACTGCGCCTTGCCGCTGTGCTTCACCCCGGGAGCTGTGTGCCATGGACCTGATGAAGAGCCGTGTTATTTCTGTACGAAACACCCTGTTTTCCATCGGCCCTGCCCCTTGGGTGCCGCTTTGATTTGTTCTTTGGTTTTCTCTTCCTTCTGCAGAAGCCAGAGAAAATGTTTATCTGTTGTTCCAGTGCTAGGGGACTTTGGAAGTGCCATGTCGTGCCTTCGTGCCTCAGCGTATCGTACCGCGTGGTTTGGCGTGGCCCAACTTTTTCCGGCGGGAAAGCTTTCCCCAGGCCTCCTGCTAAAACCTTCCTCCCCCTGTGTAAAACAGTCATCATTAGCGCTAATTGGGCAGGTTTGGGGTTAAATCTGCAAAGATTGCTTGGGTTTGGTAAATCCTCTGCCACTGCAAAGCAGATAATGCTAAACAAAAGATTGCCTTGATTAGATTAAAGTTGGCAAATTCATTGCCCTGATCATCATATTGCCCTTCCCGTGGCTATTCAGGAATACATCACCGTGACTTACTTGAAGTAATTGAATATAATTGTCTTTTTAACTCGTATGTGTAAAACATCCATCTTTGTTAACGGCGTGTGTTGCTGTCCTGCTGCCAGCTCGTCGTCCTCTCCGGGAGGGGTGGGAACAAGAAGCAGAGCCGGGCTGACGTTTATGAATTGGTAGTTGATTGCCTATAAAACCATTCATTATTTCTGACCAAGCACCTGGAAGAGAATAAAAAGGAACAGCACCAGCCACGGGAGCCCGTAGGCTTGGCTGGTGTTCCCAGGCAGGGGAGCAGAGGGGAAGCCCTGAAGTGGGACGCTGCAAAACCGAAAACAACCCTTCCCCTTGCTCTCGGCAGCAGCAAAGCACAGAGCACGTGGCAGGGTTAGAAATGAGAGTGGCAGAGTGAAACAGGCGCCCAAGGCAGAGGCATTGCTGACCCTCCCATGGTCCAAATAGGTTGAAATGCTAAAAACAAACCAACGGTGCCAGTGGGAGGGAGGAAGTCCGTGGAAATTGTTCTCCCATTAATAATAAGAGGTATGAGGAGGGAGAAATTCTCTTCAGATGTCATTTTTATTCCAACAGATAGCGAGGAAAGGAGGCCAGGCAGCAAACACTCCGTGTTTTCTTTTTCCCAGATCTCTTGAGTGACAGGGAAAGACTCTTTTAGCACAGAAGTTTCCAATATTACCTCAGCAATCAATCATTTAGAAATGCACAGTTACAAAATAAAACACAACTGGCCTGGCTTTTAAGAGGTTCAGATTGACCCGTTCTTGATGGCTTCATTATTATTAGTGAATTAAACTGGTCTGGGGAATGGGCCCAAGGATTAGGATATGACTCTCCATATTTTTAAACACTACCATGATGGCCAACGCAGCTTCAGCACATGTCAACTCACACTTCCCTGCATTTTGGGGGTTAACCCAGGCCTGGACCTGCCAATTACAGGCCGGGTGGCCAGCCTGTTTTGGGAGGTTGCAAAACTTCGCCTATAGGGATGCCACCAGATGGGCTCTGTAGGTTGGCCTCGGGACCGCAGAAGAGTCCCTGCTCCTTTGGGTTTATTTGTATAGCATAAATATGGGGTGAACACTGCAGGAAGCCGAGCCTAGGGGCTCAGGCTGGAAGCAATGTTTGTGTTGTCTGGCATCGGATGTCTGTGCAGGGGCAGTTGATTTTGTGACGGTGCTTGGTATGTGATGATGTAAAACCTCCTTGCCCCACTCCCTCTGGTCCCCACAGCAGCTGTGGATTGTGGCTGTAGCTGTGGCCAGGGGACAGCAATGTCCCCAGCGAGGAGGACAGCAGCTTTAGGTGTCTGCCAGCCCTGCAGCGGTTTGAGGAGACCAGAGGCTGTGTGGTGCTGCGTGAGCAGGATTTGGGATGTGACGGCTGAACTCCGCTGTATTTCTGACCTGGAAAAACACTGGCTGCCTCTTAAAATGAAGACTCCGTACAAGTGTCTTTATGTAACAGATCGTCCCTACCCAGGACGGTTAAAGGGTGAATCTTCCTCCTGCCAAAGCAAAGCCTAAAGGATGCAAGTTTATTCTCTCCCTGAGCTGCTTTTGGGAGAGGAGGGGAGGGGAGCAGAAGGGGGGAAGGTGGTTAACAGTTACCCTACTGTGTCCTGACATTAGGCGAGCTGCAAAAATGCTCCCAGTGTATCAGGTAGTGTGCAGTGCCAGCCCTTCGCTGGAGCACGGAGAGCGAGTCTGCTGCGGAGCCTTAAATACTTTCCACCCTGACTACCTTAGCTTAACGCCTTTCAGCAGAGTTGGCAGGAGGGTTGTTTTTGTGTAGTCTCTCACCTCTCCCGGCAGCCCGGCTGACGCGCCTGTGCCGTGCTGTGCTTGGGGATTGTACGTTGCAATGGGAGTAGGAGCCTCAGATCCTCTTGCTGATATGCTGGGAAAGACGTATACGGGGATTTCACGCAGGCTTAGCGCGACGGACCCAAAAGGAGCACAGCCCTGCCAGACGGAGTCGGTGTAGCTCTGTTGCAGCTGGAGTCACAGATGCGAAAGGCTGAATTCTAAGTCTTTCATAGAAAAAGAGTTTGGCGTTTGCTGAGCGTCAGCGAGAGACTTGGCCCAAGCCTTGACACTTTGGTTTTGGATGGTTCTTCCCCACCTACAGAGAGATGCTACCTGTCACGGAGGCAAGTCACACTGAAATGCTGAGCACAGACTGGGTATTGAAACGCTCACTTAGGAGGTTGGTTTTGTTTTGCTTTTAGTCTCCAGTTAGACAGAAAGGCCAAGAAGCCAGGGAGGGAATCGGAGGACCTGTGACAATATTAAGTAATCTTTAATGAAGAACTTCTGACTGTTTGTAAAGGCAGAGCAAGACCAGCCTTTTATCTTTAAGGCGATCGCTGGTACAAATCTAGAAAGAGGCATCATTACAGATGCGATGAGCCCTATCGGGGCGATTGTGCGGTATCATTATCGAGGCTTTGCTAATTGTATTTCTTTAGCTTCTGTAATTTTAGCAGGAAAGGCCCAAGCGGACAGGCAGCATTGTCGGGGGTGGCGTGGAGAAATAATCTGATGAATTTTCCATCAGTTTGACTCACTCAAATATTCTTGCTGTTAACTTTTGGGTCAATAATAAATATTAAAACCTGTAGATTTAATAAGTCAATGTAGGTGTTCTCTGCCTTTTCAGACCACTTTATCTTTCCATCAAAGATGAAACAAGCTTCTCAAATGAATAAAAAATAGGGCCTCAAGTGATTACAAGTGAGAGCAATTTGGGCTCTTCTCTCAGAACCTGGCAGTAGGCACTTTTGAGCCTCTTCTGACTGCCTAGACGGTCTGCATTAGCGCTGCTCTCGCTGTTACATTTTTAGGTAAATATTTCCAAACTGTGTGTACAGACCTTCAGGAAAGGTGTTTGCTGCCACTCTAGGCATGAGGGACGACGCAGGTCTGGATCCCGCCAGGCTCTGTTGAGTCTGATTTGCGTTGCAAGTCTAGTTTTCCTTGGTGCTTCCTATAATCTCCTCAAGTTCAAAGAGCGCTTAGCTGCTTGTCTTTGTCAAAAACCCTGTTGGAGATCTTTTATGTCGAAGATGTAGGATTTCTCCGCATGACTTTGATTATTTATTCATTCCACTTCTCTGGTGTATGATAGCGCTGATATCATGAAGACCCCTTGTCTTGCACTGCTCTTGCTCTGAAATTCATGGAGATTTAGTGCCTTTGAAATTGTTTTAAAAGGAAAGGAAAAGTTTTTGAAGTCCCTTTTTTTTCTTCTTCTATTCCCCTCAACAGTGCCGCAGCACATTTTTCCGGCCTTCCACGCTCCTTTGCCAATTGACATGCGCCACCAGGAAGGACGATACCATTACGAACCTCACTCTATCCACGCTATCCACGGGTAAGTCTTGCACCTCTGCTCCCGTGCCTTGCTAAAACGTCGGTCGCCCGCGGTATGCTGAATCCTACTGCTAAAGTCCCTGCCCTCTTGGCAGGCTGGCCCCGCTGGCCACCCTCCACCCCACTGTCCCCATCCAGTGACAATACTGACTTGCCTGGCAGGAATGCTCTACACCTCCGTTAAACCTATAGAAGTGCCGTATGGGAGCAGGATGGGAGTACAGGGCTTCTGTGTTGTTACCTGGCTGAGGTCCTGGGGACAGGCTTGACTTGCGTTTTTGCGCCCGTGCTGTTTCTCACATCACGCTCTGCCTGGGTCATTTCTGGCACCATCTTGGCGAAGGCCCAGCACTGCTCCCTCCATTTGGAGACCTTGCGTTCCGTTCCTCCCTGTCCACCGGTTGTGCGGGTAATGGCGAACGGCTGCCGAGAATGCTGGGATTCAGTTTGATTTCATCGGACAACGGCCCGGACAGGCTGGGTGGCGTTTTCTAAAATGTGGTAAAGAGGCAAGTCCTCACGTGGGTGTCCGTGTCTCCTCTGGAGGGGCAGGACCCTGAGTTTTGGTGGTGACCTCCTCACGAGAGCCGCCCCTCCCTGGGGCAGCTGAGGGGCAGCGAGCACAGGCGCCGGTCAGGGGCTGTACCCCGAGATGAGGGGGGATCATGGTTAATCTCCTCATCCAGGACATGACAGCTCAATAGTCCTTGATGCCTTGGAAGACATGTTTGTAGAGAGATCTGGGGTCACGTCCTGTAAGCTTTGATCAGGGCAGGGAAAAAGGAGCCAGTGGAGATGTGAGCAGAAGCTGTAGTGACCGTGCGGCCGGAAGGGTTTCTCCTTGTCCCTGAAATGCAGCATCCCCATGGGAGGTGAGGAGCAGCCTGATGGGGTTTGTGGTCCCACGTCTGCCCCAAAATCCTTCAACTCGAGTCTGTAACACAGGTCTCAGCCATCAGCTGAGGGACAGGTCCCAGGGCGCTTGGTGTAGGGGAACCCGTAAAGGGCCGGAAACATTTTGCAAGAAGAGCAAGGGAAGAACAAATAGGGCTCGTCACTTTTTTTTTTTTAAGCTGGAGCCCCGTTGCAGCCTTGCTGTCTGGCCAGGGTCAGTGCTCACCCAGCTTTGCAGGGGCTGTTTGTAGAGCTGTGCTTTTTCTGGAGAGGTGTGAGTGGGGGAACAGTCCCTGGGAGGCAAGTAACGCAGACAGCGGCAGCCAGGAGATCTGTGGAGTCCCACAGCTACCAGGGCTTTATTCCGCTTCCAAAATGCTGCGGGAAAAAAATGATAGGGCATTCCCCTGGATCCTACCAGAAGACAAGTCCTTGTCTTTTTGGCTGGCAGTCAGTTTGACTGGATGTTTAAAGGGGCAGAGCAGCTCCTTCCATGCTGTGTGCAAAGGGGAAAAGGTAGAGCAGGTTGCTAACATGGGAACTGTGGGGGCTAAGGGGGGCTGAATGAAATAGTTCTGGTCTTGCGTGCAAGTACATGCAAAAATTGTAGAAAAAAGAAAGACAGATTAATAAAAAAACAAACTGGGAGATAGTTAATAAGCCAGAGCTCTGGCTAATAAAGCACATACTGACTTCTGAAAGGGGCAATATTCGAAACAGTGGTTAGAAGGGGGGATGGCAGATGCTCAGATGTTTGGCACAGCCTATTTGTGTGCCCCGCTCAGTGCTCCCCTTCACTCCTCGCAACAAGGATCGGGTGTACTTCATCTGCCCTGGGGCTCCACAGCAGTTTCTTCTGTGGGGTCACAAAGCACAGTCTTCTCCGAAACACCACCAAAAGCTCGCCACGTGGTGCTATGTACTTGTGAATCATAACTCCCAGTGACAGGAGCCAGTATTTTATCATACTGGTGTTGTCCGACTGATTAACCCTGGCCAAGTGTACAGTGGTGGCAGATCAGGTTTCAGTTCATCTGCGCTGATATTAACAATCCACTGTCTTAGCAGTGACTACAGCTGTCTGTCAGTGGGCCAAGAGTGTCCTGCTTAGCATCTGGGTAGAGTTGTTGGCAAACACCTATTGCCCTTCTTCTTTGGGATCCTTCACCTTCCCAGCAGCACCTCTCACAAAAATGACTTGTGAGGTACTGGAGAGAAAATTTGGTTGCTGGTCTTAGAAGAGGAAACATAGTCTTCTTTGAAACTACCTGGGCATTGCACTGAAGGGTGCCTCTGCAGCTGGTGAAGCACCAAAGCTGAGCAGCCAACTGCTTCTTGACTGTGGGGAGTTTTTTAGGGTCAAGGGAATTCCACTTCTGTTTGGCTCTTTTCCAAGTGCCCTGGACTACAGCAAAACCACACTGCGAAAATTCTCACCAGCTGTGGAGTTAGTCTCTCGACCATTTTTTCTCTTCAAATTTTATCTGCAAACATCTTAACCTCATCTCCTGCCCTTTCCTCCTCTAGATTTTTTTCTAACTCTCTTTTGTCTTCCTCTTCTCTCCTCCAGTCTCTGCTCTGGCGGTCATAACATAGTGCTCACCCTCCTCGCTGGAGGATGTCCAACATGAGATCATCCAGAACATGGTGGTGGAGCTGGGCTAGAACACACTTAGTGGTTGTGTGGCTCTTGTTCAGTAGCCTGGGTGGACTCTGTGGGCACAGTTGAACCTCTAGAAAATTGTACTTCGTCCTGATGGTGCAGAAATCCATCCTTCTGTTAAAGTAAACAACTCAAAAAAAAAAAAAGGCATGTGCATATTTTCACTCTAGAAAATTATGGCAAATGTTTGGAAGAAAAATTGTGTCAGAGTTTTGGCTTTATGATTAATGTGATGGGTGCCTGACAGAGAGCCCCCAATTCATCAAGCCCATATTCTAGCTGTCTGCTGTCTTGCCGGTACCAAATTTATCTAATTACATGAACATTGCACAGCAAATTAAGTGTAGTCTCATTTGTTGCTAACTATGGGGTCTTATTATCTGCCTGCTGCATTATGTCAAAGGTTTGTTTCCTTATTGCTTGATGTGACACGGCAGTGCATTCCCCTTCATCACTGTTTGCATTCGGCCTAATGAGAACATATGTTATTTTATCTTAACTGGAGTGGACTCCTCTGCAAGGCTGTCTGGAATAGGACCACCTGTGGGACTCCTTTGACGGGAATATGGAAAACTGAAGTAATAAAAGACCCACGTGCCAAAACGGGGGCCTGAAATATTTGCTGCATTTCTGCTCACTATTGTCAGTCTTTATGTCTCAGTGATTTCCTTGTTAAGCAGCATGACAAATAATTTTCAGGACTTGAGTCTTCTTCCAAATCACTGAACATTTATTATATACGTCCAGAAGCAGACCATGTCAGTATTTCCTTGAAGTATACTTCTAGAGGGTTTTTTTTACGGTGTTTCAGTGTTTCTCCACTCACTAGGACAACTCACTTTTCTGTACAACCTCTGTTGTTTTTACTTATTTGGTGACACATTTTTTGGATGTCCTTCATTTTTTGACTTTTTTTTTTGGCATCAAGAACAATCTGGCAGAATCATGGTGCTTGCTTGGCTTGTCTAGAAAAATAAAGTATCTTGTTCAGATAGATGATCCTTGAGCTCTCTGCAGTGCAAACCAACAGGAATATTGTGAATTCAAGGCATCGTCCTGGATTCTGATGCTTGTGAGCTTGTGGTCTTACGGAGGATAGGAGGACAGGCAGGACTGGAGCCCAGTGGACACTGTGAAAAGATGTAATGCAGAATGGAGTAAAACTGAATATGGGCTGAAATCTATTCCAAGAGTGTAGAATTAGAGCAGAATGAATAAATGAAATTTTGTTGGCACATATAAATTGTATGAAGCACCACTACCACAAAGCAACATTTGTTTAATATTAAGGTTGCAAACTACAGCACTCAAAAGCTGAGAAATGACAGAAAAATAAATCTGGAGATTCTGACTCATTTTGTACACCATTGTGATAATGCATTAAATCACAGAGCCACATGCTGGTTTTCCCTGGGATCCTCGCCTCTTCCACAGCACAGGATGGCCCAGGCTCTGTGGAAGAGCAGTGGTGGACGTCACACACGTTTTCTGCGTGCAGCTTTTATTGGGTTGTCAGAATTTCACTCTGCACCGTTGGTTGTAGGCAGAAGACAGATCAGCGTTACTGGAGCAAAAGTCGTCTGCCAGGGTGTTTCAGCAAGTTCAAAGCTGAACCAAATTCACTTTGTAAGTTAGAACAGGTCCTTTTCTAACAAAGGGGATATTTTGTATTTTAGCAAGCTTCTTCATAGAAGCCTACTCCACTGGGGCCTGGTCTCTGCAGTAACTCCATCCACTTTAAACCAAGGGGACTCTTAGCATCGTCTTTGCAAGATCAAGCCCTTGACTACAGAGGCAAGCTGCTGGCAGATACGGCAGGTGATTACTGATAGCTCCCTTCCACTCCCCACTTTTAGGTGTGTTTAGCTACTCTCAACTTTTTTTTTTTAAAGCACAACAAAAATAACTAAAAACTCCTTAGCTCAGCTTAAAAGTCCCTGCCAATGCAAGAGCCTTCAGGGCTAACCCTCGTAAACAGCATGCCTAGGCTTGACTCAGCAAGAAGCTTTTTAACAGTAGCTCCTAAACTGTGGTTAAAATCCATTAGGCATTACGCAGTGTAACAAACAAAAGCAGCCTTGTTTTTCTGCCGACATCCTGGTGGTGTTTCAGGATGCAGTTCTGACATTATTTATTAACAAAATATTGTTGTTGCTCTTCTGTCCACACAAGAAAATAGTAAAAAAAACCCTGAGATGATAGTTACAAATTCCATGGCTTTCATGAGGACTGAATTGTCCCAAAGATCTAAACACAGAGAAGACTCCATCTCCATGATAATGTGAAGTTGCCCTTAATTTCCCTCTGGTAGGGATTTTATCTGGTTTAATCATGGATCTTTCTCCATTTCCTTGAGCTCTTAATATATTACAGATTTTCCCTGATATTCAGCCTACACTCTTTTTCTTTATCTGATCCTATTACCCCTCCTTGTTGAAGTTTGTTTTCTTTTTACTGTGTTGAAAATCACAGAATACCTCTCCAGGACCAGTTCCAATGTTTCCGAGCTGTTTAGGCAGGGTATTTCACAGGTGGGCAAGGTGACTGTTAAACTTTTCATCATAAAAAGACTATGTCTCAAATGTTTACAAATTTGCCAAATTTAATGTCGAACCCAAGATTTTCCATGTTGAATATCTGTTTCAGGCTGGTTTTTTCTTTCCTTTGTTGTTTTTGTGAGATTCAGCCAAGGGAGGCCAAGTGGGGTTAAGGGAAAATATGTTGTTTAGCCATACAAAAAATAATCATCATCATCTTATAACTGTGCTTTGAGAAACACCGGCGTCTCTTGCTTTAGAGTTGGAATTTGCTATTGTCACAGATGTGCCTTTTGCTGTTCCTATTTTAAAAAAACGCACACAAACCCCCCTCAATTTTGCTGGATAGAAGTCCTTTGAAATATCTCACTTCCAACACACTCAGTGAAGGTGTGTCGGAGTTTTGCAGCAAAATTTGCCGAGTGCCCCCATGGCCCTGACCACACTCCAGCCAAGCCCTGCAGGGCTTCCCTGCCAGGGCTCCCCGTTTTCCTCCGGGGCCTCTCGGATGTCCCCTCCACCAAGGGCAATTCATGACCACAGCTGATGCTGGAGGGGAGCCAGTTGCATCACACGCTCACGGAGCCGCCTTTGTGCACTATCGGGTGTCCGTAAAGTGCCTTCGGTTAACATCCACGGGACACGGCTCCCACGAGGCTGCAGCTTTGATCCCATCAGGCAGTTTAGGATGGGACCCCAGGTAATGGTTGTTCCTGCAGCAAGGACGCCGCTCGGTTGAGCCACAGAATGTACATGCCAATAAAACCTGTGTGTTTTCATATTTACTTTGCTACCGGAGTAGAAAATCTTTGGCAGGTTGTGATTGATGGTACTGTGCTGCTTTGGAGATAGAGCAAGCTCCCTCCGGAGTCAAAGCAAACAGCTGCTCAGAGAGGCCTTCTTATGTGTTTTGCAAAGTTTTACGACTTTCACCAAATAGATACATTGCTCATTTGGGAAACAGGTTTGGGGGCTCCCACATCCAATTTATTCTGTCCCCTTCTTTCCCACATGCTTCTTTTATTTATTTAAGAAAATAAGAATGTGTAAGTATGCAATGGTTTGCAGAGGCTGGTCCTCTCCAGAAGACTGGTTCAAATCTCTCCCTGGTCTGTAATTAGCAGGAGTGTGTTGCTTTTAGGTGGCTCTTTGGTAACTTACAGGAGGTGATTTGGGGGACTATCAGTACCGATCTTGCTGTAAAACTACCAGGATTAATACTTGATGGTTACTTGGTCCATCTCCAGGAGACCACAGATTAAATACTGGGCTGCTGCTGTCCTGTTTTTGGGAGCTGGAAAAATTACTTTAATTCCATCTGTGCTTTAGTTTTCCCATCTCTAAAATGCCGTTACAGTAATACTCATCCTCCTCATGTTTTGAGAGCTAAGAAAAGTCAAGAGCTTTCTTGACCAGTCTGTGACTGATTCAGCTCCCCAGAAGGGGCTTGTGGCATGTTTTCAGGCGTCAGGAAAGAAGTACACGGTGCTGCCTACCTGTGCAGAAACTGAGAAGATACACACTTAACATCTTCTGACCTCAGTGGGAAGACAGGCTGATCAGGTCTTCTGAAAATGGGGCAGACATAATCAAAAACACTTATCAGGGCTAGAATGTTTCTGTAGGTTTCTCCAATCTGATAGACTATTCTATGGAAAAAAAACCCAGCCAACCAAACACCAAACCCCACAGCTTTCTCTTTTGAACCTTGTTAACAATTTTCAAGCATTTTCCATTATGAGAGAGATTTGCACATCTGTGCTGTTCCTTAAATTGAGGATAGTTTCTTTCTATGTGTTTAGTTAAATAGCATCCAGAATACTTTGAAAAACTCAAACCTGAAGTCCAGAGGGACCTGAAGGTGCATGGTTTCAGAATCACTAAACTATGCAGTAAGACACAGACTGGACTTAGAAACATTTGGGTTGGGTCTTCAGTTGCTGAATGCTGGCGGCATCGCGCTGGAGTGAGGAGCCTCGGTGAGCTCAGACGGAGTCGTGCCCATTAGCAATTAGTGAAGATCTGGGCCACCAAGTTGCTGGTTCTGTGACACCACGACTTACTGGATGAAAAACTGCAGCTCTAATTTAGCCTAATCATGGCCAGAAGTGTAAAAACTGCTAGGAGGTTCTGGTTTTGAGAAGAAGAGCCTGATCTCTGAGGTCTTTTATGTAAACCTCTGGCATGTGTTCGTTTAATATGATGTCACTCTGTAATCCACCATTGCTTTTAAATGTCATTCTCGGAGCTTCATGTCAGCGAGTCTTAAGTGATAATCCCTTTGTTTACCTCACTTTATAGTAGATTAGAAGTGACTTCATGCTTCCACCTTATCCGCTGTTAAGCTTGTGCTTTAGGAAAAATTTATTTGAACTCTATTCTCTTGCTGCTTTCTAAAGAGTTTCAAAACAGAGTGTGGGTCTTTCAGAAGCTATCTCAATGGCATTGCCCATTCTCCATTGCTTTCAGCGTCCTGTGAAAATGGATAAATGTTCAGTGCCAATCTCCTGCCCTTTTAAACTCCAGTGTTACCAATTTGTTTCTCAAGTTTTCTCTCGGCTAAGCGTGGAGCACTGCCCCTCCTGGCCTCTCCTTTTCCTTATTCCTAAATAAATCCCCTCTCCAGATGATATTTCACCTCTCACCAGCTTCTTACAGTCATGAGGATGGAGACGATGAGACCTGTTGCGGTGTTTTGCTCCTGTGTAGAACTTCCTCCTGTACAGCACAGGGTTGTGCGTGTTTCCCCTTTCTGGTCCCGTTTTCCTGGGTGAACTTCTACTCTATCCTGTAGCAAATCCTTTCTCAGTATAAAAAGCTCTTCGTGCAGTTCCTAGCCCACCTCCTTTTTTTCTCTCCCTGAATTTCACCCTTCTGCTCCTAGCACACCTCCTTGTGTAACACGTCCCTCCAGATACTTGCTGCATGTTGTCATATCCTTCCTCCCCCCACTAATGAACTGGCCAGGCTGCAGCCTGCAGCATATACTCAAATATCAATCTGCTCAGCCTCCTCATTTTCACTGTGTTTCTCTGAAATCCTTCCAGTGCGTGTGGAGATAAATGGACAAAACCCGTCCATCCCATTGGCCTGTGAAATGAAGCCTGCGGCACATCACTTTTCAGGTGCTGGTTAATCTGGGGTCCCAGCTACCAGTGGCCATGGGAAGCAAATAACACAAGGTGCTGAGAGATAAAAACTAATAGCAGGAATGCTGGCTTTTGATACTGGAAGAAAAATGTAGGATTTTTAATGTCCATACAGAGCGGAAATTTTCAAATCCCATCCAAAAGTTCCCCCCACGCAACAAAGAGCAAAGAAGTCAATTTACCCTGGAAGGATGAAGGACTGAGTCAACTCTGCTGGGATTAGAACATGTGGTTCGAGGGATCCTAGGTATTTCGGGTCTGATTCTCAGACCACCCAGATGGCTGGGGAGAAAGGAAAAAAAAAAAAACTAATAAAAAAAGGACCCCGTTTGGCAGAACTGTGGATCTGGATACCCTGCCTGCAGCTAACGCCGTGCGTACACATCTGCACAATCCAAAGGGCAGAACTGGGTGCTGTTACGCTGGCAGATCTCAGATCTGCAGGGCGCTCCCGCAGGAACGCGTGCGTTTAAGTGGGCTTTCTAGATCCCTGGCTTTAACACTAAACCATGTATGTGCGTTTTTCTTCTGTGTGCCAGACCATTTTGAGAATTTGTGATTTTACACAATTTTCTGCCTTCGAGGCTTTTCATGCCTGTTCTTTTATGGTTCACCATTGATATTAAATAGACAACTAAGAGCTAAAATTCAGAGCGTTACTCAAGGGTCAAATTTTAAAAAGTGCCTGTATGATTTCAGATTGTAAATCCCACTGTATTGGGTCTGGCTAACAACATTATTTTGAAAGTGTGTGTTGTGGGTTTCAAAATAATGTTCACCCTTAGGGCTGGCTTGTCAAGCACTGGTAATGCAAAGGCACAGTGGATTTTTCAGACATGCTGGATTCCAGTTAATGTCTAACTCCCCCAACTTTCATTGAAACTCAGGACCCCAAAGCCAGCCCTAGTAAAGGAATTAAGTACCTAAAAATTAAGAAAATGGCTGAAATGGTGTTTAAGAAACACAAACGTATTAATGAGGTGGCTTGTGCATGCTTGGAGTCCAGCATACATGTCCAGGTCATACAGCTCTCTAGGTCCAATGGGGATGTGTTCTGCCCTGCCTCCTTCTGTTGTAGGAGCATGCACATGGCAAATCTCATGGGAGGATGTGCTGTGGAAAAACCATATTGAAGGTTTAGTTGCTATCAGTTGGCCAGACTCCAAGAGCAAGTTTACTGCATTCCTCCTGCTTACTTCATTGGCATGTATGGGGTTGGGTTTTGATATAATTGATCGTGGTAGTTGATAGTTGATAGTGGAACCAGGAGGTTGTGAGCCTTTTGATGATTTTTTTTAAGCTGATACTTGGGGCGGGGGGACACCTTACAGCATGGCCAAGGCCTGGGAGGTAGGAGCTATCCTTTTCCACCCTCTGGGCAGCAAAAGGACCTGTACCATGGCCTCCCCGCTGCTGCATGCCTGGTGTTAGATTAAATGTGAGAGTTAGGCTCCACCACCACCTCCTGCCCTTTCTACGAGTGCAGCAGGGTGTCAGGGTGTCCTTCGTACAGGTGGAGCCTCCTCACAGCGGGAGGAGGTATTTCTTCCTGCCACAACTCATTTTCTCTCTCTTGTACACCTCTCCCTACCCCGCACACACACACCCAAGTCACTTAAAACAGCACTCAGGTGCAGTCAGGCATTCCTGGAAAAATATGTTAGGGCTGTATGAAATGCATTTTGAGTTTAAGTCTCACTGAGAAATAAACGTGTTTTGCTAAATCCTGTAAGGGCTTTTGAAATATTTTCCTTTCGATCCTGTAAAAGCATCCTAGAGAAGAACTTGTCTTACTCTTCCTCTTGCCCCTTCACAAGAGGCTTTCCTAGCTTGGTTCTGGGGCTACTTACATGGCTTTTGATTTGCAAACCAGCTGCTGGACATGGTACCTGCTGATTAAATGCTTCATCTGAAAGCTTCTTAAGATCCCACAGAGTAACCACACATCCCAAATTACCACTAGTAGAGGAAAGACTACCAGAGTGTGGTTAATACATTAAAAATAGGGAAGTTTCAAGCTTACAGCTGCATTAGGGCGATGTCCTTACATGTATATTCTTGTTTGAGACTATTTGTCTTTACTATGAGATAAAACACTTGATTTCATATGCTGTCTTTCATCCCAACTCAAGTGCAGTACGATATTTTACAAGAAAAAACAGGATTGTAGATGACAAAATGCAGGGTGTAGAAAGATAGGGTGGTGAAGGAATTAACACATTCAGTCTTCAAATCAGCAAATGAAAGGAAGATCAATCTAATGGGGATTAGCAAAGAAGAAGAGATATTTGTAGAAGAGATTTGAAAAGAAATGATGAGCTGATGAGGCAAAGGGACATACAGAAAGTGATCTAGGCTACAGAACTGTTTTTAAGTCTCTCCCTATTCAGGAAAATACCTAAGTATATGCTTAATTAGAAATACCTGCTTAGGTCTGTTGGCTTCAGAGGAACTTAAATGCATGTTCACATACTGTCCTGGAGAGATGCGTTCTTCTGAAGATGCCATAAAATAGAAATGCTTACTAAATCCCACTTGTGTATTCCTGCTGTAGAAATAGTTTATATTGAAGATTTTTCTTGTGCCAATATGGACTTGGCAGTTGACTTCAGACCTGTTAGGGTAATAGATTATTTGCTGGTATTGTCATGAAGGGCTTCACTTCAGTTATGTTTCTTTAGATAATTTTGGCAAAGTAGAAGTCAAGGCCTATAATGAAGAGGGACTAGAGCTCTGTGATTGCTTCCATATAACATTGCTGTAAGTCAGTCCAGCATCATCACAGATATCCCAGAACTGGTGTCAAACAGGCCAACTTGGAGGAGCCTACCTGCAGAGGTTCCATGCGGACAAAATGTCCTGGTGTTTGTTCCCAAGGAAGAGCAAGTTTTCAAGGGATTAACAGTGTTTGAGGTCCTGCTTTGAGTAACTGATCACCACTCAGGTCAGACAGTGTGGTGGTCCTGCTCGTTTGAAAAGACCCTCAAGGAGCCAACAATGTTTTCGGTTCTTTGGAAGGAACTGAAATTAGGTCTTCGCTGCTGTTTCACCCTGATCGCGAGACACCCATTTTGTGATGGCTTCCTCTGGGGGTCAGGGTACAGCATGAGAGTTAGTATATGGTAGGGACCAGATCAGGATGTATAACTCTATTATCCATAGACCAGTGGGAAGGATTTTCCAGTCCGTTCCCAGGGGAGAAATCATATAAAATTTATTTTTAGCTTTTTTCCCATTTTTCCTAGTCCTCCAGCCCAACTGTTTCTCTGTAAGAGGAAATGCCAGGAACTGAGGAAAAGTGAGATATCTGCAAAGTTTTATCCAGTACATTTAAATGCTTAAATAGTTATTACCTGTTTGTATATTATTTCCAGTAGAAGTCTAAACAGAGAAATGATCATAGTGAAATCAGTGTCAGCAGACCCAAATCACTATATTCACTTGAAAAAATAGAAGACTTCCAAACTCCGAGTAAATTTCTAGCCGTCTTTGGAAAAGAAATCATACACACCCGCGTAACAAAAGCAATTTTCAGTTTAGGTCAGGAAAGTTCAAACCCTCCCTCAGGGCAGACAGCGATGAGATGACCAGAATGTAGGAGACTAAAATGGAATTGAGCCAGGTTAGATATTTTACAACCCATGTCTTTTTAAGAGTCCCACAGGACCTTTACCAAGGACAAATGCACTGGACTTTGGGGCTTTAGTGGGTAGGAATGACGGACGCTCCATATTCCTCACCAGAGCATCGTCACGTGACGCTGCCTAATGAGTCAGAGGGAAAGGCACTCTCCCACCAACTCCACTTCCTCCGTGTCCTGGGATTTTCTTTGCAAGCCATCTATTCAAGGCTTGGCTAGGTCTTGACCTCTCTTGGCATGTAAGATCTAAACCTGGTATGACTCCAGACTTCCCTCGACCACGTCTGGTTTGAATCCTGTCAGTACCGAGACGACTGTTACCGCAAGAATAAGAAACTCTTCAAAGAGTTGTTTGTTTGTTTATTTTTTTAAGAGCCAGCTTCTGCCAGATGTGAAGAAGGTAGGACTGCTGTGAGCTGTAGCTTCTTTCGCTTCGGGTCCTGATGTGCTGACAGACCTCGGGATCCTATCAGCCTGGTTCTCCATGCTTGATCTTTGCCGAGCAGGGTTTGCATTTCTGGTGAATTATGTGACGATTTCTGATAAGGACGGATAGTGAGCAGAAACTTAGGCTTGGTTTGTGCACGGATGTCACATTGCTTCAGGTATGCCACTCTGGTGCAGCGTATTGGGTGAGTGACCTTTCCCAGGGTGACTCAGTGAGTAAATGGCACAAACTGAGGGACAGAAAATTCCTCGAGGTGCCTGCACTGAAGAGCAGATTGTGCTTCCTCCAAAAATCTTGCACTAGATGCAGTGGTTTCCTATCCCTTCATTTGGTTTTTGACTATGTTGCCAAACTGGCCTTTATCCAGACTCTGGTTGCTGTGATGGATTTCATTGCTTTGCCTTTCATAAACCCAACCCCAACCCTACCAGCTCTGTGTTCTTTGGTGGCTTTTCTCCCCGGCAGAGCAATTTTGTGGTTCACACATTCACCAGCAAAATTGCTGTGATCTATGAACTTCCAGTGCAGTAAGGATTTGTGTGTATGTGTGTTTGTGTGTGTATAGTCTTCCTTACGTACCAGTGCAAGGTCTCAATCTAATCTCCTCCCCCTCTTATCATCCTCAGTGGGTGACAGCAGGGCTGAAAGATAATCTCCTTGCCTACCGTGCATCGTGGTCTGCGCTCCCCCTGATTGCATTTGAGTTTCAAATGAAAGAGCCTCTGGAGTCCAGGAGCAAATCTTCCATTAAAATGAAACTGGAGACTTTTAGAAGCTGTTCTTGAAGGCTGAAAGTAGAAGGTAGAGATGGTGTAGCTGGGGAATCTGGCATCGTTGGGAGTGTCACAAGAGCTTGACAAATATGCCAGTAAAAATCCGTGGGTACAATAGCATGAGCTGCATTTATTGTTCATTTTTGGCTCTTCAAACTTTTGTCCTGCTTCACTGAACAGCAGAATGAGAGCTTTCAAGTGGGACTTGTGTAATTAAAAGTTTATCTCCCACCCATAGGTCCTTACAAGTCTTCTTGCATTTGCTCTGTCCCTCCGATACTCTATGATTGAGCTTAGAAAATGGCCAGTGCATTCTTGTACCTTTTTTTATTGGCTAGAAGCTCTTTTATAGCAGGCATGAATGGTTGTATTAATTCTTACAGCATTCATGAGTACCAAATGTGTACTGCAGTGCTGGGTAAAAGTAATTATTTTGCCATTACATTATGAACAGTTTTAAAACTTGCACTGTAATGTGACGTGCATAAAGGGATTTGTTAATATTAGAAGTTCAGTTCTGGATAGTTGAATTTCCTTGGTTACTAATAATACTATAATACTATAGATTATTTAAACCATAAAATATTTTTAAAATCCACTTTATTGTCACCTGTTATGTCCTTTGCTTATTTTAACAAATCAAGTGGCAGATACAACTAAAAAAAACCCCAAAACATGCAAAGTGCAGGACCTTAAGTCCTATTTTCAAAGTAAACTCCAAGTCAGAAGTATTTAGACATCAAAATCCCACCAGCAGCCTGCTCCCACAATGAAGGCACGTGGGAGCTTACACCCCACTGAAAACAACTTGGACTGCAAAAGATACTTGAGGGTACAAAAAGATGACTGATGGGACTTTCAAAAGCTACTACCACATGGAAAACATTGCTACTGGGATTTCAGCATAGCTTTGATTTCCAGGGTTGGTTTGTTCATCACTGTGTCGTGTAAACAGGTAAAAGAATCCACTGTACCTGAGCAGTTCTGTTTTCTCATTCCCAGACCACAGTACAATGGCCCTGTGTTTGCCTTTTCCAAAACTGGAGAGAATTGTTTAAATAAAATTTTGTGCTGAATTATTAAAGACACTGCAAATGTTTTCATTAAAATTTGAGTATGTTTAATATCCCTTCTCTTGAATTTTAAATAGAACCAATACTTGGTGAGTTAATTACCGAGCAATATCTCTTTTCTAGATTTTTACCTTATATTAATAAAATGAGTGTATTTACATAGTTCCAACCTAAGCACATCTCGCTTTACTAAGTGCATCATTTAAAGGGCACACAATGTTAACACCTTTTGGCTTGCCTAAGACTTTACGTCATGTTACACACTGAATCCCACAGTGAACTTTATCCTATGCAAAAAGTAACTCATTTTCTCTATCCTTCCTGATAAAATGTTTAAAAAAACCCCACAACTCTCTGGTCCTTTTAAACTGCCACCAAAACATACATGCTTTCATTGAGGTTGTATTCAGTCTACCTAGAGTACCATCTTAGACAGACTTTGGCTGCTGTTGTGGAAAGTGATGGCTATCACGTCTGAGCTACAGCAGCCACCTCTTCCTTGGCTCAGCATGGTTTGAGGGCTTGGCAAAGTGTATAGAAACGAGGCTGGAGGGCTCATCCCTCTCTTCACTTAGATGCCATAACAGGAGCATAAGCTGGTGTTTGGTGAGCTGGAAGAACGGTGTTCTTTTGAGGTCTGTGGAGTGATGCGGAACCTCCTGCTTCTGCTCCTGGTCCAGCAGTACGGACCGTCACCAGAACTGTTAGCGTGAGGAGGATGGCTGGGGGCCTTAGCCAGCACTGAAGCTGTAAAAAATCCTCTGTTTTTCAGGCAGCACCCCAAACCCAGCTGTGATTCCCTGGAAGCGGGAGGGTAACGAGTGGCTGTGCCTCTGCTGTTGCTGTGTTTAGGAGAGAAATAGCTTCAGTGACTTGGTATCAACCTGGCGCTTTTGGGAATTAGATGCAACATCTAAGGTTGGGCTGGGGTCATTTAAGGCTCAACTGAGGACTGGAGATACTGAATTACCTACCTTTACCCAGCTGAGCTCAGTGCCCAGCTTTTACCTGAGCTGAAGGAAGGTTTGGGGCATCTAGAATTGGTGTGGGGCACCATGCAGGCAGAAAGGCAGGTGAGAGTGGTAGCCAGAGGAAGTGAGGCCACGGTGTAGCCGTGAGGACGAAGGTCACTGGAGGGTGGTGGCATTGTGATGAGCCGTGCTGTGCTCAGACCTCCTCTCTGGCCAGGCTGATGAACACCAGACCCACTGGACCCTGACACAACCATGGTGGATGTGCAAGAGCGGACTCTTCAGCCTCGAAAGGCCATGTGCGTGTGTGCATCACTCTCCAGCTAAAACGACAATGACTCTTTGAAATGTTTTTCTGCATTTGGATTTACAAAAGCTGGATAAGCCTTTTTTTAAAAAAATCTGATAAGTAGCAGGCAAGTGAATTAACCACTGTTGACTGTATTGCTGTCTCTTAACAAACTCCATCTGTATGGTCTCCCTTTGTAGACACAATTTTATAACTTAATTTCCCTACCAAAACATCAGTGTTTACTTAGTAAGAAATCTGTTCTTTGTCAGCTTAAAACAGTGATTTCTTTATTACCACTCTGCGCAAGGAATGACAGCACAGAGTTGGCACTGGAGCAAGTCTGGTTGAGTCTACAGCGTTGTAATGGAAACGGGGTGAACTGAGGGTCAAGTATAATGGGATTTGTATACAGAAATGTGTCTGCATAAGGAATAGCTGCATGAGATAAGGGAATGAAAGATGAGGCCCGCAGGTCTCCCTTTGCATGGCGCTGGGAGGGAGGTGTCGCCGTAGGTATACGGTGCTGCTGACGTGGGAGATGGGGTTACCTCTGCACCAGTGGAGCAAAGATGCCTAAATCACGCGTGCGTGCTCCGGCGCTAGCTGACGTTGGTGGGTGTTGGATGGGTTGGGGCCGTAGTCAGTGATTACTCTGAGAATGTCTCGCATGTAATTTTTATTGATTTTGGGAAGCATAGGGTCAGTGAGGGGTTTTCAAGCTATTACAGTCTGCGGCCTCCCTAAAAATTTTCCAGCAGGGTTGTCAAACATGGTGTAGTGAATTTGGCCTGAATAACAAGAGGCTTGCCGGGTTTTTTTGCTGTCTTTCACAGCACCTGAAGGAGTTTTTTGTGATTCCCAAGGGTTTTGCAAACCACAGGTTGAAAAGCACTAGTGTAAGCTTCCAGCAGTAAACATCTGGGGAACATCAGATCTCTATTCCTTCCTTGATAAACATGTTATATTTTCCGGTGTCATTGGAAAACTGGAAGAATAGGAGAGCAGCTGTAGAGAATGACACCAAAGGATCTAGGAGCGAAAGGGTTTTGGGAGGAAGGCTTTTCGGGTGGTACAGGGACAATAAGATAGAAAACACCTCATCCTTTCTTACCATGAGCTGATGATTTGGGGTGTGTGGGCAGCATCCTGGCTCCTTTGAAGTCGGTTGAAGTTGTACAGTGCAGCAAGCAGTGCTGGGGTTTTACCATAGGAGTGAGCTTCTGTTTATTGCATTTAGTTTCTCCTGCTATAGAACCTTTGTCAGTCTTACACTGCAGACTAAAGCTGGTAGAGAAATGCCCGTTGTTTATCGCAGTCAATTGGAGAGAGATTCTGTTTTCTCTGAATTATTTGTGTTCATCTTTTCCCTATGGAAAATTAAGTCCCAGCTGAATGTTGTCCAGATTTTTAAAAACATCCGTGTTTCACTGAGGACCACTTTCATTCTAATGATAAAAAAAAGAAAAGAAAAAAAAGTGATAGGTTAAAAAGAAGAAATTAAAATTGGAGAGCTAACTTATTGTTAATTCTCTTATTTTGTACAGAAAACTCCAGACACTTCCAAGAGAAAACCTCGTTTGGAATAAAAAGGGTTTTTTTCCCTGCAGTCATAGCAGTGAAAAACTTTTACCTAGTTCTGCTCTTCACCATATAATTGCTTGCTTTTCAGCATACTCGTAGCAAAGGAAAGGATGGTTAGATCAGCCAGCCTGCTGGATCAGATCTTACATTACATCTTGAGCTCTTTGAGTGTCATTAGCATTTCCTTTTAGAAGTGAAGAAATATTGACAGTTTGGTAGGTTATCTCGCATTTTACTGCACGTTAGGGCACTTCAAAGTCTTTATGTAGTGATGGGAACTGTCATGAAGTAGATGTGAAAAGGGCCTTTGGTCCAACTAAACCTGTCAGCAGGAAGATTTAGGGCAGATGGTTATTATTAGAAATCAATGTATTTATTATATATTGTTCAGGAATATTTCCCTTTGGAGGTTACTGTGAGTGCTGTTGCTGTTTAAAATGTGTCAAATGCCAGTAAAATTAATTCCTGCAGAAAACCCAGGGAGCCCCAACGAAAAGCTTTGCTATTATAGGAATGCACATCTTTTACTTCTTTGTGCTGTGATGCACCAGAGGCAGGTACACACGCAGCATGGCAGCAGCGTACCTGGCACGCGTGGACATGTGTGTGTGAGATGTGTTTCTGTGCAGCTGTCACAATCACCTCTCCATACAGAGCTCCTCGGACTGCTGTGCCTAGAAAGGCTTTGTAGAGATGTGTGCTGTACCTGTTCTCATTTTGTTTTATTCCCCTCTGCAAAACATGGTTTTCTGGTTACTCCCAGTTGGGTACAACAGCTTACCGCTGCTTAGAGCAAGCACAACATCTTTCTAAATCCTGAACACCAATGTTTTCCCCCTGTACTTCAGAAAAGAGAAGCAGGACATTTCAGGCTTTTTATAATTAAGTTGGGTGTAGGTTTTTCTTCCTTGGTGTCTTGTTTAGTTACAGGATTTAAGTTACAGAACCTTGGATTACGGGAAGAGGACATTCCAAATAGAAGAGGAGCGTATTAGCAGCAACATTAATGCTGGAAGACGCTGTCCTGGAACAAAGATTCATTTTCCATTCACCCCGTGATTTACAGCACATTCCAACCAAGTGATTTGGCTATGGTCTTCTGGCATAACATTGTTTGCCCTTTCCCTGACGTTTTGCATATAAAGAAAAGTTATGAGCTTCTTGGGCATTCAAGGTACCAGGAAATGCAGGAGTCTACCTAATTTGTTAACATGAAATTATAGATGTCAGACATAGACTCTGTTAGTTAACGTTGGTTAGAGTAATGCTGCAGCCAGTTGATTGTATTACAGTCATGATGAAGAGGAATGGTCCTTTTTTGCTTTTCTGGGATATGACGGGTATAGAGCCAAGGCAGATTTAAAGTGTAATGAATGAAGAAGCATTTCCTATGGTTTGCCTGACTCTTCCGTGAGCTCCAGTGCTGTGGTGTTGCTGCCACTGACTTGCCCTCTCCGCAACAGGTTAGTGCTGGCCTAACATGGAAAGAGACTTTTCAGAAGTACTATAGGAATAGTCTTTTAAATGTTAAACCCTTCTGTAGCACTTGAACGTTATTTCCTTTTAAGGGAGAAAAGCCCCCACCCAAACGTAGCATGGCAAGAAGACACTAGCAGGGATCAAAAACTCAGATTTCCTCCCCACACACATACACTTCCCATTTGTTTTCCTAAGCCCAGTGTCTTCACAGCTACAAGCAAAGTATTCGCTTGAAAGTGCTAATATCCTCAACATGGGAAATCAATCAGATGCAGAGAAATGGCTGTGTCACATCCAGCACATCTTTCCAACACCCATTTCCCACATGACCTCGCCAGCGTTGAATCCTTTCAGATCTCCCTCAGCTTCCTCCTCAGCTCTTCCATCAGGATCTGGTCCGTGTCTACACCTCTTCGCGTCTCATTCCCCACCGCTTCCCACCTTGCCTGCTCCCCTCACACCCGCCATGCTGCTGCCCAGCCCTCATCCCCTCTCTGCTCTAAGCCCACAGCATTTTGACGCCCCAGCTCTCAAATTTTGTGACTACTGGAATCAAGATCTCATGTCTGGTGGTTTCAACCTGAAGTTCTCATGCCTCCAGGTTTGCATCGCTCCTTCGGTCTGTCGCTGAACTACTTTCATTGGCTCTTGAGCTTTTATCCATGCTTTCTTTCATGCCTTTTCTCTCACTCTTCTTCCCTCTCTCCCCCTCAGCAACCTTCCTTGAAGTTCCCCTTCTTAAAATATGCTGCTTCTCTGAAGGCTTTCATCATTAATCTCTCAAGAAACTATCTTAGAGGCTCATCTGCTGTGCTTTGATTTATTCGTTGTGGGGTTTTTTTGGTGAATATCTCACAAGAACTGAGCTGGTCATCCTTCTACCTCCGTCGCTAAAGGAAAGCTTGTGTGAAAAGGTGGGCTTTCAGAACTTAAATTAAAAGATCATGTAAGTAAGATAATTGGATAAAAAAGGATATTAGGATCTGAAACAGAATGTTTACTTGCTTTGATGTGCTTTGGGAACATATGTCTGCACAGTGGGCTGTGTGGCTGATTAAGTATAAAACAACCCAAGAAAAAATCACCACTATTAAGCTTAAATCAAAGATCTCTCCTCAAGACACTAATTTGATTTGGGTTTGAAGGTCCCGTATCAACTCTAATTTCTACCTTTGATGTCTTGCTTTTTTGTGTGCTGTGTAATGGAGGGCAACCTTACTTATTAAAAATTTGCATTTTTTCTTCCATTTTAAAAGCAAATATTGATATTGTTGTTGTATTGTGTTGCAGTTGTGCCTACAAGTGTCAGCCAAAACTAGACCTGCATTGTGGTAAATGCAGCATAAATTCAGTAAGAAACTATACGCGGTTAGGAGAGTTTCTAATCTGAGGACCAGTTCCTGTACTCACACTCCCAACTTTGCTCCCTCCAAACATTTCCCTTGTCCACACTAAGGCTGCCAACCACCTGCGAGTTTAAGAACATTGTTAACTTCTGGTGGAACTTAGATGAAAATAAAAGTTTCAAGCTCTAAACCAAAATACTTTTGATTTCATTGATAAAAATAATAATACTCTTATATCAGGTGAAATTAAATCTTTTGTTCCATTTGTTCTTGGTTTTAGATATTTTAAACTTCAATTGAAATCAGGTATGTTTGAAAATGGAATGTCTTTTGAACAGAAAAATGAAAGATGTTTATGGGTTTTTTCCCACTTTTGAAACAAAAAAATCCTTTTTCTTACCTGGAGCAAATATATTAAATTGACCTTATACGCTAGAAGTTGCATTAAGCCTAGAATGTGTTCTTCTAGGGGATGGAAAAAAATTGTGCTAAGAAATTGTACCCACATTTAGATTATGATACTGTTTCCATGGTGCAGTGGAAAACAGAGGAATTGACACATTGGAGACCTGTTCTTGTTGCTCGTGCCATCAGGGGCAGAGTTTCCTCCTTTGACTTTAGTAGTACAAGATTAGACTTTAAGGTGTGACTTTTAAAGGTATTTAGACAACTACCATAGCCAATGGATGCAAAGTGGGATTTTTCATAGTGTCTACCTAATTCATTCTCAAAGCAGTGCTCTAACCACAAATCCACAAATAAGGGATTTTATGTTCAGAGGTTTGTGTCTCTTAAGGCCCAAGGGAATTACCACAGTTATCTGATCTGACATCTGTGACACTGACCATAGGATTCCCTCTTTAATTTCTACAGTGGGAGAAATTACTCTTTCCTACTATTAAAACTCCAAACATTGCAGTACACTTAGAGCCCATCTTTTAGAAAAACATCTAGTTTTGCTGTAAAGTCTTGCAACAGTGCTGAATTTACCACTTCCCTCCATAAACCCATCTAATGGGAACTTGCCCTCGCTGTTAAAAAATCTTTTTTATTTTTTGTGCTTTCCATGCCTCAAAGCCATATTTGAGGGAAAAGGAGAAAACAGAAACTGCTTGAAACATGCCCATTAACTTCCTGCAGAGAAGCTGTAGCAATTTTTGTCCAGCTTCACAGTCTCCGTAACAGCTTCTCGTGAGTGAGTGCATTAATCGCTGAATTAGCAAAGGTAGCTGTGATTTTCTATATATGCATCTTTATGAGTATGAAAAAAATATATATATTATTAACTCCATTTTAGAGCTGAGAAAATACAGGAAAAAGAAATAAAACTACTTGTGCTGAGCATCCCAGCTGGGGAGGGCTGGGAGTTAGCAATGATGTCTCTTGGGTCCCCATCCGGATCTCTTCCTAGCAGGACACATAAGCTGGCGTCTTCAAGTTGATAACCCTATATTCGAGCATCAGGTCACTTTACTGGATAATTATCAACTTGTTGCAATGCTGGGAGAGCTGGGAAGCGTGAGTGATTCCCCGTCGCCTCACTACGGGGCTGCCCCGCGCTCCCTGGCCGTGGCTGGGGCGAGAGGCGGCTGCAAGGCAGCTCCATGCCGCTCCTCGTGGCGCATCCTCCGCTCTCTGAGCCGAAAAAATGGGGGAGGAGGGGTGGAAATCTTTGTGAACGATCAAATGCCATGCGAATTCGATAGCTGTGGCCCAGGTTTGACCTCTGAAAGGTACCTTGTTTTGAGGGACCTCGCGGGGTTTGATCCTGAGGGGACTGCAAAAGTGTCGCGACCTATCGCCCTTCCTGTTGTAAGGGACTTTAAATCAGAAATAAACAGAGGTGAAGTTGAGGGGCTGGCAAGAGCTGTATAGACTGAATCGTTTAGCATGAATGCTGGGGCATTTTAGGTTTCCTGCTGGATACAGCTTTGGCATCGCATGCGAAGAGCATCTGCCACAAGCACGGTCCATCTTTCGGGCATCCGTATGTCTCTCCTCCAACTCCTGCAGATGTTGGGTGGTGTTCTGGGTACACAGGACTTGCGAAAACCAGGCCAGGAAGTTTTATTTAAAACAAAACAAAAGCAAGGATTTTTATGTGGGGTTTAGATGGGATAGTTGGCTTTAAAAGCTTTTTTCTTATAGAAAAACTCTACCAGGCTATGATACCCCTCCCCATGAGCAGCTCTGTTCCTAGCTTCCATTTCTGTGTAGCAGCTCTGCAGTTTTTTTATTGTACAGCAAAACAATTGACTGCAAGTGTCCATATTCCATTAAGCATATGCAAAAGTATTCAGCCCTTTGTTTTCCGCTGAATGAATATATTTGGCATGTAAGTATTAATTTAGACTAGGCATGGGACATTAGTGCTGGTTAATTGTCCCCATTTTTCTGGGGTTTATTTAACTGATGGAGATTATTTCAGAAATGTGCAACTACTTTAACTGTTGCATTCATTGCTGGGTGCCCCTTGCAGAGGTTCCAGACCTGCACGCAGCAGCGGGAACATGGTGCCACATCTCTGCCACGCAAGATTTTGGGATTGCTGGTGCATGAGGGGAGAGCAGGATGAGAAAAAGTCACCCCGAGGCCCTGTTCATAGCAGCCAGCACTGGTTTTGCCTGTCCCTGAGGGGTTTCCCTTCCCAGGAGCCCAGCCCGGCCCCTCAGAGATGATGATGCTCCTCCGCTGTGGGACCATGAGGATCCTTTCTCAGCACTGCGTCCAGCTGCGATGCACGGAGCGCAGCATACACACACACCCCTCCTGTGAGCAGCAGCATCAGAGACGAGCGCCGGCCAGGCTCCAAGGCACACGCAGGGACATGCTGGTCCATCTCACTGAAAAACACAGGCTGAATTTCTTTGCCTTGCTTTCCAAAGAAAAACTACCAGCTCCTTCCCCCAGATTTTGAGATGAGACTGTGGAGCTTCGGACAAGCTGGTGCTCCTTTCAGCAAAACCCAGGCGGCAGGAAAATTAAGCAAGTCTCTTTTCCCCGGTGAATGACAGTTAAGGAGTGACCAGCTCTTGGGAAACCACTGAAAATCTGCTAGTGTCCCACCAGCAGTATGTGTCACCTCTCGGATGCTGGTAGCTCTCCTTTTGCTGGTTGTGCTCCTCTGCTTCTGCGTGTACCGGCTGCCCCATGGTCCTGCTCTGCAGGCGGCTGGGGCCAGGCAAATAGTGCAAGGATTTCTGCTCTCCAACAGGGGTTATCCGCTGCACCGGTAAAGACCTGCTCTGTAAAGCCTTCAGCAGTGTGCATGCCCCCAACATCACCATGAGGCCCTGCAGCCCTTAGATGGGATCGGCAATGTCTCCCCCATCTCAGTGTCTCCCTCTGTTAGACAGCACGGAAGGGAGAGCCTCTCCTGGGTTGGGGAGGAAATGAATCCAGGCTCGCGTGCTTCGTCAGAGATGCAAATTGCTCTACAAGTCCTGAGCATTAATTATAGAGCCTGGGCTTCTTGCTACAGCCGCAGGGAAAACAGGCCCCTGGCTCCCATTAAATTTAATGGCATTTGGACACCCAATTCCCTTAGCCTATTTGAAAACCAGAATCCCAGTTTCTTCAGAAATACATGTGGTCAAGTGAAATCCCTTGTCCTGCTGCAGACAGTGAGATTTTTACAGCATTGGCTTTAGCAAAGCCGGGAGCTCTCCCCCAGGTGCTAGGGTGTTTTCCTCATGCCATCCGTGGGATCCAGGAAGGGAGCAGGGAGTGATGTACGGATAGCAGAGGTCTGGGCAGGGAGCTCTACAGACACGCCGAGAAACCCAGCTCTGGCACCACGGCACCACTGCACGGGCTGGTTCACCGCACCGTGCTGGGGATTGTCCCGCTGCGGGGTTCGGGGCATGGGGATGGAAAGCCCTGCTTGCCCGGGAGGTGAGCTGGGCGTGGGGGCAGAGCCGCCTTCCCCCAGCACTGCTTCATCTCTCATCCCTTTAAGCCACTGCCTCTAAAAAGCAGCAGCAAATTGTTCTCCTTTGCCAGGAGTAGACCCGTGAGGCTATGGCTGCCTCTCACTGTGTATTTGCAGAGTGCCGATGCAATGGCACAATGTGGGACTTGGGGATTAGATAAGAAATAATGCCAGTGGCACAACTGGAAAAAAAGGCGGGGGGAAATCAAACTTTTGGGGAGTTAGGAGCAGAGGATCGCTCTGGCTGAGTGAGCCGTTCCTGGCAGGCACCTACTGGAAGCCACGTTATTTGGGGACACGCTGCGCTGTGGGACGGTGCCTCGCTAGAATTGTAGGTGTACAAGGGCGAGAGGCGATCCCCGCCTGGGAGGGCTTACAGGAGCCAGCCCTGGCTGAGAGTACGGCGGTCCTAGTGCACAGATGGAGAGATGCGGCAAGGAGAGTCTTTAAGCAGAGCCGTAAGGAGAAGCCTGCTCTCTAACGCAGTCTTTATGCACAGGGCCAGCCTCGTATTGAAACACCACCCGGGTCTCCAGCTGCATGCATTTTGGGTGAATTCTTGATCTTTTTCCCAGTGTTACCTTTCTGGCCAGGGTGGAGTTTTCCTGTTCTGAGGGACTCCAGCATTTCTGCCCAATTTAGCACAGAAAAATGAACAGCAAACCCTTCATATTGTTATACGCATTTTAGATGTCAGCCTCACAGTTTGATCAGCGGAGGCTCCGAAGGCTCGTAAACCTGGTAATACATAGTTTCAAGCCTGCATCAAAGAAGTTCACAACCCTTTTGGGAGAAGCTGTGAGTACTGATGAAAGAGGGAACTTATTGTATATGTAAGAAAACTTCTTTCATGGCTTATGTATTAAGGCAGGCTCTGTGGCCCAGGGAAAATTGGGGCTGCTTTTAATTTACATCCCCCCTCACTTATATTAAGTCTTCGTCAGAAGAAAAATTAGTCAGATGTTTTCTTAATGACATCATTTTTTTTAATCCTTTTTCATTTTTTCCAGATGAGGCGGTGGAGATTATTAGAAATGAATTGAAACTAAATCTGGAACAGAGACTTTGATTCACTTCTCCCTCCTCCCCAGTAGAAATAAATTGGTCAGCTCCGTGCTCAGCCGCCTTTATTAGCAACCTCGACAGAAACCAGCCCCGGCAGCCTCGGCTGCAGCTTTCCCGAGCTTGCCACCGCCGCGGCTGACGTCATGGCGAGAGGCACCGGAGAGTGACTCGGAGAGGGACTTTGGTCACCCCATAATTTTGGTAACGAAAGGCCATAGTGACACAGGTGGGGAGGTTATGAGATCTGAAATAGCCATGCCATTATAAGTTTGTCTTTCAGTGCTGTAAAAAAAAAAACGGGCTCGATGCTGGTGGCTGTTCCTCTAGCGAAACCCCAGTCTGGGTCTGACAAGCGTGTGTGTGTCAGTGGCTATGCTTCTCCGCAAGTCCCTTATACCTGGTAGGTTTTCACTGTCTTGTATTTCACACCAGTGAGCCACAGAGTGTATTGCTACAGGAAAGTACTTTGAACTATAAATATTTTAAAAGGCATTTAATTTACTACCCATCAGCAGAAAGTGTTCAAAAAGCCACAAGGTTTACTAATTTATCAGAAAGACAGAGAAACACGCAGAAGATCAAACAAAGACAAACATGCTCGTAAACTGCTGAATAAGTCTGCAAAGCTTATATTACATTTCTGTGTGGTTTTGTTGATATGAAGGTATTACAAATAAATTAAAATGCACCTGAACTGTTGATAAGGCAGGGTGGGACCAAGATCCTGAGGTGCAGGTGGCATGTCTAAACTGCTCAGACCCTCGTGTTTGTGGTTGTCTGTGCATGGAGAGGCAGATCTTAGTTGCACTCACTAATGGCATATTTGGATATTCTTAGGGAAGGACCTTTGTGACACTGTCCCTTAGCTCAGCCCACGTCCCAGATCCCTGACCTCTGAAACCCCAAATCTCCACGGTCTCCCATGCCTGGGGTGCAGCCCTATGGGGTGCACATCCATCTCGCTGAGCTCTGCCAAAGCACCCAGCCAGGGACGAATGCTGTCCTTGCTGTGACCTGAGTCTCTGCACCAGCTCCACTTCCAGCAGTCTGTGAGTACAGAGAGAGCTAATGCAAAGCAGATTTTGCTCTTTCGTTTTGCCTAATGACAGCTCTGCCTCTTTTGGTGTCTAGCTCAGATTTTCTGCTTCTCAGGTCAGAGTGTGTAACTTTTTCTGCACTCCTTGCACCCTCTGCGGTTTGTCTAAGAGGCTAGAGGGTACAGCAGGAGACGTGTCTGGGAGACGTCTGCACACTTTCTCTTCCATCCTTGCTCACCCTGCAAAAACTGCTCGAGTGCCAAAACATGCCTGTGACTTCCTTTTTGTTACCTGCTGAATCCCTCAGCATTTACTGACTTCTTTCTCAGGTAACACTTGGCCTGAGGAAGATCTGAGGGATTTAACAGAGGTGGCCCCCAGAAAGCATGCAATAAAACCTCTCATGAACTTTTGCCCTCTGAACCGTACAACCGACCTGTCAAGGAGGTTTGTGGAAGCCTTGATGGACGCAGGCAGGGAGGGCTGCTCCACCGGCACTGCCCGAGCCGCGCATGCTGGGCCGAGCAGCGCATGGCTCGCCTCAAGATCATACAACTACTCCTTGCGGCGTTCACATCCTTTCACGTGCAGCCCTGTCTGGGGCTTTGTCTGCACGTGGCAGCACTAGACATTTGGGTACCCAGGGGCAGCGAGGAGCTTGCAAACCCCGGGTTTGCCTCGAATGTCTTCGTGTAGCCAGCCTCCCTGCGCAAGGAGATGGGTGAGATCTCTAGCACGGAGCATGCTCCACGCAGCCTGCATATGCCGGCGCTGCCCGAGGTAGCTCATGCCCCTTTCCACAGCAGCCCAGCCGGGGTAGGCCGCCTTGCACAAATACATGTTTAGTGCAATGTGAATGCAGGTCCGCAGGAAGCTTGCACTGGCTTCAGGCTCCGCATACGCCAAGAGGTGAAGTTTCTCCCACCATGTGCTCGAGCTCCTCCCTCGCAGGCAAAGGCGGTGGGGTGGGAGGGAGAAGAGTGGCGGGCGTCCGTGCCCGCCCCGGGTGTCTGTGAGTGACGGCGTGTCTCTGTTTCCTTCCCAGGCCTCCTCCTCTGAGCGGCAGCCCTGTCATCTCCGACATCTCCCTCATCCGCCTGTCTCCACACCCTGCCGGGCCTGGCGAGTCACCCTTCAGCCCGCCGCACCCTTACGTGGCACCCCACATGGAGCACTACCTCCGCTCCGTCCACAGCAGCCCCACGCTCTCCGTCATCTCTGCTGCCAGGGGCCTCAGCCCTGCCGACGGTAAGATGCTGTGCTATTGGTACCGCAATGATTTTGTAGCTCACCAGCACTGAAATTCCCTAAAACCCAGGGATTTACAGTTGCAAAGGCTCCGCAGCTGCTCTCTGAAGTGGGAGAGCTGTCTCTTTTTCTTTGGGGTTTTTTTTCCCCCCCTGTTAACTACACATTTGTTTTGCATCATTGCACAGAGAAAGCAGAGCGTGAGAATAGCTATTACCGCTGGATCATATTATAAATATTTTGCTTAAAGTACGTTCCTTTCTGCAGCGCTCTCGGCTCTCTTACGAGCTTCCCCACTCTTATGTCTCTACTGGGAGCCCTGCTTCCCCCAAAGAGGGTCACAGTCGCTCCGGCTGCCTGGCCTGGCTGGGACTGACGTTGCAGAGATGAGGCAATGCCAGCTGGGTTATCCCCTGTTGGCTTTGTGTCTCGGGGCAGGATGTCTCCCACGTGAAGGAGAGGGGTCATACTTTCTTCCTCCTTACTCCTGAGCTGCCCTGCAGCAGCTTTCGGGGGAAGGCGAGGGGGTGTGGGGAGCTGGGTGCACGCGGAGGTGGTGATGCTCTCCAAGACCCAGCAGACCCCGTGCCGGTGAGCCGGGGACAAAAACGGCCAAGCAGGGAAAGGGGAAAATGCACGGTTCTGCTTTCACTTGGGGAGGTGCAAGTCCTGCCTTACTTCATCAGAAGTGCTTCATTACATGGTTGCAGGCAGCTGGCTCAGTGCCCAGGGAACAGCCAGGGTTTGGGGTCTCTGCACACCCAGCAAACCCCAGCATCTCTCGGCTCCCGAGCTGCTGCAGGGGCAAGTGGCCCTTCGCCGCCGCAGAGAAAAGCACACCAGAGAGCAACAAGGCCCCCAGCTTAGTGTCTGGCAGCATAAAACCATCTTCCGTGGCTAAAAAAAACATTGCTAGGGTGATGGGGAGATGCATGCGTCTTCTTCCCTCCCCCAAAACGTCATCCAAACTCCCAGCTGCCCGCTGCGGAGAGGTCTGATGGCTGGCGTGTGTGTGCTCTGCCCTATCCTCTCCTTCCAAAGCCAGTTTCGTTGTTTGCTCTGAAAAAAAGACATTGTGTTTTGGGTTGCTTTTCTTTTCTTTTCCTTTTTTTTTTTTTTGTTAAGGCGGTGGTAAATAAGTTAATAGGGCAAGCGGGTGGGGAGGCAGGTTTGAAAAATTACAGCTGGGAGAAAGTGAGCGTAATTGGCTTTGGCAGCCAAAATGGTTTTATGCTGCCAGACACTAAACCTAGCTCTATGCATTAGACCTTGGCTTTAATTTCCTCGCGCTGCTATCGGGAACTGGGCTGCATTTGTCTTTCCTTCCTAATAGGCAGGGATGTTAATGCTGACAGGGTTACTGCTGCCGGCAGGCTGGGCCCTCTCCCCCCTCCCCGGGGTGCTGGCTGCGTCCGAACGGGAGGATTATTAGGAGGGGGAACGAGAGATTGTTTATAAATTTGCGGAAATGGAGGAATGCAGAGGCCCCAGCTTAGTTTCTTTTGTCCGCAGAAGCACGCCCAAGCACACGTCACGAGAGCCCTATGCGGAGCCGTGTGGCCGGGGCTGGCGGGGGGCGCGGGGGGGAGCCGGGGCCGCCAACGTCAGCGCCGAGGTCTAACGTTGGGGTGGGAACCTTCTCCCCATGTTTTTCTCCTCACCCGCGGTTCCGGCAGTGGCTCATGAGCACCTGAAGGAGCGAGGTCTCTTCGGGCTGCCCCCACCGCCACCGGGAACCAACCCCGCCGACTACTACCACCAAATGACGCTGATGGCCAGCCACCCGAACCCCTATGGGGACCTCCTGATGCAGAGCGGGGGAGCAGCCAGCACAGCCCACCTCCATGATTACCTCAGCCCTGTCGACGGTGAGTAGCGGTCTGGGTCCTCCCCAGCACAGCTGAAATTTTGGGGTAGATGGACAGGGTTGTCTTCCAGGTGGAGGTTGCTATACATGGTCACTCTGCCCTGCCGAAACCAATGGGTGCTGCACTATAATTTTTGGCTTAAAAGGTCACCTTGTTCCATATATATGTATAAAAAATACATAATTTAAAATATATGTGTTGTGACCTCTTTGGGAGGATGGCATGGCTGCTGCACGGGTAGGAGAGGGGCTGGTCCAGCGGGCAGGGCATTGCTGTCTTCCTGCTGCTTTGGCCATGGGTGACCACAGCGTGCCTGGGGGCAAATTCCATCTCCGGCTCGCCATCTGACCCCATGTTTAGCCTGGTTGGTGTCTGCGGCAAAGGCTGGCCATTTCCTGGCATAGCTGTGCTCGGCACGATGGACCTCTCGTCTTGGTTGGGAACTCTCGGCTCCCCAAGGAAAAAAAATATGTTAACGGGGAGCCACGGTGGAGAGGATATATTAGTACTTTGTGGGAGAAAAAAAATGCAGGAATGCAGTATTTATGCTAGTATCAGGCATTATAAACCCAGAAAGTTCTCGCTCCTGGCTAAATGAAGAAGAAATAAAATCATGTTAGGCGCTGTGGTGCTGAGTCACCACTGCAGCCTGACCGCTGCCCTGGTGAGATGGGTAAAGGCTATCTGGAAGCATATCTGAGGTCCAAATGATTTTTAGAGCTGTTAGAAATTTCTTTCCTTTCACTCTATGCTATGTCTTGTAAGAACTGAGGTTGCGCAGATATTACAGAGGGCAGTTTGGGGATTATTTCTGCTACAAGAAAGAGAAGTCTCAGCTCAACTTTCAGATCCTGGCTTCTGTTTCCTGGGCTGCCTTCAGATTTGCCTGTGGACCTTTATAATTTTTGGAGTGGAGATCTGCATCGTTTCATTACCGCTTCAAAGTTTCTGTTGTTGAGCTTTTAAGATGAAAGACTTTGCGGTCTTGCTGCTTCGTAAAGTGACTGGTTTGGAATGATAAAAGCTGTTCTGGCTGTTCAGTGATGGGGGCTTATAGATATTTCTAACAAAAAAACAATTTCTCGTCTGCAGCTGCTGCGGAAGTTTTACCTGAATAGTCATTTTCTGCTGCCAGTTCCTAGATTAATCAGGAACCTGGATCCCAGTCTGAAAGGGAGAGCACATCCTGCCTCTAACACCCAAACACATTCCGGGCTTCTCTGCTACAAAGCAGCTGGTCAGTAAGACCGCTCTGTCTTCCCTCCAAAGGGTTAATGTCTGTGGTTACAGCAGATGGGTGCAAACCCACCCTGCCAAGTTCTCCTCAGGCTCATGAACAAGACTCCTTCCTCCTTGCCTCCTTATTAGTCCATCTCTGACCAGCAGTGCCTCACTGAAGTGCCAGATAAACAGCCAGCAAGGGAAGCAAACACCACTGTTTTCATGCTAGCGCAGGCTGACTCTTGGCACACCAAGTTGCTCGTCCTCTGGTTTGCTGAAGATCAGTCTTTATCTGAAGTTGTCTGAGATACTGTCCTTGGCAGAAGACTCTCTGACTGCTTGCCTTCTCCTGAAAACAGCTCTAGAGTGAATCACGTATCAAAGGTCCCGGTTTCATGCAGCCAAGCTCATAACCATTATTCACTGCAAAGCCAGGGCTCACCAAGCATTTATTTTGATCTTTCGGTAAAGCATTGTTGATGAGTAACTGGAAAGTCTTTTCGGGGCCTTCACATGCTCTGTGTGAGATCAAAACTTTAAACGTCATGAGGATGTGACACGAGACACCAGAAGGCTACTTTTTAAGAATGTGAAAAGGAGCAGCAGCCCAGTGCCAGTCTCTGGTCTACATGTTTGGGTTTATCCATCAGCTGGAGAGAAGAGAGAATTCTGCGTTATCAAGGCGGAGACTAAAATGGATGGCTCTGAAACACTGGCTGAGGAACCAGAGTCTCCCTCCCTTTTTAGAAAGTTATTTCAAAAATCTAAATCAGCAGGGCCTAAGTAAATAGTTGAACAGATAATTTAATAAAGCATCCTCTTGTGGTGCTTTTCTGAGACAAGAATATCAATAGCATGCATAAAACCCCAGTGAGTCACCACCTCTACAGCATATGTCGTTCAGAGAGCCCTTTTCTTCCCAGAGAGCCCTAGAACATAAGAACTTTACAAAAATTAGTTTGCTGAAAATGCAGGTAGCTCCTGTTAAACCACATGCAGCACCATCACACATCTGTGATAACCCTGGCACCTGCAAAAGAAAAAGCAGCACATAAGCATATATTAAAACTGGCCTATTCAGTGCCACGTCACCTCCAAACATCTGCAGGTCCATGGGAGCCCTAAACACTGGGTATGGTAGTTCTTCCACAGACACATACCTGGGCCCTTCTGGTGGCTGTAATTGCATTTCTTGGAGAATTTCTCAATGCCTCCGTGTTTGTCAATGTTTTTTCATCCCATCAGGTGTCTAGGGTCAGGAAAAGTAATAGGATATAAGTGTCGGCTGGAGCTTGTTGGTACCGACCATGTGTCAGGTCTGCTGAGTGTTTTAAATGGTGACTGAGCTAGGGTGCCCCAGAGCTGCATCTGTTTAGCAGGGTTTTCACTGTGCAGCTAGAAGCAGTTAAAGCACTAAAGCAGACCAAATTTAAGTTTTACGCACCAGACTGCTGGGGTCTTCAGGGCAATTCCAGTGGAGACTAAATAACCCTTCAGTTACCTGTCATGTTTCATTCTGTTGTCCAAACAAGGACTCTAAATCCGAGAGTGGAGTTTGAATCCAGGCTTAAATCCATTTTCTGGAAAGCCTACACTTTCAAGTCAAAAGTTAACAGCTTTCCAGTGTCACAACATTGCTGGTGGGGCACTTTTGAGACTAATTTACGGGATCTATTCACCAGATCAAAACAATCATCTTTCGCATTTCTATTCTAGAAGTGGATGCCACATGGTGGATTATTCCAGGTGACAGAGTTGTTGCACAAGTGCATCCCTGGGGCAGTAAAGACTAGTGGGGAGCACAGATGAACCTGGAGATGACTACAACTTTCTGAGCATGTTTAGTACGTGCAACTTTTTTTTTTCCTAAGCACAAGGGCTCCTGTGATTACCCTCAGCCCTTCAGGAGGTGCCATTTGCTCTCAAGAGGAGCATATCCAGACTGACTCGATGCTTGTACTGTTATAGCCCTGTACATCAGAAGATCTCAAAGTACTGTACAAAGCAAAGCTACATCATCACTGGAGACCCCAAAGAGAAAGGAGATAAAATGATCAGTGAGAAGAGCAGTGGCAGCTTTAGGAACAAGATCCAGATCTTTGGAATAAGACTCTTATGGCCAGGGTGGGAAGCAGAAGTCATCTTAAATCCATCACTTCTGTTTGCACAGTGTTGAAAGCGTGATTGGGGTGTCCACGCTGAGTCAGGGAATGGGGGAAAAACATCTTGAGTTCAACTTACGTCCAAGTGGCGTTGCAAAGATGTAGTCACTCAGGTCAGGAGGGCTGCATAGATGCGTTTGTGCAACCTTACAGTTACCAACAGCAGGGATGACCCTGCAGTGCTGTCATGGCATTTCATCCAGTTCTGGAGCTAGAGGGGGGATCCCTGCCCTCTTTCTTGCTGCCTGGTGCATGGCAGTCATGAATGTCTTGACTCACGACCGGCAGTTTAACTGGAAAAAGGCTTAGTTCAGCCCCGCATAGCCAACAAGCCAACGGCTGGCGCAATTGCCTGGGACGTGGGCAAATCATCAAGCAGGACTTTATTTCCCCAAATCAAACAGTGATTCAGCTTCACTGGCCTCTTTCAGTCAGTGTTGTTGGAGCCTTTCTACTTCAAGTGAATGATTTAATAGCCATTGGGGTAAGGAGCAGGGCTGGCAGTACAGCCCGGTGGTTACTGCAGTCAGCAGGCATGTGTCTGTGAGAGGTGAGCTCAGGACTCTCTTCCAGCAGGTTTATGTGAAGCAACTGCTCCATCAGGATGGACGGAGAGAGCCCAGCCTTACGGTGACCTAGGAAAGATGTGCTTCACCTGGGGCTTGAGGGACCAGCAGCTCGGGGTTTGCAGGCTGGATATGCTGGATCTCAGATGACTTCCCGAACAAGCCAGCTGTTGGCTACTCCAGGCAGACGGCGCGCCCTGTAGTCACTTCCTTAAAAACTCTGAAAGATCTTTTTTGTTTTGTTTTGTTTTGTTTTCTTTGTCCCAGCACAGAATGGAAACTTGCTGAAATCTCAGAAAAAGTTCAGAGAATGGGAAACGATTTCCCACCCATTTCTAGCCAGCAATGCTGTTTTCCTCCCCAGAAAAATATGTGCAGAAGAGAGAAACAGTCCCAGAGCATCCCGTAAGTGCTCTGTCTGGAATCCTGCTGCACTCTGGTTTCTAAAGAATTCAATTTACATATGCAAGTTGGGTCGTCTAAACAGTTACCTTGTGGATTGGGAGTAGAAGAATGCAGCCTTGTCTTTCAGCGAGGATTTGAGGGAAGCATTAGTATTCCTTGAACTGCAAAGTTGATCGCCCGGGGAGGGAAGAAAGAAGGGTCCCAGGACAGCGTCTGGTGCCAGAACAAATGTCCAGCATCTGCTGCAGTCTAAGTAAGACATGTGTTGCCGCTGCAGAAGGGGAGAGGGGAATAAGGAACTGGTTATGCGAAGAGTGTTTGTAGTTTATTGCTGCTGCTTATTGATTAAGGGATCATCCTGGTTTTTTATGCTGCCCTTGGATTTAATTTGATGATGGGAGAAGCGGGATATTTCTGTATGTTTTGGGTAGAGTTTACTTGGTGAGTGGCCAGAAAGAGGGACCACTTTGATAACACTGTATTTATCCCGGGGCTTGGCCAGGGGATGCAGGGGAACGGTGGCTCTGGCCGTGTTTCAGTGAGGCGGGGGGGGGGGGGTGAGCCATCTGCAACCCATGTGCCTGAAGGGCTCGGCCATTTGGAAGCAGATTCCCCCGATGTCCCTCTGCAGTCGAGATCACAGCAACATGCTTGTCTGGAAAGAGATGCCTGAGATTTCCTTGCCCTGAAGGAGCCTCAAAGGAGCTCCCACTGAGTGCCTGGCATTTCCTTTCAGAAGGGCTTTGCTGCCACTATTTCCAGTGTGATATGAGGTCTGAAATCTCCCTCCAGGAAAACCATCTCTTGTAATGTCCCTCTGATGGCCCACGGCCACCGCGAGTGGTCCAAGCAGGAACTTCTGCTCCCGCCTCCCACATGACCTGGGGTCTGATCCTGCCCTTTGGCACGACAGCACTGGGAACAGCCGTGGGATTCAGACCACAAGCTGCCACATGTGTAAAAGCTGACCATTTGGCTCATCGCTGGCCCGCTGTGGATAAATCTAAATTTGGGAAGAAAATCCCAGTTTCTGAGCAACCCATGGATGTGATAATTCATAGACACTGTAGGAAACGGTCAGAGAAACTTTTACCTTGTTACCAAGAAATCTGGACTTTCCTCCCAGCTCAAGGCTGGCTGGAGAACTGGCCTGGGACATTTGGCAGATGTGGCCAGTGTCACTTGAAAATTCAGCCTTGAATTCTTGCTAGTTTAGAAATAGGATATTTAACCCCCCCAGGAGAGAAATGGATTTCAGTTGTGAGCTGTGGTGTTTACATTTACCCTGCAAAGATAATGCTGCTGTAAAGTCAAGCTTTTTTCTACTGGAAACTTATTCCAGGTAGTTTTAAAAGGTTTCTTAAAATACGAGGGTTATATTTATTCTCTAGCATGTAGAGCTGAGCCTGTGACAGTCAGTGTATCTGTGTCTATGTACGAAACAGTATGGGAAGGCCAGTGCACACCAGTTAAAACACTGTAAAATGTATCTGGAATTGACTTTTTGTAAGAAGGGGCAGCAGGGGGCAAAGGCCTATGGTAAACTTTTTATTGACCTTCATGGGCTGCCATCCACAATACTGTCACCAATGTCCCGAGCTTTGGGCTCAACCTTTACTGTACCCTTCCGTTCACCAGTTCACATCTCCATTTTAATCTCCTCCTAATTCTGAGAGAGAAGGGGACAGTCTTATGACTTAAAATTTCCTGTGTCTTACTTCAGGCCAAAGGACATTTTTGTTGTTGCTTGAAATCTGAAACAGTTTTGAATTCTAAGAAGGTATCTTTAGCTTTTGCAAAAACAAAAAAAAATACCAGGTTTCTTCCATTCAGAGCTTATTTGTTTAATATACACTGAATAAATAAAAACCAAGCTGTTAGTATGTCCAAAAAATGAGAGCATAAACATAGCACGTTTTCCAAGTGGAAGAGAACTAGTTTGAAAGTAAAGATGAGATATCTCAAACAGGAGTGTCTCTGCGTCAGCTTTTAAATTCATATTTATTCTGTGGAAGTCAATGGAAAGCATCTGCTGGCTTTAATAGGTGTTCATTCAAGATAAGAGGTAGAAGCAGCAGAGCAAATTGATACAGGAACAGCTACCACCCATCCTGGGCATGCTGTAAATGTACTTGGCTGGAAATATTATCAAACACCAGAGGAGGCAACGATACCGGTATCTCATGGAGTTGTCTTGTTTCTTGTTTGGCTGTGTGGGCTTTGGCTCATCACTTCTTTCTGGACCTGGGTGAGAAAGAGTTTTCCCATCTCTTAGTAGTATTCAAGGGAAAGAAACTGAAGGTAAAAAAGGTCTGCATCTGAGGTAGAGAGGCATAGAGAAATTAATTTTAAAAACTGAAATGCTGGTAGATGAGTGGAATTCATTTTAAAATAATTTCCTACTTCTATTTTAATGTGTGACTTTTTAAAATTCATTTTAACTTGAGATGATTTTAGGTTTCTGAACAAAGCATCTTTTAGAACAGCGACAGAAAAATACCAGATTTTTTTCTTTTGAAAGTGTTGAAGAGGGTACTCTGACAGTTTGGAAACTTCTCCCAACATATTTTCCAAACGTTGAAAAAGTCTTGAAATGCACCCTGTTCATTTTGATAACTCAGCATTTTTTAAGGGGAGATGAGTGAGGGGGTACTAGTGATAAATCCTCCCGAGGCTCTCTGTCTCCATGTCTGAAAGATGGATCCCGCCTTCATTTACTTCTCTGGGCACAGTCACTGTTGAAGAAGTTGTATGTGGTTTTTCCTTTGAAACACCACTGGACCTCAGGCAACGAAGGGTTTTGCTTACGTATTCAAGTGGCTGTCAGTCAGCTCGTGTTGAACACGTTGCCTATGTGTACAGCTACACTAATGCTTATCTTCGCTGCTGCCTGGTATCGTTTTAACGTTCATGCTTGGTATCCTCAGATCAGGGGATTAGGTCAGGCCAATTTTATTATTAAGAACGATCCCAGTGCTGCTAATCTCCTTTTAAATAATAAATGAGAAAAGATTCCCTCTTCCTAAATGCACCGGTGAGCACTTATTCATGTGGTTAAACTCCTTTTCCGTTTCCCAGACGCTTCCCTTCCCGGGTACCTTGGGCAGGCTGTCATTGAGAAGAGAGGAATTGTTCATCCATAGCATGATTTTAGGTCACAGCTTTCCTTGGAAGCCTGCAAGACCTAAGAGGCTTTTGTGTAAAGTATGAGGCCAACATACTGGATCTGCTATCAAACATTTTAGATAGCCCACGGTACTTGCAAGATCTAAATCAGAGCGGACGCTAACGCAATGCATATTACTGGGTTTGGGCTGGAGAATTCCCAGGCCAGCTTGCAAATCTGACAGCTTCCAGCAGAGTTTTACATCAGGAAAAAATGACGTACCTGTGTGCAGCAGGGAGGGGTGCCCACATTGGTTGCACTGCTAAAACCCAGGTTTCTGTTGGACATCAGGACTTCTTCCCTCTGTAAATTAATGGTGACCAATGGCTGAACCAGCGCTGTGGACATAAATCATGGGAAGGAACAGCGAGAAATGAGTACAAGGCTTTTCTTTCTATTTAGTAATTTATCAAGGGAAGTGGCACATTAATAAACAGATCTCCCTTGAGGTGTGGGAGTAACAGAGATAAATATGACTGTCAAATCTGGCCTGCTTCCTTCTGTTAGAGGAGGAGGAGACTGTGGGAATGCAAATGCAGAAAACAATATCTATATCTGGAAAGACGCATGTTATTTGTAGGACAGAAACACTGACTACTCAGCTGAGATGGAGCCCCATTGCACTTGGTGCAATACATACAGAATAAACTCCAAACCCTATCTAAAAGAGCTCATCTAAATAGATGACACTGGGAAACAGGGACACGGAAGCAGCAACTTGCTCAAGGAGGTATGGCTGGGGAAGACTGGCAACAACACCCAGGTCTTTCCAGGTTGTGGCCCATGTATTGAATCAAGATGCCTTATGGCCAGGGCGGGGGTAAGAAAAAAGTTTAATTAGTTCAAATCAATTAATAGGTTGCAGACAGAGCAGTTTTGACCATTACAGTCTAGACCCAAGCAACCCTCGTGTTGCTTGGTCCAGGGCTCTGGCAGGGCCCAGAATTCATGAACCAGATGTGAAGTTTGGGAATGCTCAACTCCAGCCTTTAGGCAGGGCCAGCCATTGCTGAGGGGTGTTCATTTTCTCATTTTGGTTTTGCGTCCATAGTGCCTCTGCAAACTGTCTGCTCCTTTTCCAGCTCCCAGGGGAAGTGCCACTCACGACAGAAGAACAGGGCTGGGGTCTGCCAGCTGCAAGCATTAGGAAAGTTTGAGTCTAGTCCCTCCAAATCATGGGACAGCTTTAACACTTAGGAGGTGACTTTTATAGACTACTGCTGCTCTTTCTGTTTGCTGCCTGATCCTCGAGTCATGTTTTCTAGCATCTCCCCGCCCCGTGAGGTTGCAAAATGTAGTTATACAAAATACTATAAGAAGAAAGTGTTCAGTGTATATGCAACAAACTGATTTTTAGGAGAAATTCCCAATATTGTCAATATTGCAGTAAAGACATTGCAGCTGGCAACCCTTGAAGCTTCTTAGCTGTAGAACAAAAGTCACAAAAGTGCCTGGTTCAAGTACCAACTTAGCCTTGGACTTCCAGTGGGACCTTGGGCAAGTCATTTATCTCGTGCAACAAGGGACATTATGGGTAATAAGGGGACGGTGGTACTAAACCCCATCGATTACACAGCACCTAGGCATGGTAATGACAGAGCCACTTAGGTACACGGGTGATTCATGTGGAGACTGGGAGACTGCAACCCAGCCACTGGTCTCAGGGAAATGTTGACACAAACTTCTGCGAGCCAACACAAATCAAGGAACTATTTGGTCATGCTGGTGGGATATATTTTACCTCCTTGTACATCCCATTCACCTTCTCACATACCAGCACTGCTGTCAGGACAGAAAGTTTATGCTCGGGCAAAGTGCTGGGCTTGTTTTTGGTGATAGGCAACCAAAATCAGTCCCTCCAACCAACTAGAGCAAAATAACTCATATTGTCTGTCTGGGCAAGTTACTGTTTTATTCCTAGTGTTTACAGGGTATACCCACAGTAAGCTTTCTGGGGAGACTGCTGCTGGAAAAGCTGGGTAGTAATACAGTGCTGCACTCATCGAGGGAAGGAGCTGGAGCAGCTGAGCCCTCCAGCACCCCTGAGTGGATGATGGGGATTACCAGCCAGACTCCATGGCCGAGTGGTATATTTTACCCTTAGAAATCTTTTTTTTTCTTTTTAAATAGGCGACCTAAACACTGCTTTCATTGCTTTGGAGGGGTGAACCATTCCAGGCAGGGCTAGGGCTCAGACAGGCTTTGGATCTGGTACCCTGCTATCACAGAACGTTGAGATATGGCCCATCCCCATCTCCCGTCCATGCCACCTTGGAGATTTGCAGGTGGGTCGGGCCTGGACAGAGTTTCCTCTTGATGAAGTCAGTCGTTCCAGTTAGCAGTGCCGAAACGCTGGGGGAGGCCAAATTCCTACAGTAGTAACTCTCCATGTATTACAGATCCACGAACGGGACTGGCAGGGTTGGAAATGACTTCATGCCCGAATGATTGACAATTGCTAATAGGATCCAGGCACTGGCAGGTCCCCTTGGAGGGGGAGAGCTTGAACTTTGTGCCTAGGCTGCCAAATTGGTTTTCTTAAAACTCTCTAATTTACTTTCGGGGCTCCTGGAGCCTCGCCTCCTTCGTTAATTGGATGGTCAGCATTGTGCTCGCCCTCGTTCAGTTTCCGCTCCCTCCGCACACAAGCACACTCACCATTTCCAAGGGTTGCCCCAGCTCTGGTGTGCGGCTCTTCTGGCCCGCTGCTCCTGCCACCGCATCAGCAGGGACGGCTGCGCCCACGGAAACCTTGCGGGGCCTTTTCCCTTTTAATTTGAAGTTAATTTAGTGCTGATGAAACGGGGTGATGGACAAGCTTCTGGTTAACCCCCAAGGAGGGCGAAGCAAGCGAGCGCTGGTGGTGCTGCCTGACCCCTGTCATTCAGCACCCAGCAGAGAGGAAACCTCCTGTCAAAGTGCAGCTGGTCCCTGTGCTGCTCCGGGCTCCTGAACATTCCACAGCAGTCACAAGTGCAGCGGGTCTCAGCATCTCCCGCCTCCCCACGGGAAGGGAGCAGCCCGCTGGTTTTGTCTGACAAAGTGTCTCTTTCCTACAGTGTCCCGGTTTTCGAGCCCACGGGTGACTCCGAGGTTAAGCCGAAAACGAGCCCTGTCTATCTCCCCGCTGTCTGATGCCAGCATTGATCTCCAGACGATGATCAGGACCTCCCCAAACTCTCTCGTGGCATATATCAACAACTCCAGAAGCAGTTCAGCGGCGAGTGGCTCCTACGGCCATTTATCTGCCGGGACAATCAGGTAAAGCTCTGGGACCAGCTCCGTTCAGCTGCGTAACCATCACCCCAAAAGGAGGGGTGATCCTCCAGCAAGGGAGACCTTCCCTTCCTTGCAACCTCTGCTTTTGTGCTTTGGGACTGTGTAGTGTATTAAATCAAAGCCCCCATCTGGTTTTGCATGTGGAAGGGTACTTTGTGGCATATGGGGACTTTTTTTTGCTGGATTGGGATTATTGGTTACCAGTTTCCAGTAATTACAGTATGATCATGCCTCCCTGCAAGCAGAAACAGAATAAATTCGTCTAACAAAATGCTCATTGTGAGCAGTTGGACTGGTTAAGAAACCCTCTGATTTAAGAGATTGCCCCAAAGTATTCTCCAAATTATTGGCCCACATTCTTTAAAAAAAATGTTATCTAGGCAGATTGAAGAGCTTAATTCTAAAAACATATTTAAAACAAATCTAAGCCCTTGAGTAAAATTTTGTTCAAATCTTAATTAAAAAGCACTTACACTAGGCAGCTTGCTGTTGCCAATTCCTGCCGTGATTACTTCACCCAAGTTTCACAATGTTATTATTCTTTTTATTACTTAACTGTTAAAAATGTTAGATCTAATTAACACTGATGTTGCAAAGCAAGGGTTATAAAGATCATGCACTCCTAAAATTTGTAGGGGAAAACAGAGATATTGCTATTAGTAACTGTAACATTAATTTTATAAGTTACTTTATCTGGCAGCATAATTTAGAAATTGACTGTAAAATCATATGCTAACTTAAACAAATTGCAACTCCTTTTCTGGTAATCATATTTTTCTAGTCTTTTCACCTGTTGTCGTTAACTGGGCATACCTGTAGCATCTCATCTTATACTCAGATTTTAAGTTTTTCAGGGTAGCATCTGGTATTTTCAACAAATCAGCAGAGTGTAGAGTCTGGCCCAATGGTCAGTTGTTGGCCTCCAAGGGAATGATCAAGAAATAACAAAGAATTTGAAACTGTTCTCGGTGTTCTAAAGGTGTATCTTAAATGTCAGCAATTGTAAAATGGGTTTTATATATATATAACAGGATAACTGCCAGCAATTTGGGGTGAAAAGACTTTTTTGTTATTATTTTAACAATGTCTTAGTGAGAGAAATGAAATCCTCTCTTACCTGCTCAGACCCAGATCCTAGTAGCACTTCAGAAAGTCATTTTTGGACTTTGCTGTAACAAAACAAAGCTGTGCAGCAGCCTGCCATCACACCTCATTTGCTGCAGCGCCTATTTAACTCCCAGACCTCTTTTACACTGTAGTGATTTTTGCCCTTTATTCTTTTGGTCAAGTTGTCATTAACTGGTTTGGAACAGAAATACTAATTGTACGGTCACCAGCAATAAGTATTTTCTCTAAAAGCAAAATTGGAAATGAAGCGTGTTGCTAATGATGGCCTCATTCTCTGAGCACTCACACTGTGGGCAGTTTTAGTGATATGAGAGAAAATACCACAAGGGTAAAGGTTCAGGGTGGCCACATCTTAAAGGTGGCAAATAATCAATTTTTGGGCTGAGAGTCTATGGTTCATGCATCACCCACCTAGAGTACAGGGAGCAGAGCATCTCCCACGCTTCTCCATCTCTGCCAAAAGGACTCACCCCTGGGAGTGAACCCCTTCTTTCCAAAAGCAGAGCTTTTTTTTAATGCTGTTGACTGCTGCATCCTGGCTTGGACCTGTTGCCCCCAGTTAGTGGCCAAGCAGCCAGGAGCTGGTGGTGTTTCTGGTCACCGCTGACCTAGATTGGAGCTGAACCAGTGACCTACATATGAAGGGTGACATACTTCAGCAGTCCCCTGAGCCTGCACTCCCCTCCCCTGAATGCAGAGTAAATTACATGGGTTTGGACTATGTTAAATGGATAGTTACTCGCCCCCTCTGTGATCTGTGCCAGGTGAGCCAGGTGATACTGTTTTTTTTTATATCCAGTGTAGCATAAGCCCAAGGTTGCAAGTCTGCAGAATAGGTCTACCTGGGAAAACCTGGGAGCCTCAGGGGCTGCAAAGCCAGATGTGTCCCCATCCCATCCTTTTCTGTACTCCCTGCCAAGGGCTTTGGCCGTTTTTAAACATAGGAAGCAAAGAAATTACAATCAGTCTGATATGTGGGTCGAAAGGATTCACAAGTTTCCTGAGGCACACATTTGACAAATCTGTCTTTGCAGTAAAGCAGGCTGTCAGGCTTATCGTGGCATTGAAGGCGTCAAGCTGGGGTGTTGCAGCCTGTCTCCTGTAGTCTCCAGGAACCAAACTTGAATCAGTCGCTAGCTAATGTGATAAATATTGTTTAAAATAACTCCTCATCATTTTTCCTCTTCTTATTGCTGCAGTCCGGCATTCAGCTTCCCCCACCCCATTAACCCCGTGACGTACCAGCAGATCCTGACCCAGCAGAGAGGCCTGAGCTCAGCCTTCGGACACACTCCTCCCCTGATTCAGCCATCCCCAACCTTCCCACCGCGGCAGCATATGGCGGTCATCTCCGTCAACCCGCCACCAGCACAGATCAGCAGCAACAGCAACTGCATCTCTGACTCCAGCCAGGTAGGGATGGCCATCCTGGCTCTCTCCATGCATGGCACACAGGGAAATGGAGACACGTTCTCCATGGAATGAGCACTGCCCTTCATGGTGGCTGTGGGAGTTTTACCCACTCTCTTTTTACTCGTGCTCTCCCTTTATGTTGCTTTTTCTTCCTCCTGGCAAAGCATTTCTGGACTAGTCACAGCCAAATTTTGCTCCCACCTCCCTTCCTTGCACACACACATACCTACCCATGCAGGAACCAAAGGCCTTGATTCATCAAAGCATTGAACATGATATGCAGGATCACCTCAGGCAGCAAATCTCCTTGAACATGTTATGTACTACTGAAATCGAGGGAATTCAGCACATGCTGGAGTGTTTTGCCGGATAAGCACCCAAGCCCTGTGAACCAAGCTTCATCAGTTCCTTCACAAATCCCTCCTTCCTTTCTTCTACTGAGGTGAACCATGCCAATGGTCTTAAAACACCTTATTCCTTTCCTCTTTGACAAATAAGTGCATCCTACGTAGGACCTCTAGCTATTTTACTTACTGTTCCTTCTTTTTCAGTAGCTTCTCTCTCAGGGTATCCCTGCTGTTGATTTTTACTGTTAAGCTTTGCAAAACCAGGGGCCAGATTTTGAAAACTAGGAATGCCATGATGTGTATGAAATCCCACACCTCAAATGCGTCTGTAAGTTCACACAGGCACATGCATGTGTGCACAAGCCCTCCACATGCACAGGGTTAGTGAATATGTCTAGCACATTTGTAATCATTCTTCCTTCCCTTTTTCGTTCCTTGGAAGTTTAAACTGCAGTTGCTTTTCTCCCCAAAGGCTTATTTCACCTCATTTCACACCCATTTCAAATTGTTGTTTTAGTTGTATCATACTGAACTTTTCAGACTGGTTTATTGTTTTAGGGTTTCTCATGGCTGCTGCACTGCAAACTCTGTTTGTTATTGAAGGTTATTTGATTGATTGGTTTTGTTTTCTTCTTACAAACTGGCTACCAAAATAATGTGGCTGGCAGGAGTTATGCCCCTGTTTAATAACTTGCAGGACCAATCGAGCAATTAGCAAGAGTGTATTTAAAATGTTAATGTTCCAGTTTTATGCACATACAATGGGATGTTTTTTCTCATGAAGTTGTTCTCATTTTTTAAGAGCTTAGCAAAATATACACATAGTCTTTCATGCACCCAGCACGCCAGAGCCCTTGCACATAACCAGAGCCCCCCGCTCTCCCCAGGAATTCATTTTCTCAACAAATCATTTCATCGCATTGAGAAATAAAACCGTGGCTTGGGTGGGGGTTACATAAGGTTTTGACGGCTTTAACAGGGACTGGATCGCTCTAAAATGGAGCAGCAGCGGCGAGGCCAGTCTCGCTGGTGAGCCTGCAGAAGTTGATGCTGCCCTTGATTCTTCCCTCTCTTCCCTCTGCCTTGCACAAACCCACACGGGCTATTTCATGTGAAACCCGGGCCAGCAGGCCAATACCCTCTTATCCCCAGCCACTCCTGAAGTTCAACTTTGACTGATTTTGAAGTTAATTTTTAATAAGGAGGTGGGCTGCAGTCTGTCTCTCACCCCAAACCCCAGTGCCATCTCTTGCCTGGTTTTCTTTCCTAGAGCAAGCAGAGCAGTGAGTCGGCCGTGAGCAGCACAGTCAATCCAGTAATTAACAAGCGCAGCAAAGTCAAGACTGAAGTTGAGGGCTTGCCCCCAGCGTCCCCAACCACACAGGTAACCCCTTCCTGGTGCAAAGCATATTGTGGGGCCGAGGCAGCGAGCTGCTGGGTCTCATCGTCTTCGGGAACGATACTCTTGGCACCTTTTGCTGCAGCTGGGAGCAAGACATCAAAGGCTGCTGGGCAGGCGGGTGTCTCTTGGAGCATGAAGCCCAGCAAGGTACAGGGCAGAGCTGCAGTGACCGAGTGAAGCATTCGATGGGTGCTTGGGACTTAGCTTGCTGTCGCTGTGCTTGGATAGAAGAAAAGGAGGGAGGGAATATTTCAAGTGTGATAATTTAAAAATGATGTCTGAGTTTTCTGTGCTGATAAGCAAGCAGCATTAGTGTCTCAGAGGAAACATAGATTATAAGGGAATCTTGCATGTAGGTAGAAAGCTTGCAAAAAAAGGATGACTTCCTTGATTCAACAAGGAATTGCTCCTAGAAACATCCTTTACACTGGTGACACAACATTTGACACCAAGAAGGGCCCAAAGGCCTTTGCTTTCTTTCCGGAGCTCTGTGATTGCAAACTGTTTAATGGCTGACAGTATCCATCTGACCGTCCTTTATCACAACTGTAAACTATCAGGAGTGCTCTGGGCACTTCATTTTCATGAAATATTAGGCCGTGTTATTGTCAAGCGAATGGAAGAGTTGATGACAAATTTCTCCTTCTGCCCTGGTTCAGGAGCAGGTCTCAGCATGATGCATGGGGACAGCAACGTGTGCAGTCATCAGGGGGCTGGTAAAATTGATGAAGATAGCATATCAGGGAAAGATAAACATGCTGTAGTCAGCACGATTAGGGCAAAGAGGCACCTCTCTGGAGCTTTGAGTTTAGGAGTGCATCTACACGCTGCTGCAAAAGCACATGCCACGAAAAACCAATCTGGCCACCACCTGGGCTAATAGGGCCACGTGTTTATTTCTTGCAGCAAATGAAAAAAGATTTGAAAGCCATCACCTGCTTTCTCAAAGCATCTGTAGCAGAGGAGCTGTGGGACAGACAGCTGCTTGGTCAATGGCCGTCATCCTCCGTTCCCTGCTCCAGTGTGAAGAGGTGTGCGCCCAGTCGCAGGGAGTGCTTGGATAGCATCAGCCTGGCTCACGCCTGCAGCCCGGCCCCAGAGTTTCATCCACTGGGTCTTATGTGAAATAAGCACTGAAAGAAGCGGGGGAGTAGTTTAAAGTGGTGCAAGGAGGTTTGACTGGAATAGCAAGGTGAAATTAAGAGAAGGAAAATGCACGCTGGTCATCTAATAGTTCCTAATAAGGAGATCTGTGAAGTAATACCCCAAGGGAAATGTAGGCTTCACATCTTGCAGCATTTCAGTATTGACTGGGAAATTACTGGAAAGTACCTTGTAAGATACAGCCCATTCTTGGCAAGGAGAACAGGTTAAGAGACTAAACATAACGGGTGTCTCCTCTTCAGTTGGTCTAAGCGACAGCAACTTGTTAAATTTGGGGATTCCTGTTCTGCAGGAGACTGTGCTGAAAAGTTGAGTTACAGTCAGTTAATTATTGACTGATGCATTTTTTGCAGAGTGTGAAGCTCATCCATCCCAAAAAAAGCATGCATGTGTGTGTTTTGTTTTGGAAATGCTGTACTGGAAAAGCCTCATGTGAGTTGTGGTTTGGGTGTTTAAAATCCTTGGCCAGACAGCGTCTCCCATGATGGCTTGTGCTATAAAAAATACAATCCAGACAAGATTTGTGGGACACAGTGGAGCATCAGGCATGAGGGACCTGAGTTACTGTACCCTTATGATACTACAATAGCTCCAGTACAGATTCAGATTAACATTGAACTAGCCAGAAATGAAACAAGTCAATCCTCTTCAACAAATTAAAATGCTTTCAATTCTATTTTTCCAACAGAAAGTATAAAAATTTTGGCAAAATAAGATTTTTAAAAGAAAATTTCACTTTTCCAGAGACCAGAATTTGCGTGGAGATAAATGTTTCAACAAAAATAACGTTCACAGCTCAACCAAATAGGAATTGCAGGAAAACAAAGCTGCTGTTTGAACTTTCTCAGACTATTTCTCTGGGCTCTGATACAGTTTGAATCTCCAGAAGTCTTTATGTAAATTACTACAGTTTCCTCTCCCAAGAGCCACCCTACAATAATTTTTTTTAAATTAAGAGCTAATTAAAACAAATCTCTTCCTCTCCATATCTAAACTTTTGAATTGAAAAGTCACAGCTGGCATGTATGTCATGAGCTAGTTAATGAAAATTGTTGAACAGTACATCACACTTTGCAAGCCATACAATGCCATTAAGTCATTAATCATTGCAGCCCCTCAGTAGGCATTGGGAAGGTGTTGGTGGGGAAGGAGGTGGCAGCCAGATAGGTCCGTTTGGGCAGGTCAGAGGCAGTTTGAGATGGGTCTGGCTGTGTCTACACACTTATGGGGCCAACTGGAGCATCCGATCATGAGGAACAGCGTCTGATGTAGTCAGTCAGCCCAGATGCTCCTGTCCTGCAGACGGGATGCTCTGCCCTGGGCAGTAGTAGTAATTGTGTGGAAAGGGAATGAAGGGGGTCAAAACCTGCAGGGTTTTGTATTGCTAAATTCCCAAGCCGATGTTGGCTGCTGATTGCCTTGTCTGTACTGCAAGTGTCTGATGCACGCAGAGCCAGCAGTTGTCCTTACCTCTAAATTGTACTAATTATGTTGTATGTTACATTATTGTGTAGGTGCCGATGTTTTAATCCTCATAGAAGCCATAACAAAAATGTTCTGTGCTTCATTTGGCACTGAGGAGCTGGCTAGACAGAGAAGTTAAGGAGAGAGCTCACAGCGTGCCCAGCATTAAAGTTACTCATTTATGAGTCCAGAGCCCCTGGAGCTCTACCCTGCAATCCACTCATCACTGGGTCTTGCTCAAGCTTCCCAAATTTCCCTGTCTTAGAGGAATGCCTTGAGGGCTCACCACTTTGTCCCTGTGGAGCACCCTGCAAGCATAAATCTTTGGGTAAGGATTAGGTATAATTTTCTCATCTGTTGAAAGACGCAGAAAACAGGACCCCCCCTCCCCAACCCATGTCAGGTGAGTGCGGTAACCACTGGACTCTGACTGCTCTGAGGTTTCTTCATGCTCGTATTTCACCGTTCCCCGCAGATCAGAAGTTTTGCTCCAGCAAAGAACACAACCAAAGGTCAAAAGCCAGCCTTTTCCTTTCTCCAGCCCTTCCCGGGACTGCCCATGACCTGGCTGGAGCCAGGCACCGCTTCGACCATGGCTTCAGGGTGTTTCGTGTCTTGTCATTAACTCTGATACATTTCGACCAAACCTCTGTAACTCATTATTTCACAGTAATCAAGGATGTTATGTTGCCACAACGAGCATGGTTTTGTGATCAGTTGATACCTGCCCTGTAATCTATGAGTGACGGAGGAATTCAGATGAAAGAAGTTCACCTTATACAATGCACCGTTGTGTGTTGCAGGAGCATCTGACAGACCTGAAAGAAGATCTAGATAAGGATGACTGTAAACAGGAGCCTGAGGTTATTTATGAGACGAACTGTCACTGGGAAGGGTGCACAAAGGAATATGACACTCAAGAGCAGCTCGTCCATGTGAGTAATGGTTGGGAGGAAACCCCAGCGATAAATTTGCGTTTCTGTGCACTTGTCCTCATTTTTTATCACTAGCTGCTGTACAGCCAGAGCTCACTCTGGGAGCTACTAAAGGTGCAAATCAGAGATACGGTGTGTAAACACTGCCAAAGCAGGTCGCTGCTCCCCGAGGACTTTAGCTGCAAGAAGCTTCTCATAGATTATTTGATGTTGCTCTCTTCTCAGCTGCTGAGGCTGCAGTTTTGGTCTCCCTTGTGCACGGCCCAATGACAGAAGGCTCTGCACAGAGGACCTGATCAGAAAATGGGGAAGGGAGTTGAGCCCTTCCCTCTTTGCTGGCTGTGTTCACCGAGCCTCCCCACGCACCTACGCCAGTTATGGGTCAGGGATCGTCCATACTGTCCCCAGTCCTCATCCGGGCCATGAAAGCCTTTTATGCTGCTGTGACATGAGCTGTGGGGCCATGTAACTTAGAGGCTGTTGACCTGCTCAGCATCTCCCTCCCACAAAAACAGAGTGCTTCCAGAGTTTGGAGACATGCTCCAGTGTCTCACTTGGGGCCTGAAATATAGGAAGTGAATTTTTTTTAAATTGGGAAATAGTGCTTCCATAATCACAGTGATGTCCCCAAACCAGTGTCAAAACTGCTCTCTGAAGGTTCCCCAAACCAAGTCATTAATCAGATTTTCAGTTCTAATTAATTCCAAGAACCTTTCCTGTGGTTTCCTTCACCTGGGAATCCACCAATTGGTTTCCTTTGGCTTCTTGGGTCAACAAATCCCTCAAACTCAGAGCGAGTGCCTGTGAAATCAGACATGATCTGTGTCTGAACCCCATCCTGCCCCAAGCTGTGGTGCGAGCCCCATTTGTTTGAAGCCAGCCCAGAGATGCTGGGAATTCACCAGCCCCAGTAACCCTGCTGCTTGTAGCAAAATGTTGAATTGAGCAAATTTTGTGACAGGACCTGCTATCTTCTCCTTTCACTTCAGCCTTTTGCTGCTTGCCTCAGCAGGGCTCCAAGCCTGCCAGGGGCCACCCATGTGTGACTCACGTGTAGCCTTCTTCCTGAGGGCTCATGTCTGCTCTCACCCTTTTTTATATGTCTTAAGTTTAGCCATGTTTAGGCACCACCAAGTAGGCATTAGACTACATTTCCCCAGGCTCTGCACACAAACATTATCTTGGCCCAGAGGGACCACAGTCTAAATGATAACTTGGGGCATGTGCCCTTCTTCCATCTAAGGCTAGCACCTGCCCACCTCTGCCAGAAGTCACTGGTTCAGTGCAACAAGTCCTTGAGTAGAGACAGATTTGGAAATAGTTTTCAGGGCCAACTGAGTGATAAGGTTTTAATGGGTTGCACATTGCATGCCGCAGGACATTGCTTTTCTGGGGTTAAACCACAGCAGCCCTGTCAGATGGTCTGGGCTCACATTTGTCCAGCAGTATTTGTGCGTTTCCTTCTCAGACGTAAGAAAAACTCTTCAACTCTGCCCAGAGCAGAGTGCAGGGCAGATCCAGGCAGCTCAGCACAATTTATTTCCAGAGAAAACCCAAAGAAAAATATTTGATGGAATGTCCAAGATTTTCCTACATTTGGAAGGTTATAAAAATGGAGGTTTCTGTAGTATGATTACTAGCAACATGGGGTTGTGGATTTAGGATGCCCAAAATACACATGCAAATGAAATACAGATGTTGTGGGCCAACTTCTGAGAAGGTGGCATCCCACTGTGCACAGAAAAACTCTAGTTTGTGTGCAGAGCAAAGTACCTGGGCGTTCAGGGTCCATTCTCCTTACACAGTGGGCAATGTGCTTGTGGAAGAAGTGCATGTCAACAGGGAGCAGCAGGAGTGAGGACATATTTTTGCAAGCACCACTGCTGCTCCCAGCCTCAAAGGTCACGCTCAATTTGAGAGAAGCCCAAGCAAAGACTCCAGCCAGGTGAGGGTTTGATGGGCACTATGGAGCCATAGCTGAAGTGTGGTGGGTTGTGTAACTGCTCCTCCACCGTGTGATGGGATGCAGATGTTGCCCAGACAGTGAGTTAATAAGCCTCAAGGGGGGCTACCATCCCCCTCCCATAAATATGTCTTCCTCTGGCCAAAGCAGGACAAAAAGGACAAGCCTGTGCACTCCCGCACTCCTAGCACTGCCATGCATAGTCTTGGTTGCAAGTCAGACTCCCACACAAACAGAGCCAGGAGACGTATCTTCCCAGTCTGGTTTGGATGTGGTTTAGCATGTCCATGGGTCTTGTGGGGTCTTCACCACCATCTGAGGCTAAAATCTCACACTGATGCCATGTTATAAAACCAGAACTGTAGGCAGCTGTGCTCCAAACCTAGCCTCCCCCGACCCTCCCAGCACGCAGCTTTGGGTCGCAGTGTTTACCGGTGGTGCCTGAGGGACCAGCTGAGCGCTATGCACTTCCTCTTGCCCCTGGGTAGACCTGGTGCCCCAAGGAGCAGGTCCCTGTCCCCAGGATTGGGCCACAGCACACAGAATGCTGGGGCTGGATTTGGCTAGGACTGTGAAGGTCAGTGATTCTCTTTCAATGCATTTTTGTGTCCTCATGCTGCCTCATCACCCTGAGAAGGTCTCATCCAGGGCTGCAACATGTGTGCCTGGCCTTGGACAGGGGGACGAAGGCGGGGGCTGGAAAAAAATCTCAGCACAAAAAAACAAAACCCAAACCCAGAGTGGTTTATTTTAGGATTTCCTGTCAGTGAATGTCTGCTGAAAACACAGGAGCGAGGACAGGCATTCTTTTTGGCAGCGAGACCCCATTCGGAGAGACAAGGCCGTCACGGGAACAGCGCTGCTGACGGGCTGGTCTCCGGCTCTGTTTATTTTCAGCAGGGCTTCATCTGCCCTGGGCTGGGAAAAAGCAACCCTCATCTTCCTCCCAGGGTGGATGAAGGCACCGTTCTGGGTCTGGCTTTTCAACACCCCGGCACAGGATTTCACGGACGGAGTAATTAGCAGTAATTGAGGCCGCCGAGCTTTCCTTGGCGCATAGCTCGCAGATGCTGTCATTTCCTGCCAGCCGCCAGTGCTGGACAGCAGGTGGATGTCTTAGGGCTGGCGTATGGGCTGGCGCGCAAGCAGGCTTAGAATCATAGAATCATTTAGGTTGGAAAAGACCTTTAAGATCATCAAGTCCAACTGAGGCTTGTCTCCTCCTCTCCCCCATCCTCCAGCAGCACCCCAGGAAAGGGTCCCAGCTGTGTAAATGCAGCACAGGAGGGTTCAGCAGAGACAAGTGAGAGGGCTCATTGCAAACCTCCTGTTTGTAGCTGCTTTGGACCCAGCGGCCGGTGTGCTGGGTGCTGTGCACCTTGTCCTGCAGGACACACCAGACCAGAGAGCTGGCCCCTGTGTCCCTGGTGTTATCTGTGCACCTGGGACTCAGGTGCAATGCCCGACTGCAAGCACTGGGAAGGGAACGGCTGGCTGTCAGAGCACCATGCAAGCTTTGCTGGCATCAGCTTTTCCAGGAGTGACCTGCTTCTCCCTTCTCTCCTACCAGCACATCAACAATGATCACATCCATGGGGAGAAGAAGGAGTTTGTCTGCCGCTGGCAGGACTGCACGCGGGAGCAGAAGCCCTTCAAGGCTCAATACATGTTGGTGGTGCACATGCGAAGGCACACTGGAGAGAAGCCACACAAGTGCACGGTGAGCTGGGAGGGGTACGTGGTGCATCGCAGCTTGGCAAGTGGGACACTGGACTTTGGTGGTCACACAAATGTATGTGCAGACACAGGCACAGCTTCAAGCAAGGCTCTCCCGGGGTACCTGCCGGCACCCAGCTCGGGGCCAGTCCAGCTCTCTGTGTCCAGGTTATAGCTACTTGCAGGTTATAGCCTGGGGACAGGGCAAGTGGTCAAGGAGGGTGGTGGAGGTGTTAGTGGGCAAAACTACATTTCCGTGGGGAAAATGGGTTCAGCTCTGCCACAGAGATCCAGAGTGACTCGGGACAAGCCACTTCAGGTGGAAAACCAGCCAATTTAGTTGCTTACGTCCAAGAAGGAAATCCAGTAACCCCACACTCTGGGGAGCCACCTAACCCTGGTCCTGTCTAACTCGTCATCACCCAGTACTGCTGCTGGGGCTGCAAGTTTCCCTCATCCACATACCCAAGTGTGCACACAAGCCTCCTTCCAGCCTGGGGAGCTGGGCCAACACCTCCTGCCTCTGCTCTCTTAATCCAGAGGTGAGGTCAACCCCTGGGTGCTTAAACCCCAAGAGGAGCTCATTCTCCAGACTTCTGCACGCAAGCAGCACCGTGCCTAGTATTAAATGCTGCCTGAGGAAGAGCACGGGGTGCTATTTTGTATCACAGCCCTGTGGGAACAGGCTCATCTAGCACATGGGAGAGCTAGGCTCACCTCTTCAACCTTGAGTTACTAAAGCCCATGCCTGCCCTCGCACATGGAGTCTCCCACCACATCACAGGCTGACGTGGGGCCACCAAGGATGCCTGACGAGGGGCACAAGAGAGAAGCGAGCTGTGGAGTTTAGTGGCTGTGGCCAACTGGTAGGAGAAGAGAGGTGTTCACCATCTCCTTCCACATATGGTTCAGCCCTTTTTCCTCCTGAAGGTCCATCTCTGTCTTTTGATATCTTCTGCTCCCTGCTATCTCCTTCTGCCAGTTTTTCATACCTCCTCTGCTGTCAGCATTATGCTGTTCCTCTCCCCAGAGTCTCGGGGATGAGTCTCTCTTTCTGCTCGGCAGACATCTGAGCCCTCCTCCCATAACTTCCTCCTCTTAGTCACTTCCAGCCCTGCTCCCTCCCTGGCTCTGCCCCAGCTCCTGCTTACAAATATTAGGATATGTATGATTTGCTTGCTGCATGACTCCTTTATCAATATTGCAGCCCTGTGTTCATTTAATTTAGAGCATAAGCTCCCCGGGGCACAGGGCCATGTCCTTTGTTTTAATCTTCTAAAGCACTTTGCCCAGTTCTAGTGCTTTACCAATCTTCCTTAAAAGTATCAAGGAATATTGATCGTTAGTGTGCTACAAAATGAGCAGTGAGGGAAGGTCTAGCCCTTCCCTTGCAGGTAGAGGGACTCAGAAGACAAAAAGCAGGAGGGGTTGCATCCTCTTCAGTGCTGTAATGGAGCAGGAAAAAGCACCGCTGCACAATCCTGCCTCTTTCAAACCTCGGTTGTGTCGCGCTGGAGCAATAGCAAGGCTGTGTGTGTTTGAGTCTCAAGTCATCCTCTGCCTCCTGGAGAACTGCAGTCCCTCCATGTGCCATATGTCGCAGGAACTATTCCCGAACTACAGAGTACCACCAGTTTCTAATTGCCTGGGATACATGGCAGCTTTGCAGCCCTTCTCTGGCACAGCATTCGTTGTCCAAGTCTGGCAGTGATTTTTCAAAGCACCATTTGTTTCAGACAAGAAGTTTGTGGGGTACATAAAGTTACAGATGAGCCTAATTGCAGCTTGGGATTTGGTCAAGGATTATTTCAACAGATGACAGCCAGAACTCCCACTGACATAATCAAATCCACGCATAAGAGTGGGAACAACTGCTTTGAACATGCACAGGCTACTTTGCTGAGAAGCTTTTATTTGAAAATGTGGCCTTAGTATTTTTGCTCTTAATAACCGCGTTTTTGTGTCAGTATCCAGCAAAACCAGAATGGACACATGAGTTGCGTCGTGCTGAGTTCCCTTTGTTTTCCAGCAAGTGGAATGATGTATTTCAATGACCGTAAGCAACTTGAGCTGTAAAGGACTCTTTGCACAGGGCAAGAGAAGAAAGGGATATACTGTGCTACCTCAAAGTTGCGACGTGCTCTATGGGCCAAATGGGCTAATGAAAGTTGTCTGAGGCAGGGGAACTGGATCTATCCCACCTCAACAAAGCTGCGGAAGGAATCAGCTCTTGCAGGATGTTCCTACTGTCCTTGAAGAGATCTGGATATCTCAAGAGAGCAGAGCAAGTTTGCCTTATGTCCACCATCCTGTGCTAGAACTTAAAGGGAAGCTTAAGTAACCCTACTTCTTTTCCAGCACAACAAAGTTATATGCGATCAACCTGTGCCTATGTGCTTCAGGGGTTTCATGGGCTGCATGTTTGCCTCGCTCCTTAGCAGTGCAGGTGAGTCCTATGCCTGTGGAGCACAAGGAGACAGGTACCGTTGCTATTTCGTTCATCTTCCTTTGGCCTCTGCCCAAAAGGGCCAGATCTCTGGAGATGTAGGGCCACTCAGCTGCCCCCAGGGAAATCAGATACTGAGCTGTGGCATGACCTGTCCTGCTATGACAGCAGTTTCTTCACTGGCCGAGATTCAAATATAGCAATGTGAAATCCTGTAACATCTGGACTGAACTTGTAGACACGTTTAAGTGATCTGACTAAAATACAACACCTTGTGGCTTCCATACGTTACAGCGGGAGGGGCTGCTTGTTGAAATTTAAAGTGTGTTTTAAGGTGCTTGCATAGGAAGTGCAGCATTGGCTTTTCAATGCTCCCAGCTGAACAGCGAGTGCAGCATTTAGCTAGAATTTGGAAGCGAGCCTTGCATTACTTAAAACCTCTTCCAGTGTTTGTAAGTTCCTACTTGTTTCGTCAAAGAGCATTTAAGACGGCCTCCCTGGTTTGAGGTGGAATCCTCCCATGCTGCAGACAGGGCAGGTGCAGGGAGAAGCCTCCAGTCCAGCCAGAGTAGAGGGTGGCAGGACCCGAAGCCTCACCATCTCTCCCAAGCTGCTCCTTCTCGTTGTGTGGGCAGCTGGTTTCCTTCCAGGAGGAAGGTTCCTGGCCTGTTTTGTCATCCAAAAATCCATCTGTCTTCAAGACTGAGAGTCTTGTTTTTTAAACTCGTAATGTCAGACAGCCTGACCACAGCATCCTCTGAGAGCAGACCCAAGCTGCAATTTGGGAAACTTCAAAGCTTTCTAGATTTCTTCTTGTGTGTTAGAGAATGGTCTGGCCTTTCCAGCACTGGTGCTAGTGAAGTTGCAAGGCTGGCCAAACTGTCAAGAAGCTGTCAGTTCTCTGGGTGGGAAGGAGAGGGTCTCTGTTTCTGAGTGTTACCTGCAGAGGGATGGCAGGAGGGTCTAAGAGAGCCCTGGGAGGAGCGGGGGGGGGGTGTTCAGTCCTGCTGGAAAAAAGAGTCTCTTGTTGAAATGTCAGGTGGGTACCCAACAAGAAGCAGCACCTTAAATATGACTCACTGCTCAAACTCTCAGCCTGCCTAGGGAAGCGAATTCTCCCAACAAAGTGGATGTTGTTCCCTAAAACACAAGCCCTTTAAAGGCAAGAAAAAAAGAATGAGAAACAGATGAGAAGGGTTTAGGCAGGGGGAAAATCAAATTTTTCTGGTTAATTAATCACTCCTCTTGTGTTTTTCTATTTCAGTTTGAGGGTTGCTCCAAAGCCTATTCCCGCTTGGAGAACTTAAAGACACACCTGAGGTCCCACACTGGAGAAAAACCCTATGTCTGTGAACACGAAGGCTGCAATAAAGCCTTTTCCAATGCCTCAGACAGAGCCAAGCACCAGAACAGGACGCATTCCAATGAGGTAAGCCTGGGCTTACAGCAGCTCAACGGAGAGCTTTTTTTTAATTTTGCTGACAATAAACATACACTTTACATGCTGGACTCATGTAAAAAGAAACCTACTGTAATGAGAGGTTTTTCTTATTTTTAATGGGATTTATTTTGCTGGAGAGCCAGACCACATTAGCTTTATATTTATGAAAGCCATGTTTGAAATCATAAACAGATGTTAAAGTATGCAAACTTTTTAATCGGCTTTGGAAATTAAAGCAAGCATTTTCCAAATTTATAATTATTAATAGCACAAATAGGATTGTACAGTTGTGCGTGTGGTGTTTAACATTACTGTGGAGCAGACCTGCAGTAGTATAACAGCTACCTTGGATCCTGACGCTCTGGAAATAATACTCCCTCCATCGTTTGATGTACAATGATAAAGCACAATGCAATGCTTTGTTAACCTTGGCTAATTAAGACCCACTATTAGTAGTTGGGGAGCAGAGGAAATTGCCTTTATTGTAACGCATGTGATGGTCTGTTGCAATCAACCACGGCCCACGATTGAAATTTATATTACCACTAATTAGCTGACAGGGGAAGAAAAAACAACACTCCAAAGTTCTAATAGTGTTTGCAGCCATGAAAAATTCAGTCTGTAGCCTAATTTGCAACAGTTAAATATAGACTATTGGAGAATGGAACACAATTGCCACAGATGACAGCTTTTTAAAGCGATGCTGTGTCTACAAAGGGCTTGTTGGGAGTATTTCTGTCTCTGGCATAATCAGTCAGTGATAACCAAAGCTCTGTAGTTTTCAGAGATTCTTTTGGAGTCAGAATAAGGACTCAAAGTCTAGGATGCCCTTCCATGCTGTGTGATGCTGAGATGGACCCAATGAATCACCTGGATCCCAGTGTTACTTGAATTGGTTTGGGTATGAACACAAATGTCAGGATTGTCCTTCACCAATGAGCCACTTCCCCAGCAGGACACACGTTCAAGTTAACCCATATCCACACTGGCACTGGGTAGTTTGGGGTTGGCTTAAGGCTACACCAACCTTGAGGCCAGGAAGGACCAACAAGACATGCAACCTCTCGTCTGCTTAGCAACCTGCATTCCCAGTAACTGGTGTTACATCATTTTCTCTCTGTTAAAGTTTCTTGCCCCGAAAGGTAGGCAGTTGTGATTTAATCTCACCTTTCAGGTATTAGAAATTGCTTGTTTTCCAGCCCTGGATGCTTTCTCTATCTTCCTCTAGTGCTGGATCCAATGTCCCTTTCATTGTTGCTATTTCCACCTCATAACACTACAGTGTTAAGTCACTCTCCATCTTCTTTCTCATAAGCTAAATAAGTCAATCAAGCCGCTGAAGATTCCCATTACTGCAGCATTTTCTCGTGTCCTTAAGTCAGTTTTGCATCTCTCTTCCATCCCTAAGGATTCTCATGTGGATGGATCAAGACTGCTGGTACAACTTTCAGTGCTGGATACAGACTCGCTCTGCCCAGTTTGTGCACCCTGAAGCAGAATGTGAGCTACTTTTTGCCCATAGATCACCTGAGGTCGGATCCCTAGAGCTTTTCCAGGATCTTTCCTAGGCAGGCGAGAGTTTCCCTTCTGTTGGGCCAGCTTGTGTCCCATGTTCCTACATGTGGAATTTTGGCTTTGGCTGTATTATTAAATGTTATTTCTTTGGTGGGTTCAGTTTCCAAAGTGATCCAGATCCGGAGCTGCACTGGATCTGGGAGGACTCCTCACTTCGCTTGAGCAGAGCTTGGACACACTTGGAGGTCTGCTCATTTGGGTTCCCGTTGTGCAAGAACGTGAGGTTGTAGGGCAGGAGCATCCGACTCCTTGTCTATGGTGGACCCTGATCTAATATGCTGACACTTGGCACAGGCTGCATCCAACGACACAGACTCAGATAACAGATAGGGATTTTACCCTCTGCTGTTGCTGCCCCTGGAGGATGCCAAAGCCTTCTCAGGTGCAGAAACAGAATAGCCACTAGTGGAGGATTTGTACCCTGATCCTTACAACGGGAACTACATGGCACTGCATGATCTTACATTTTGTGATCATGCTCACTCCTGAACTGCGGTTCACCCCTCCTTGATGCAACACAGGCATGCCCTAAGAATTGTGGGCGTTCTGTAGGCTGCATATAATGGCTCTCTGAGCCATATACTTAACAACCTTTTTTTGAGGAACACATAACATGATCCTTTGCAACAGGTGACATCCCTCGTGGCAAAACTCATTGCACTGGGCAGCAGGTCCAGGTGAGGGTCCTGCAACCAGCTGTGGCCATGACCAGTGGGTTAGCAAACTGTACTGAACCTTGGCTCACAAAACCACATGGATGCAAAGCAGGAGTCTGTGGCTCCTTTACCCATTGGTAACTCTATTGTGGTTCCTAGCTACCTACTGAATATTTTCCTCTGCTTGCAGTGTTTGCTTGGGATACACCACAGTTTCAGAGTTAGTCATCCATGTCTCCTCTAAGGGGGAAGTTCCAGGTTCCCTGTATTTGTCTCTGTCATTGTGTGACAGGATGTAGGTGTATGGTCCAAACATGCCAAAGTTCGAGGCTGGGGATATATTACAACACTGGCTTTTGTTTGATTGTTGAAATGTCACATACACTATTTAATTTTAAACTTTCAGTGACTATTTGAATCCCTTCAGGGGATCCCAGTTACTCCTGGGAAAAGGGCTTTCATCCCGTGACCACTCTCCAGTGCATACACAAAAGAGTGGCATGAGTTCACGGCCAGCCAAAGGCTCAGAGTGATGTTTTCTCCAGTTCAAGCTAAACAAGGGTAAAATTCAGAAATTCAGTTCTGCTGAGTGCCTGGGGAGTTCTCCAGTTCTCCTACCCTGAGGAGTATCATGCTGTATGTGTATGGGAGTAGGAGGCAGGCATCTGAGATTTCTAAATTGTTGACTTCACTAGGGCATACACTGCATTAGATGACAGAATGTGGATAACCCAGGGGATATATGAAGGCATGCCAACAAAACAGCAGTTGTGCTCAGTTCAGTTGCAGGAGGTATGGCCTGATGAAGAGGACGGTTGTACCCCGTTAGGTGGAGTGTCTGCTGTCCAAACAACAGTGATCGTGTTACCCTAATTACTGGTGTCTGAAAAATCAGAATTATTGGGCCTAAAGGATCTTCATAAAAAATCCTTGAACTCTTATGTAGGGCTTTTTAGCATGTGTGGTGGGCGTTCTGTTCTTTAGAATAGGTTTTAATAGCAGCAATAATATTTCTATAATGCCTCGTCCAAAAGGTTGCATGAGATTTATAAACAAACTATTTTACTTTTTGTGCTTTGGTTTACCCAGCTTTAAAATATATTAAATATTTACCTCAGTGGGGTGTTACAAGGATTTAGTTTGTTCAAGTGATGTGCCAAGATCAGTCAGGAAGCATGCTTTTGAATAAAAAACAGCCTTTCAATGTTTTTCATGTGATGATGCTGGCTTTCTGCAAAGAATATATACTCCTTTGTATTTTTTCACTTAAACTTCTGGACAAAATTACAAAACAAATTAAAAAAAAGAATAGGAATGGTCATTTTGGGTAGCCTTCAAACAACATCCATCTGTTTTTTTTCATGGGTCTATCCTAGTGCATTGGCAGAAAAATACTTAGAGTAGCTGTGAGGTTGAAAGCGGAACTTGTGATGAATTCAGAGCTTCCAGCGCAGCAGCACCAGCTCAAACAACTGCAGCGCTAATACACTTTGGAATTGGAAACTCAATAAAAAAAAGTTAAAAGAAGAAAAGTATCTGTTTGCTGACTTCTGTTTTCAGAAGCATGGCTTCAGCCTTGTTTTCCTGTGGCAATCAATGATTCATGAATTCAGGACTAGAGTGCTATCGCCTGAAAAAACCATCACATGCCTGTGGTTTGTTTTGCACAATAACAGATTTCAAGGTGACAGGTGCTGGAGTGGTATGATAGATTGGGTAGGGTGAATCCAGGCTGGCTTGGTTTTGCTGGAATTCCATCAGCCAGAAGGTCTCAGACATTTTCTCAGTGTAGACCCCACCTTAGCAGAGAGAATGTGTTATGGCCAGACCCCTACATCACCTCCCTCCCATCCATAATCAGGAAACATTCCTGTGGCCACCCGAGCAAATACATACATGGAAAAGTAATATTAGGAAAGTATTTCATGAATTCTCGGCTTTCTTTTAATCCAGAAACTGAAAACGAGTTTAGCCAACATCAAATGAGTGGCCAGGTCTGTGTGGATCAGCAGCAGCCCATACATCACATCTTAGAGATCTCAGTCTTACAGAATCCTGCGGAGCAGATGCTGCACATTTTGCTGCTGCCAGCTGCTATGCTCATTGTATTTTCTTGGCCCATACACTGTACCTGGAATATTTAGGCTTGTTCTAAATATAACCCAAGATTTGCTTGTATTGACAGAAACCTTACGTCTGTAAAATCCCTGGCTGCACAAAGCGGTACACAGACCCTAGTTCCCTCAGGAAACACGTCAAGACCGTGCACGGGCCTGATGCCCATGTCACAAAGAAGCAGCGCAACGATGTTCACCCGAGGCCACCTCCGCTCAAGGAAAATGGGGACAATGAGGCAAGCGCCAAGCAGAGCAGCAAGGTTTCAGAGGACAGCCCTGAGGCCAACAGCACCACGAGGAGCATGGAGGATTGCTTACAAGTCAAAACGATAAAAACGGAGAATTCTGTGGTAAGAGCAGTTGCTCTTGGCAGAAATGACGCGGCCCCTAGTATCTCCAGTGCAATGGGGGCGTGAAGCATTTGCATGCCATTTACCTCTCCTGGCAGTTGCCCTTTACCTGCCAACACCCTAGAGTTCAAGCCCAGAGATGAAACTGCAGGTCAGGGCACAGTCCAGTACACTTTACACCTTCCTATCCAGCATCACAAATTCCCACCCTCATAGTCATGGGGGCCACGTGATGCCCAGTGTTGAGCTTGGCCTCCCCGTGCTGTGAAAGTGGGTAAAACTCAGAGTGTTGTGGTCAAATGAGCTTTACCTACCTCACCAATTTAAATTGAGCAACAGCCGTAGGGCACAGATTGACGAATGCTTCTTGAAGCAGAAGTCCTGGCTTAAGCAGTCCCTTTTCTCCTCCCTGCACCCTTCACTGTTTCTCTTTCCAGGCTGCTGCTGCAAGCACTTTTGCTGGCACAACCCTGTTGTGGGCTGTCTGATGAAGCCGGTGGGGATAAAAGTAGCTGTCTTATTTTTGTTGGGTATCTTAAAGCAAGTTCAATTCCTCGGTCCTGTCCACCATACACAGAAGCACAGAATCACTAGAGTTGGCAGGGACCTCTTGAGATCATCTAGTCTAACCTCCCTGCTCAAGCAGGGTTGGCTAGAGCAGATTGCTCAGGAGTACACGAGTTCAATACACGGCTCCCAGCTGCCACAGAAAATTGTAGTGGGATGATGGGGCAGGGGAGTGAAACCAGGGATAAACATGGGAGCAATGCCGCGGCCCACAGAGTACGGGCTTGCTGTCAACTGTGATCATGCTTTACAGCCCCATGAGTGGCCACCAGCTGAAGCAAAGACAATTTATCAGCCTTCTGGCCACTGTAGCAGCTCCACAGTAGGCAGTAGTGTGGTTGATGGTGCTAACGAGGTGTGTACTGTGATGGGTCCTAACACATTCAAGCCTCTTCCACCCCGTGCAGGGAGCCCACTTGCTCCTCAGCGCACCAGTGCTGGTGGAGGAGACGGAGCATTGCAACACAGGGGTCACTTTTAGTGTTTCTCTTCACCTTGGTACTCAAAGTTCCGGTCTGCTGCACCAGCTGAGAGTGGGGTGGTGTACAGGCTGGATGCAGCAGAAAAGAATTTCACCTGCAAAGGAGAGTGTTCACATAGTCCCCAGACTTCTCACTAGAGCTGAAAGGACTTTGAGCTCCAAAATATATATTTTCTTTATTTGAATCCAGGATAAAAGAGTGTTATTCCTATGAAACTACATGGCCTGGAGCTGCAAAGATTTTCAAAAACAGGTTAAGAGATGTGGTGTTGTACAAATTACTAATGAGTGGTATGTTTCAGTTAGGAAGGAACTGAGTATTTTCACATCCAAAGTGTCTCTAATTGACAAAAGGAACAGTTTTACTGTGATGAGGCTTTGTATTGGGTTAGAAAAACTGGGTGTGAGAACCACTGGACAGAGTGACCTCTCTCCAATACTCTTCCTCCATGTGGTTTGTGGGTTTTTTTCCTATGAAAACACGAACACAGTCACAGCTCCCCGCCCTGTTTCTCCCGAAGGTGTGGAGTTGTTTTCCTAGGGCTCTGCACTCCCAGGCTTGCAGCCAAGCTGTCTCACTGGCGGCAGGGCCAGGGGTGGGATGTTCCTCTCCGCTTCTCCCATCCAGCGCTGCGTACTTCACTCATGAACATCTACCAGGCGCACCTGACCCGGCAGGCCCACGTCCGACTCCCATTCCCTGGTTAAAGTCAGGGTGGTGGGAGGGGTGAGATGCTTCGCTGGTTCCCGTGGTTCCGAGGCCCCTTGTTTTAACCCATCTTTGGGTCTTATCCCAAATCCGTGGAGATGGGTGGGAAGTCTCTCTTAGGGTTTTTTTATCTGGGCCCCCGAAGAGAGAAGGCAGGGAAGATGGGAGAGGGGGAGATGTTAGCAATTTGTGTTGTATTCTGCGCTCCCCGATTCCGCCTTTCACTAACATGGTTCTTTCTGTTAATGCTGTCTTTGTCCTAACAACCTGTTCTTTATTCCCACTTACCCTTCCTTACTCTACCTTCCTAAGGACAGTCGGTACTAAGGTGAGCAAAGAAATCCTTTGTATTAAAATAGCTGTATAAAGCATGGTCTCCTGCAGACCTCCTGTCTCCAGTTAACCCCGCGCGGGGTGGAGGCGGAGGCATGCGGGGCGATGGGGAGGGACAGGGGATATTTGTTTGAGTGCAGAAAGGGGGAGGACACAGTGCCTGAGGATTCCCTTTGCCACCTTTCTCCCAGCATCACAACTTGCCATTAAATCCTGGGATTGCAATCTCTATCATCCTGATTGAAGGGCAATGAGGCCATCAGAGCCAGTCAGCCCTGCCCGTGAGGGCTGCTACAGAGCAAAGTAAAACACTGCATCGCCCTCCACCCCCACCTCGGCCTGGGGCAAAGTACGTTGCCTTTTCAGCACTCCCATTTTTTGCTGGAGAATGGGTCTCAAGCAGTGAAGCCAGGCATCCTGTCTGGTAGCAGCAACAGCTACCTCAGAGCAAGTTCAGACCATTTAGTGTCTGCTGCAAATAAACTACTCAATGTGAAATGCAATTCCTAATGTAAATAAAATAAATATTTATGGTGCTTATCTATCTGCCTTATCTGCAAGTGGGAGTTTGCAAACAGTGAACCAGGATTTTATCTGGTTGGGAAGTTTGTCAGCTAACCTAATTATATGTTAGGGCATTTTAAAGACAGAAATACCTTGTGTCTGAAATACTTAGGCCTTGATCCTATGTTAGATAAGCCAGGGCTTGCTGCAATATACCTTGCGCAACCAGGTAACATGCTGCTTTTCTTTGAGAAGCATCTGTTCTTAATCTTTTGGAGGAACAGCATTTGGTTTCTCTCCATCTCAGTTGAACCCACCATAGTTATTCCAGCTGTGGGGTGCTGCCGTGCCCTCCTCCCCCAGGGAAGGTGCCCCTGCCCTCTGGCAGAGCTGAGATGCTTCAGCAGTGAAGGGTAACAAGAGAGGGGAGAGCCTGGGATAGGGCAAACATTTGGAGCCTGCTGGGGGTGTGATGTTGGGCTCCTGGTTTCTTTCCATCCATATTTCCACCTGCCCAACTCCTCCTCTTTTCCTTCCCCAAGATGTGTCAGTCCAGTCCTGGTGGCCAGTCATCGTGCAGCAGTGAGCCGTCACCCCTTGGCAGCACCAACAACAATGACAGTGGAGTAGAAATGAACATGCACAGCGGGGGAAGTCTGGGAGATCTGACAGCGTTGGATGACAACGCTCCTGTTGTGGACTCAACGGTCTCATCTGGTAATTCGACAGTCAGCCTGCAGCTAAGGAAACACATGACGACAATGCAACGACTTGAACAGCTCAAGAAAGAGAAACTCAAGACAGTTAAGGATTCCTGCTCATGGGTGAGCCCAGCTCCACAAGCCAGAAACACCAAGCTGCCTCCCATCTCAGGAAACGGTAAGCCCTGGGCCTGGGCTAGGTCCTGTAGGAACCCTCCAGAGTTTGATTCTGGTTTCATAAACAAGAGTCTGCCCTGGAGGAGGATCATTTCTTATTGCCTCTGAGGCAGCCCTTGCTGGATGGAGGTGTCAGGTAAAATGGAGAGCTTGGGTGTAAACACAGCCGTCTGGTGATGTGCAACAGAAACCCAGATGCTCAGTGCTACAGAGCTATGAAGGGAGGCAGAGGTGTTGGTGTCCTTGTTTCTGGGCTGGCCCAGGACCCAGCCACAGCTGTCCTCACTGTCCCAGTAGCAGCTGCAAGACTGGGTTTGTTCCAGCAGTAACAGTTCCCCAACGGCTGATGTGCCTCCTGAAAGACTGCTGGAGGACAGGAGCGATCCAGACAAGCCCTCCATCCCTTATTGTTCTCCAATAGGCCTTTTGTCACTTCAAGAGGTCCTGGCTATTTCCTACAGCTTCATATGCTAGTTTCCCGCTGGCTGGGAATTACTGATAAAGGCACCTTTATGATCCCTTCAGTGCTTCTCTAACTTTGCCAAGAACTCCCAAGGCATAGGGCCTGGGTTGTACTAAACCTCAGGGCTTAGTATATTGGAGCTTCTTGGTTTACTCTGGGAAGAGCCTCTGAGTGTCAACTTTGGGACTCTCAGCCTCCTGTGCCTGACTGCTGTGCATCTGTCCCTGTCAGCAGCTTTGGTTGTAGCTATGTGCTGTTCCCGTGTCACACCATTCCCCACACACCCGTGTCCCCATTCACACCAGTCCTACTTTTTTCCTACTAAAAGAAGCCCACGTGGAGGCACTCCCTCAGCAGCTGAGTATCAGCGGCGTACACATTGCAAAGACTCTGCAGCAGGGACTTCTTGTCTTCTCTCCCCAGCCTTCTTGCTCTTTGTGCGTGGACACAGAGCTGGAGATGAAGCTTTGAATTCACTGGTAGCAAATGAAATTCAGTATTATTAGGACAAGAGAAAATGGCCTCAAGTTGCTCCAGGGGAGATTTAGATTGGATATTAGGAAGAATTTCTTTACTGAAAGGGTCATTAGGCATTGGAACGGGTTGCCCAGGGCAGTGGTGGAGTCCCCATCCCTGTGTTTTTAAAAGTCATGTAGATGTAGTGCTTAGGGACATGGTTTAGTGGGGGACTTGTCAGTGCTAAGTTAACGATTGGACGAGATGATCTTATAGGTCTTTTCCAGTCTAGGCAATTCTATGATTGTATGATTGTTCCTGTAAAATATTTAGGGGTGGCTTTGTGGCACCAAGAACACTGTCAAGTGGAATTTCTCAGCTAACTAAACCTTTTCCTTCCCTGCAACCTTTCTCTCAGGCTCTATTCTAGAAAACAGTGGCGGTTCTTCTGCTACGCTGCCCAATCCCAGAATAATGGAGCTGTCTGTCAATGAGGTTACGATGCTGAACCAACTAAACGAGCGCCGTGATAGTACAACAAGCACCATCAGCTCTGCCTACACCGTCAGCCGCAGATCATCAGGGATCTCTCCATACTTCTCCAGCCGCCGTTCCAGCGAGGCTTCGCAGCTCGGGCACCGTCCCAATAACACGAGCTCTGCCGACTCCTACGACCCAATTTCAACAGATGCCTCCCGTCGGTCAAGCGAGGCGAGCCAGTGCAGCGGGATGCCAGGTCTGCTGAACCTCACACCAGCTCAGCACTACAGGCTGAAAGCCAAGTACGCTGCTGCCACGGGGGGCCCTCCTCCAACTCCCCTGCCGAACATGGAGAGGATGACCCTGAAGAACAGGATCTCACTTATGGATGGACCAGACCCCACCTTGCCCTCCATCCGCCTCCCACCAGGCCCCAGGCGCTGCAGCGATGGTAACACCTATGGCTACCCGTCAGCTGCAGCATTTCCCCATGAAGTGCCGGGCAACTGCACGAGACGGGCAAGCGACCCGGTGAGGAGACCTGCCGGAGACCCCCAGGCCCTCCCACGAGTTCACCGCTTCAACAGCACCAACAGCATGAATCCCTTCCATCCTCCGCACCCCGCAGACAGGAGGAATTTCAGCCTCCAGAGCTACGGGCGCTCAGATGGGAGCCTCCCCCGGCACACCTACTCACCCCGGCCGCTGAGCATCAGCGAAAACATCGCTATGGAAGCCATGTCCGGAGAGGCGGAGGCACCCGTCGGAGATGACGATATTATGCTGCCAGATGACGTGGTGCAGTACATCAAATCCCAGAGCAACGGGACGGCGGCCGAGAGCACTTCCATGGGGTACAGCAACGAGATGCAGGGCTTTCAGGGAAGTGGGAAGCTGCAGCCTCCAGCCTTGCCCAGCCAGCGCAGGATGGCGGTGGCCGAGGCAAGCATGAGCCACTTGGGACCCATGATGGCAGAGTGTCCCATGAGCTTTGATGCTTCCTCAGACATGAATAAAAATAACATGCCCGTCCAGTGGAACGAAGTCAGCTCGGGTACAGTTGATATCATGTCCAGTCAGTCGAAGCAGCAGTTTTCGCAAGGGAACTTAGCGGTGGTGCAGCAGAAGCAGAACTTTGGTCAGTACCAGAACTACAACCAGCAGCAGATGCAGCTGCCAGAGAACAGTATGAACGTAACACAGCAGAGCTTTATGCAAAGAAATGTGAGCATGGATGGGCAAAGGCTAAACTGTATGCAGCTGCGGCAGCAGCAGATGAGCCTAGGCCCCGGTATAAACCCTGATCTGGGTTTGCATGCAGGTTATAACCAACCTCATCAGATGCTGAGCCCCAGTGCAATCAGTGGCAACCCAAATCAGATCTCTCCTTCTTGTAGCAGCATGGCAGCAAAGTCTGGACCCCACCTTCACCCTCAGCAAATGGACATGGCAACTGACCCTTCTTTAATGGTCAGCAGCAACAGTGAGCGCACGATGCTGGGCCAGGTCATGCATGAACCGAGTCAGCAGAACTACTCATCTCAGCCAACCCACCTGAACTTCCCCATGGCTCAGGAGGCCTTTCACCAGCCCATCATGAGCTCCAACCAGCCCAGCTTTGAGCCTCAGCAGAGCATGATGGGTTCAGCCACGCAGGCATATCCGCCCGGCATGGTCCAGCCTCGTCCTCCGCCTGAGCCGAGCCCAGCCAGCAGACCCCGAGGCCTCCGCACTGTCCAGCAGCTGGGCTACATGAGAACTCCCCACCCTACAAACACCATCAGCCCGGGCCAGGAGGCGGTGGAGGCCATGCATAAAAGAACCAGTGACGTGTTGCCGGCACCAGCCCAGCAGTGCGTGGACGGCACGAGGGAAAACAATTTGATGTACTATTATGGTCAAATCCACATGTATGAACAGAACAGCAGCTTCGATAATCACGCGGACTGCCGGGTCAGACAGCAGCAGTGTGCCATGAACAGCAAGCCGGCTGCTCTGCCTTCCCCGGGCGCGAACCAGGTGTCCAGCACGGTGGACTCGCAAGGTCTTGAGCCGCCCCAGATAGATTTTGATGCCATCATGGACGATGGGGACCATTCGAGCCTGATGTCGGGAACCCTGAGCCCCAGCATCCTGCAGAACCTCTCCCAGAACTCCTCTCGCCTGACGACTCCACGAAACTCTCTGACACTGCCCACCATACCCGCGGGAATAAGCAATATGGCAATAGGCGATATGAGCTCCATGCTAACCACGCTGGCGGAAGAGAGTAAATTTCTAAACATGATGTCATAACAGTAAAGCACAAGGCCTTAGTGCTATCCAAGGGGCTCTGTGTGAAGCAGTTTTATGAATGTGCTTTTCAAAAATAATCTGTTTCAATAGAGTAGATTTTTTTTTTAATAAGTATTAAATACATTAAAAGGATTCAAAATGAAAATTTTAAAAAGTCTCTGTACAGAATTATGTAAACTATATCCAGGCAGTTTAGCACCGCAAGGGTGCACCTCTAGTATTATTTTTTGGCTTGGTTTCCCAGAGCGCTGAACGGTATCACCACCAAGCTAGGAGACAGCATGAGCGTGGTTAGAGATGAAACCCTCCCTCCCCAGCAGCCCTGTAAATAGCACTCCCCATCATTTTCCGTTAGTTACATTTGCAAAAAATTCCATTTGCAACCTGCCCCAGAAAGAAATGGGAGGATGTGGTTTTGATCAGAATAAAAGCCATACTATGTATTCTGCTCTGAGACTAGGGTTTAGTTACGTCTCCAAACAAGCCCTCTGCCAGCAGTATTGTTTTATACCGTAAATACCTTTATACCTTGCAAAGAGCGTTGATTCCAAACGGCTTCTCAGTAAAGTGCCTTACCATGCTTTCGTGTTAAGTAGCCAAGGCCTCTCTTCCTTTAAAAATCAAATATAGTGTATTGCCAGAAGCGTATATAAAATGTACATTTATAAAAACATAGTGGTGTTTCTGAGAAAACACTGGAAAGACACATTGATGAGACACATAAAAGGTGAATGCACACTTTGATCAGATGTGTTTACAACGTGGTTTATATCATGTGCAGAGTGGAGCAGAGGCCTGGGAACAGCCATCACTGGGAAATAATCCCCCGTGGCAGGAAGGCTCTGGTGTGCAGACTGACACACGCGCATAACTTTGTGCCCTCTGAGCGCAGTGACTTTCTGCAGGGGCCCCGCATGCATCTTTAATGTCAGATCTCCTCCCAAACACGCATTACCATATCCCTGTGCAGCTTTGCAATGGCTTCGCTTTCTGTTGGGTTTTCCGTGCTGAGGTGCTCGCATACGAAAGTGATGGTGATGGAGAGAGTTTTGTGATCGTTTCAGACCAGTCTGCACTGTGGAAGCATTGTGGGATTATCTGGTTTATCTGGCCAGGGTTCATCTGTGTAATATACTCCATGCAGGGCTCTGCCTGGGCTCCATGCACACAACAGGCGCGTGGCTGCACTGATGCGAGGCCAAGCATGAGCTAATACACCCTGCCCTGCAAGGGGGCTTGTTGGCATGCTCCCAGTGCTACATTAACATGTCCCACAGCTTTGGTCAGCATGAAAAGAGCTGCTGTATCCAAAAAATACACCATGGACAACCTGGGGTGTTAGTTTGGCTAGTGCTTTGTGCTAGAGTACATAGCTACCCTTTGTACCCGTCCTGGTTCAGTTCAGCACTGCACCTGCAGTCTGCAGCGTAGGCAAACATCTGGATAGTCTCAAAACAGGTATTTGAGTCAAAATAGTAGCTTGGTCAGTGAGAATCTCTTGGAAATGTCCTTGGGGAAGAGATGGGAGGAGCAGGGCCTCCCAAAGCCAAATCCTCCACCAAAACACAACTGCTTGTAATAATGATCAGCTGTTTCCAGGCCCGTCCCACCTGGCAGTGAAGTCAATCTTAGTTGCATTATTTATTTTTGCTGTCGTTAGACAAAAAGGGTAGAAGTGGTGGGGTGCCTGTACTTGGGCAGGAGGCGTTGCTTAACGTCTGACTGCGTTGGGCAAGGACAACTCTCTTCCTGCTCTTGTAGCATCAGATACTTTGTACCCCCTATGTTGAAGGGCAGGGGACAAGTGTGACATCCCTCCCAGGTTCTCACAGTTTGACCGGACAAGCGTCTGCAGAGCTTCACTCTCTCCTTCTTGTCTCCCCTTTCCCCCTCATATCGATGTGATGTTCTCACTTGCATCTGACTCCGTCCCCTGCACGGGACGGGGACAGCTCTATGAAGGTGCTTTCTGGTGTCCCTGCTTTCCTTTTGCACAAACTGATGTCAGGCTCACTGTTCCTGGCATGACCAGGGCCTGGCATGAAAATGCCGTGTGTTACCTCCAGGCAAACTTTGCGATATCGGATACGGCAGCAGCCCTGCTTGGCAGCGGTGGGTTGGGACAGTGCTGCTGCCAGGTAGCCCTGGGTACGGCTGGTGCAGGAAGGTGCCGCTCAGCATCCTGCAATCTGACCCGTCCTCATCCTAAATGCAGAGGGTGTGCACAGAATGCTCTCACCCCCGCGCTTCACCCCTTGAGGCCCCCGTGACTCCTGCTGATGTCCAGGGCACATGAGGACAGGAAAGCAAAGCAAGGTGCCTGGTGGTTTCTTTGTGTCTCCCATGAAAGTTGTGTTTAAAGGGGTTGTTTTATATCCGCTGTATATATTCTTTCGCAGTTACTGACCTTGCCCTTGCCTTTGCATTTATGAAAAGAGGGCAGTACGTATTTTAGGACATTGTATGTTGTCCTGGGTGCTTGGAGTAGAACTGGGCATCCCTTGTGCTGAGATGGATCAGGCTTTCGTGTGTCCTTCAACTGCTAATCTGATTTCTTCAACAGCTGCATAGGGCAACGATGGCTACTGAGTCCCTCTTCACAGATATCTCATTAGCAAAAGATCAAATACAAAGCAAAACCAAATCTCCAATGACTTGAGATTTCTCCGACTTTCCAGTGGTGGTCTTCCTTCATTTACTGAAAAAGTATTATAATAACCATTCCAGCACTGTATATATTATGTATAGAAGGCATCATTACTAAAAGTACTGTAGGTGAATTGTTCTGTCAAATTTATATCTTAAGAACATTTTTAGCTGTTTTCTACACCATAAGAACGGAGGTAACATGCTGAACCTGTATATAAACCTTTTGTACATTAAAAAGTAATTTTTTTCATAATTCCTTGTGCCTGTTGTTCCTGCTTTTTATTGGTAATGGTGGTTGGTCTTGATCTGTCATTGCCACAGACATTGCAACACAGTCGGTTGTACCCTGGCGGTGCTTGGGGACAGCTGGTGAGGAGCTGGATGGGCCTGATGTGCGAGTCACTGCACGGATGTGCAATGGTCTTGCCTTGAGCTTCCGGGCAACAATGGGATGGAGGTGGCAGAAAGAGAGGCAGCGAGGCCAGGGTGCTGCTGCAAGGACAGCCACGCTGCCCAGGCGTCTTTCATTGGCCTCTTGGCAGAGGCGATTTGAAGGAGGATGACAGTGCAGCAGGGACAGCACAGGAGAAGGGCTCAAAGCAAGGGGCTGGAGAAATTCGGCAACCAGAAGATTCATGGCAAAATGGCTTGTTGGCTATCTTGGTCAGTGTCCCAAAGGAGACAGAAATAGGACAGATCAGCAGAGCTGTGACGGGCCATGACAACGACAAGTTGAATATTGGGTTTGGAGAAAGGAGAAATGAACCTGTCCACTATATATGCGATGGGAAGCAATGATATGGTGAGCAACAGATACATTGGTCGTGGTCCAGTTAGAGCCTGGTCCAGCCCATGGATGAGAACGATTTCATTTGACTGCAGCAAGAGTTAGCTCAGCCACTCAAGAGACTGATTTTCAACTTGGTTTCGCAGAGATGGGTTGCTGAGGACGGGGCTAGCACTTTAAGGGACGGTGGGGAAGCTGTTCAGAGGTAATCCTCATGGGCACAGCCATGAGTTTGGAATAAAGTCAGCTGTTGAGCAAAGCAGTTGGCCAGTGAATCAGCCCTGACACTTGGTGCAAATGAACCAGCAGTTTCACGCAGAAGCAACTGGAAGGGATGTCCGTATTTTCCTCCAAGCAGGATCCCTACTGAGCTGATTGGTAGAATCAGGTAAGTTTGGAACAAATCCTCACCCTATCATCAGGGTTCCCTCATAGTCCGCGGCAAGAGATTGGCATATCCCAAGACAGAATTAATCTTTCCTGGTTTAGACACATAGGCTGGGGTGGATTTTCCTCTGGAAGACATCTGTCACTGTCCTCATTGATTACAGAGAGTCCCCATGTAGCCATCTTAGATTAGATGATGCCTTCTCCAGTAGGGTGAGAAGAATCCCACGCTCCTGTGAATCTCTTGCACCAATCTAGTCACCCTCAGCATGGTCTGAGGTTGAGCCAGTGAACAAGATGTTGATTAATGTGTTAATGATCCTGTTAGTCTGCAAATCCATTGGATAAATATTACACCCCTCTGTACTGTCCAAGAACTACAGAAATCACATTAAAAAAAAAAAGCAGTAATATTATTAAAAGGAAATTGCTCAGAGCTTTTCTATTGACAAAAGGCTTTGTAGATTCAGATCAGCTCCTACTGCTTTTCTACTTCAAACACTTAAAGTGGGTTTCTAATCTAGATCAAATGCTGCTTTTAGCTGGTATTTCACTTCAGAGTTCGATCAGGGCACACCTCTGCCTGTGTAAGAACATATTTATTACTTAAACTGGGCTAAGATTTCCTAGGAGCCCACCCGAGGTCATGTACCAGCATGTGCATTTTTACTGCTCGGCCATCCTGGAATAAACAGGGATCGAAAGGCTCATTGCTCCAATTGTAAGTGGGTAATAACCCTTCTGCAACAAATGTTGTTTATAAGCCAGAGCTTGGAGCTTATACTACTGTGGCAGCTGCATAATATTCAATTAACCTTCTTTTTAATCAATCATTTCCCTTATGAAAACAAACCATCCTAGCTGGGCTGATTCTGACCCTCTTTGGTGAGTGTTAACCTCACTCCACTCCCAAAACAAGTGGGAGCATAGGAGGAGCAAGATCCCACTCTGGGTAAAACCATCACAGCTCTTTAATATTGCACTAATATCTCAGGTTTTCCTGGAGGGGAGAAAAAGCCCATAAAAGCTACTGTTGCTGGATCTGATTGCACTTACTGAGTACAGAGTCATTCCAACGGCTCTTTATTGCAGTGGTCTCAGTAGGGATGACATAGGAGCTCTTGTTCTTTACGAGCTGTTGGATCTACTTGGAAGAGCATACGTGTTGTAAATAAATGGTGTGTTTTATATTATTGGAAGGACAATTTATGACCAACCAAGGCCTCTTGCAGACAGCTATTTAACTTGTAAGTAAAATGACCTAACACTTAAGAAATTTAGAAGCTACAAAACAACCTATGTTGTGGCCAATATACTTATTTCTCCTTGATTTATGCTTCATGTAAAACTTGAAATGGCTATATTAAATATGTTTGCTGTAAAAATAAAAATAAAATTAAAAAAAAGAACAAAGTGATGCTTTCACACGTGCTGAAGGTTTGTGACTACTGTAGCTTCCTCCAACTGCACTAGCACCTCTGGTTCGTTACACAGGTCCCTTCCCCTCCCTATTTCCATTTTCCCCACACTGGCCTGTCAGGCAGATATGCAGGGGGCATGGTGGCCTGCCTGCTGTCAACTTTGAAAGGGCTGCTGCACTCAACTACAGTGCACTTGCTGGAAATGTCTCGCTAAGCATCGATGGCTTATCGAAAAGCAAACTCTGTGGCTGCCACATCTGTCCATCCGAGGCTATTTTGCCATCACACCTTTACCTTTACACCTTTACATTTGTAGGGTAGTATCAGCAAGGAGCAGCAGGCACGGTAACACACCCTGAAAGGCAGCTCCTGCACCTGGAAACAGGTCATGGGGCTACGTAAATCTTTGGTCTAGGTTGCTCTGGCTAGTCTTAACTCTTATTAAGTACAGCCCAGGCTAGTCTCCATTGAGAGAGGACGTTTAAGGACTTCAAAGCAGAAGCTTGGTCTGATGCCCTGAATGTCTTCTAAAGGAGTGTCTCTTTCCCTTTCCCTTTCTCTCTCCATTCGCTATACAGATAAAGACAACCGTCACAAGTACCCCCTCTCTCCCAAGTCACTATGCCTTTTCTGTTCCTCTTCCTCTTCAGGAAGGACCCCAGAGTGCTCTGCCCATACAAACATCCTCTCTGCCAGAGTCTGACAGACAGACAGTTGCATTTTTTGACTCAGGAGCATGAGGAACAGCTTTCCTGACACCTGCAGAGGGAACCATGCAGAAGAAGAGCACACATTTCACAGCTGGATGTTGGCCAAAGCACCAAGGTTCATGCTCCAGTGCAGTAGTAGTGGTTAAAATAGATCAAATGAAATGAGGAGAGCAGCAGGGAAGGAAGCAAAACTCCGGACAAAGCAGGACTCGTTTTCTTCATGGCTTTGTGTCTCCCAGTGTGTCTCCCACCTGCAAAATTTCAGGGGCCATGAGGAGTTACTGGCCATGACGAAAGCAAAACAAAGAAGTGATGCTTATGTGGGTATAAGAGAGATCTATTTTTGAAGAGTTTAGATCTGTAGAGCTTCACATAAAGGGCTTTTGGGAACAAAAACACCGGTTTCAGCTCTTTTACCTCTTTTGCCCACTACTCGGTTGACCGGTCGTGCAAGCAGCCATCACCTGCGAAGGCAGTGTGACTGGTGGCACAGCAGTTGTACGGCGCTTGGAGGGCTTCAGCCACCTGCTCGGATGGAAACGACCGCGGCAGTGACGGCAGCCGAGGAACGCAGCTGGGACTGCGTCGCAGCAAGCTTGGAAAGGCGAAGCAGCCCCAGGCCTGGAGTCTGTAGGTGGGCTGCCCCACCCTTTGGCAACGCCAGCATCCTGCCCTTGGCTGCAGCCCTCAGAGCAAAGGCGCTCCCAGCCTCTGTGGCTCAGCCAAGCTGCAGGAAACAAACCTGCTTCTCCCTTTCTACCCACTGTTATTGTATAGCAAGAAGCTGGTAAACTCCAGGTGGCTTTATTGGCCCCATTTCCCAGCTGGGAAAGCAGCCCTCTGAGAAGGTACCTGCCTGCTGCACTTACCCATCTGACTGGCATCTGAGCAAAGTGTCTCCACTGACTGAAAAGTGATGTGGGTTTTGGGTTTTGGGGGTTTTTTTGAGCAAAATGTCTTGATGCGAATCATTTAACCTCTGTGTCACTCATCAATAATGACAATAAGTGAAATTCGATAGCGCTACATGAAATGCACAGAGGATTAAACATCACTCCAGGCACACTGAAAGTAGGCGGCGTTACTGTATCGCGGAGATCTTAAGGAGGGGTGAGAAAACAGGTTTTGCTCTGCAGTCCAAGAGGCTGCACCCCTGTAACACCAGCACCGACTGAGGAGGGTGCTCCAAATGGTGATCCTAATCACTTCCTGCAGGCCAGTGAATTTCCCTTGTTAGCAGCCATCCAAGACCTGAACAGGTCTCACCTTGCTTGAGGAGCTCTCAGGAAATGATAGCTTGTCTTAGCAATGTCAGGAGATTTGTCAGCGAATATGAAAAATGTTTTTAGTGAATAGAAACTGGGGCTGAGCCAGGTGAAGGTTTCTACTTAATTGCAAAAAAAAAAAAAAAACACCACACAAACCACTAGATCCCAGCATTTCCATCACTAACTGGAAGTAAGTGGGAGCTTTTTGACCAGCAGCAATGGTCTAGGTGTTGAAAGCACCAATGACACCAAAGTAGTTGAGCAGGCTTTTCTTAGAGATGAGAGCCAGTTTTGTGGCCACTGAACACTCAAAAAAAAAAAATTGACAGTTGCCCAAATTAGAAGGGAAATTTAAAAACTGATCCCATTCAAAAAGCCTTCCCAAAATTTAACACATACTAATAGTGCATCAACAACTTTAACCTAAAACCCTTCCAAATCTAAACCTTTAGTTTAGAAGAGCATGGGGCTGAGACATGACTTCTCAAGTAGTCTTGTAAAAGTGACATCAAAAACAATTTCAGCTGAAATATTATCAGTACATTTTTTTCATTAATGTTTTAACTGTCATTTACGTTTAAAAAAAAAAAAAATTAGTATGCAGAGGGCTGGGCTGGCTTCATCATGGGTGAATCAGTACCAGAAAAAGTCAAGTCTCCAAGGAGCCCACGAGGAGCTGTTTTCCACCCCTGCTCTTCCTACGAAGTTGTTCCCCTTGTAAGAAGTTGGGATCAAGCAGATCTTACAAAAGATGAAGGTGTAAAATAAAGTCAGGGGCTGAGGACCTTTTAGATTAGCATCATCACGCCTTATAACAGGAAAAAGCCACACTGTTAGTGGTGTTTAAAATTATTCTGGCTAACACACAAGGTATTGTACTGTGTTGAAATTAGATCAGCTAAGGTAAAACTTCTTTCCCAGCCCTTATTTCAGTGCTGACACAAGGTACTTCAGGCAAACCACTGGTCCACAGATGTTTCAGCAGATTCAGCAGGGCTCGGAAATTCTTCATTTGGGAGCACAACTGGTGAACAAAAGGGGCATTTTCTCTCCTCAGAATAAAACCCATAGATGGAGAGGAGGAGGTTTATTTATTTTAAGATATTTCAAACACCTTTACTGCTACTAAAAAAAGACATTGCCATTTTTTTGAATAAAAATAACTGCAGAACCATCAGGGGTTGCAGTTCTAAGTTTGTTCTGGTGTACATGCATCAGTGCTCTCTATTAGATTAAATGAAAACTATTCAGATTAGAAAAAAAAAAAAATCCTCAAATGAAACAAACTGGTTATCATGCCGAAAATCAAAGAAGATTCTCCTTTATCATAAATAGTGCAAGTGAGGAAACATAACTTGTCTTATTAGCTATATTACCACACGGCCATCCTACCACATGTGAGGACCCAAGGAGAGTGCTTTGGCTGTGAAGAATGGAAAAATAGGTGAAATGTGGAAAGACCATATTTTAAAAGCATTATGAAGGAGGAAGGTGAGTACAAGGATGGGGGGAGGTAGAAGTCCAACCACTGAGACGCTCTGCCAGCAGGACTGTTACCCTGAGGTCCCCACTCCCTTGACAAACGGTCATCCTTTCCCATCTTCTCCAGGGTGGCTGGTGGCCCACGGCAGGTCAAGCTCCTCCTGCACTTTGTAGCTATCTTTCCTCTGCAGAGGCCTGCTGCTCACTCTCCCTTTGCCTTTCACCCTCTGCTCCTCGTGCTGCTGCATCCCTTTAATCTGACAAAAATTCTCCGCTGTCAGCAAAGCCAGACCCCCTCCAGGCATTTTATCACCACGCTGTGTCAGCTAGGAGCATTTCTCACACCTAGCCCATAGAATTAAGCCAGAAAAGGTCTTGAAGCCAGGCCTGAGCTGTATGTTTCTTTTGGTGGTGGTGGTTTGTTTTTTCTCAAGACACCAAATTTTGAGCCTACCATTTCTCACAGCTAAAGAAAGCACAGAGAGACAGCACTCACGGTCAAAACTAGCCCAAAGGCTGAAACCTTGGCCAAGAAATATCTCGCTGACCTCAAGAAAGGATTTAGCTAATTCTGTCCTCAGAGGGATTTTTGCTGGAGGCAGATGGGTGTAGCAGCTTAGCAGAGCTGCGAGATGAGGCCATGTTGCTCTTTATCTAGGTGCGGCCAGCAGCGTAGGAACCAAAATGCTCCTGTAGACAAGCAGCAGGGATGAGGAAGGCACGGAGATGCTGATATGGCATTGGGAGAGGAGACAAAAACATGGGAACGCTCTGGTCACGATTGCCCCACGTTCCTGGGGCTCTGAGGTGTTTCCTCTGGGCAGTCCATGCCACTTTTTAAAGGAAACTTGCCCTGGCCCAGGGCCACTGCCAGCGGCGTGGGGTGCTTTCACTGGCCTGGTGGGGTGGTCACTGACGGTATTTGCAACTCCCAGCTGCAAGGCAGGAGCGAGGCTGCTCGTTACGGGCCAGTGCTGAAAGATGTGGGTCTGACCTGGTCAAAGCAACACGAACACGCTGGTCTTTTTTGAAAATAGTTTCTCAAATGCTCAGGCCTGAAAATTTGCTGTTTCAAATAACCTATTTGCTCTTTCAAATGATCTAATTGCTATTACAAGCTGCCTTGGTTCAACTTCTGTCTCATAGAGCACCCTGCTTCTTCCTTGAAGAGCGCATCGGGGTTTTTTGAGTGAGTTCTCCTACTGTATCTTGAAGCTGTTGTTTTGGGGTTGTTTGTTTTTTGTTTTTTTTTTTTATAAACTTGCATATAATGTTGCTTTCCTTTCAGCTACAAGGGAAACGGCCTTTGTCCAAGCTGGTCAACCAGCAATAGGAAAAGCACAAACCAACTTAGTTTAGGTTCAGGGCCCAAACAATGCCAGTTGGAGGTGCCTTCAGTGGCAAAATCAGAGCTTTCCTTCCATCTGCGCAGACTGCAGAATTCCAGCTCTACAGCTCAGAACATGAAATTTCTGTGAAAAACAATATGTGGCACCTATTGAGAAAAGTCTTCTATTTTTTACTGAAAGTTGTGGTGGGAGAGCCCATCATGAGCATTGCATGAAGTGTAGCAGAAAGCAGGCAAAGAAGCAGGAGTAGGTCAGAGCTTAGTGACTCAGAAATGACAAGCTGCATCACCCGGGTAGGACGGACAACTGAAGGGCCACTAGGACGTACAGCACAATACGTGACAGCAGACACCAACCACCTGCAGCCTTCACAGTGTGCTCAAGGTCACATACAGCTAAGGACAGCTCGGTATGTGTTCCATGTGTCAGGCAGCAGGAGACGGAGCAAGTCAGGGTATAACCCAGTTATGTGGGACATCTAAAAGACCATATGAATACATTGGAGGCACAATGACTATTTGGATAGGGTTTTCTGGGAGCCATGCGAGCTTCTTTTTTTTATTTTGCCATGTACAGGATGAGACAGTGCTGGTACCATCGAGGCTTCAATCAAGAGGCAAATACCTCATTTAAAAGTTTATTTTAATGAAGTCACAATAAGGCCTCCAGCTGGAAAGGTTATTTATTAACCTCTTATTTACAAATTGAGCCCTGATTTGAAAATTAAGGCATTGTAATTTAATATTAACCCACATGTCAGAAAATAATGACACAAACTACAGGGAAAATTGCATTCCATATTGCAAAAGACCCATTTTATTTATAATGACCAGGATTAAAAGTCATGCCAACATTGATGGATCATACTTTAAAAATCTTGATAGCTCATTCATTTCTATAATTATATTTATTACAAATTAAATAAGTTGCGGACACCCTTGATATACAAAGAGACAAAATTAATTTGTGAATCAGTATTAATCTGTCATCAAACTAAATGAACTCCCTTTCTGGCAGCCTACTGAATGTAATGTACTGTACCAGACTTTCCGTGATCCTCAGGACATGGAAGCAGAGGAACTGCAAGTCCAAGCTGTCGAAGGAACCTCTCTTCACTTGGATGTATGTCATTTCTCAGTATGGCTTTTAAAACCAAGAGATGAGACCACAATAGAAAACTTACTTTCTTAGCCAGTTTCTGGAGATCAAAACAAATGCTAACATTTCCATGAGCCTGCAAAGTCTCTGTAGCCAGGTGCCTCGATGCAGTCAATTGGAAGAGCTCCATGGACCTCAATGCAACTAAGCCCTGCAGCCCAGCCATCCCTCAGCCAGCAAACCAACCCAGCGTTCACGGCTGCTATATGCCACCGCTCAGGTCAATAGCAAAATGCGATGTGCAGCTTTTTAGCACTTTTCCTGTGACCCCCTATACCTAGATCACACGGTGAAAGCTGGAAAGGCTTGTACATTACTGCTGCTCTTTCCTGACAATGCAGGTCCTGAGGCCTTGGGGAAAAACCCTGCTGGGCACTGTGGCAGCAGTGCGATGTCATTTGTGATGACATCAGCCTGAGCAGTGTAGGTGCTGCTCACGCCCCTCAGCTGAGGGAGAAGTGAAGGCGGCTGTTCAGATGTTCCTGAATGAGATTACAGACCCTAATGCTCAACAACTGCCACTGTGGTTAGCCAAAACATGTGCCCATCTGCTCTGGGGTTTTGTGCCTGTTGACAAGGAGTTCTGCCAGCTTCAGGAGGGCTCAGGCTTTCCTCCAAACTAGTAAATTTGGAGGGGGTGGGGAAGAAAAAGGCCCAATGCTGCAGGTTAGAGCACATCGTCCCAGTGGATACTAGCAAAGCACAGTAAGATGGGTGGTGGCTGCATGTCCCCTTGCCTCCAGCCTTCCCATCCCAGCATTATCCCCAGAGTCAGTGCTGACAAGCTAATGGTCAGGCTGTTCCTCTCCTAAATAGGATACGACTCGTCTAGGGCAGCAGAAGTGCTCGTGTGTCTCTTTGTAGAGCAGAGAATCATCCGTGTCTACAGTCATCTTTAATGTTTTCACCATATTTTCTTTCTTTCTTTTTCTTTTTTTTTCCCCCCAGCCCCCCCGAGCACTCCCAGAGGAAGGTGCACAAGCTCATCATCTTAGAGGCAAATTTTCAACTCCAGAAGGCTGGACCCCATCCAAAATTGGCCAAAACACACTGCACTCCCCTGCCGTAGTCTGCTGATCTCTCCACGTCATTTAGCAGCTAGGATCAACTAATAAAGTGCAAGATGCAGAAATGTCATTTAGAGTTACCTACCCGTAACTAAATAACTTTGTAATGAATGAAAGGCCATTTTGAGCCAATGCCTTAAAGACTAACTTCATCTCCATAAAGAAAGAAATATGACTCGAACAGAGGCAGCCCGCGTGTGGCATTAACAAACCCTCTTTGTGTTTCTGTAGGAAAGACTGACACCATGTGAGTTGAGCGCTTGCATCACCTTCACCTTGTTTTGCTTTAATACTGATGACTCCACCTCAAAATATTCCTACGGCTTTAGGTCTTCTTGCAGGGAGCTGGTGGGCCCCTTCTCTAGAAAACATAGAGCTAAAAAAATTGTCTTAGGTTAACTTCAGCTATAGAACAAGAACAGTACCTGGTTTAGTAATATAACAGTAATTAATTCTGACTGTTCATAAAGGAAAACTCGGTATTGCCAGAAGAAATTATTTACACATCTTTATATGACAGTGTTTTTCCATTCACCTTTTTTTTGGAGCGTTTCCTTCAAAAGACATTAAGCCCCTACATTACTATTTAAAGAGCCTAATTCAACCCAGGCAATAATGATCCATAAATATTCATGATTTTGTTTTAACATTAAAATAACATCTGTTTCAAAACATCTGCAATCTGTTTTCAATGCTTCGGTAACATTTAAATTAACTGTAACTAATACAATAAACCACTATTAGGGATAATGATAATGAAAGATGCCCTATTAAGAGACATGAACAACACGGAATTGAATGAAAAACAAAATGAGGGGTGGAGGGGACAAACCCAACAGTCAGATACCAAAGCTCCCTGGAACTTAAATCCACCATTATGGGAGAGTTTCCTGTGTGTAGGACTATTGTTTAACTGTCTCAGCTGCTGTGTCTCAGCTCCGCTTGGGTCTTGTTCAAATTTCCACTGCGAGAGCAGTAATTTATGGCGCAGGCAGTGTGACTACTTTTAACGCGGGAGGGGAGGCTCGTTCTCTCCAGCTGAAGGGGCCTGCAAAGTATTTCTGAGCTGGAAAAGCCAGCCGCAGCGCGCCCAGGGCTCTCCCAGCCAGATGTGGTTAACGAGTCCCGTTAACCTCCCCGCCTGGCAGCAAGACGTCCCCGGCAAGTGGCAATGAGAGTGGCGATGCCCGGTGGCCGCGCTCACGGGCGCTGCCGTGCTCCAGGGCATGGAGTTAACCGAACCGGTTAACTTCCTTCCGAAGAAAAGGACTATTGTTTTCTGCTATGATTTCTCCTCTTTTTCCTCCCCTTGGCCAGGAACGATGACATCATGCACATCTGCATATCATTGCAAGGGTGAAGGTGAAGGTCGAGTGCGTGACGGTGCTGGGGAGGAAGGTTCCCATCCTCTGCCGGCGGCTGCCGGTGGGCTGACACTTGGCACCGGCCTCCACATGCACCTCGCGCCCGCAGCCTCTGGCTGGAAAGTTTTACTTTCATGGAAAGTCTTGGTGGGTCATCAGTCATAAATCAATTTGTTTAAAGATTATATTTAGGGGTTTTGTGGTTTGTTAGAGTTTTTTTAAGCCAGCCCTCCCTCTTTGCTTCTCCCACTCCTCGACAAAAATCCAGGAGGCGTTTTCAATCTCCTGAACCAGATGCAAAATGCCGGAGCAGAAAAAAGCAAGGATTACAGCAGCTGGGTTTGCGCTTGACTGATGATTTCTTTAAAAAAAAATTTTTATGTTAAAATACATTTTTTTCAGTCAAAACAAAGCCAGGACTTGCCACACATCTGTGCAACCTTGATGCAGTTAGAGCAGCTGTTACACTGCCAGAGCAACACCTTTTTACCCCCAAATCCTCAGGCAATCTAAAAAGGCCATTGCATAGGTACAAATAGCTCCAGGGATAACCCCGTGGCTGTTCATCCTTGTTGGCCCAAGCACTACACCCCTGGCACAAACCCTGTGCCCTAGCTGTGCTCCTGGCCCCTGGCACCAGGCTGGACCAGGTCCTGGCAGGCCAGCACGGAGCCGTGCCTCCATGCCTTTCCAGCAGTGACAGGAGCCCGTGGAAAGCAGAGCATAAATCCAAACCATTTAAAGTGTGATTAAGACTTCCCCTGATTACAGCTCTGCATGATATTGAATGCTTCGGCTGTCGGTGATTTATGGAAGTAATATATAATACGCTGCATTCAGTTAACGGTCCCCATCAAGCACAATCTAGCTGAATAAAAAAAAAGAGCGACACAGAAAGAGAGAGCGGTCTAAGAGGAAATCTCCCTGGATTTAAGGGAAATTGAAATATGCGCATGGTAATCTGTGTCCAAAGCTTTTAGCACTTCAAAAAGTGCCAGTTGCTAATATCACTGGCTAAAGTCAGCATTACTTTGCTCTCTAATGGTCCCAATGCCATCCTCATCCACTCCTTCCCTTCACCACTGACAACTGGCTCCTTCACCCAGGCTACTTTGAGGCAGACACTTGGCTTTTTGTTTTTTTCAGCTTTTGGGGTTTTTTTTTTCACAGTTTTATTCCAGAGTGAAGTTTCAGTTTCAGGTTCTTTGGCAAAGGGGAGGCTGTGCCACAGTGTTTTGTGTATCACCACCAGCACCAAACGAGAGCAGAGGAGGTGAGACTGGTGGTAACTATAAGCTGAAACTGAATAAACTGGGGCTGGCATTCAAAAAAAGGAGAAAATAGCAATATAAGCACTCAGTATACTTCCAGTGCTTTTAATGCTTTAGTTTTAGTAGCAGAAGTAGCTGTAAGTTATGCAGGAAAGAGGTTTATTTATTTTCATATATGGTATTTGATGTATTATCAATCCTTTAGGCTCTGACTCAATGAGATACCTCCACAGTGGGCTAATTTTAAGGCGTCATCTTCAATTAACACTGATCTCAATTACAAGCCTTCCAAAATAAGGTGGCTGGCTTAGAAATGATAAGATTATAAATCAAATGTTTTATTTGATGTTTGCTTTTGACGATCCATGCCTCCAAGTTGTTGGGTGGTGGTTGTTTGTTTGTTTTTTTCCCTGAAGGCATAAGCATTAAAAATAACTTTTTAAAACCAGCAAGAATGAAAGCAGATACTCTCACACAAGCACCCCTACTCCACAACCTGGGGCTTTCACAGAACCCAGATGCAACGTCCAGAAATCACAAGATTTTAGTCCAATACTCAAACTTCTCCAGCTCACCAAAAATGGCACCTGAAAACATGCATGGGATTTGGTTTCATTTCCTCAGTTTCCAAAACTGATGAAACTAGACCCAATACCAAACCTGATACTGATGAGAAGGACTTTTCTTCAGCTCTGACGTTCTTGCATGAGAGTGGCAGAGTTGCTTTTCTGCACCACAGCGGGTATCTGACTTACATTCAGTGTGTGATGGATGTCGGTGCCCATATGCATTTCTCTCCCAGCGAATGCACAGTCCAGCGAACAAGGGAACGTTCTTGGCATTGCCCTGGCTCAACCAGCAAAGAGCAAACTTCAGCTCATGTCTTCAGTTATTCTTCATCCTTCTGGATCCTGGGCAGATGTCCTCCATGGTGACTGCAAGGACAGAGGCCCCAAACACACTGCCATCAGCAGAATTGCAAGAAAAGCCCTATTTATACACACACACCCCCACACCCCCACACACCCCGCCACCCTGCAGCCCAGGGTTGCAGGCTTGGTCTGGCTGAGAAGGTGGAATATGCATATTTGGGTGGGGGTTGGAGCACTCACTGAGCTCATGGAGATGCAGTTTGGCTGCTGAGCTCTACCATCTCTAAAGTACACACTGACAAACAGATTTTTAATTTTTTAACCCTGCAATTAATGTGAGTGCATTTTGGTGGGAGCAACAAAAGTGCAGCCCTGACCTGAGGGTACGCACATGCCAGCTGTTGAGGTCTTGCTCCAAGGTCCAGGAGCCCTAGAGCTTCTCTGGAAAATGTAAGAATATTTTAGGCTAGGCATCACATTTTCCCTTAATCTCACTCTCACAAATGACGTCATCGTTTTAGCTGAAACTTTCCAAATCAAATTCAGCCCGAGGCACAGACTGTTAAAAGTCTGACAAAGTGGTAGACTGCTCGATCTTCAAATGGGAAGACTCAGGCAGCCTCGCAGAGAGCTGGAAGTCCGAGCTCTGCCGACGAGCTGCAACACCGCACGCCTCCGGAAACCCAGAGAAGCATCACCAGCCCAGAGCCCGGACATTACGAACCTCCATGTTGCAGCAGCAAAACTATTGCTATTTCTCAGCCCAATAAAGCAAAAAAATGCATATGCAATAAATCGCCTTTTTTTGTTGTTTTTTCACAGTTTGATTATCCGTCATGATAAGACATTACTTAAAGCAGTGGTGACACTGTCTAATCATTCTTGTGAAATATAGACTTCTCTCTCCACTTCAGACAGAGTCAACATTAATACACATTTATGCAAAGCAGAGCTGCAGCTGTCAGGGGCTAATCTTTACAAGTATGATAAATGATGTTTATTTTCAGTGATGGAACGAAACACCCGGGCTGACAATAATTGTAATAAAAAGGACAGATCAACTTCTATAAAGTGATTGAATTACCAGTCTATTGCATTAATGCCTGATCTTGGCTCTGTCATAAACCTGCTTTAGGTTACCAACAACGGCGCATTAGGAAACATCCACCTTCAAATAGACACCCTGCCCTTGACCTGTGGGAATGCAGGGGAGTCACTGCTGGATGCAGGTTTTGGCCACTCTTATTTTCGTTTGTTTACAGTAAAGTAACATTTCCTTTTCTCAGGCCGACAGAGAAGCACCCGGTGTCTCCTGAGCCTTGCGGAAAAGTTGCAAAAGCTCAGCAGCTGCACGTGCCTCCTCCACGCACACGCAATGCCTGAGCTCCCGTACGCAGGGATGTGGTACTGAATTTGCTGCTCCTGCCTGCAAGGCAGGTCGGATTCATCAACAGCCACAAGGACCAGCACAAGGACTGTGGATCACCAAACCCCCCCCTTGAAGCAAGAAATGGAAGGAGGTTAACCTTCCCCACTTACCCAGGCAAACGGCAGCGTCCTGCGCTGGACAGGGCATGATGCAGCTCAGAGCTGTGTTAAAAAAGAGATGTGTGTCAGACCACTGGATCAAACACCCACGTCCCTTGTGCAGCCAGACCAGCCTCTGGCCCAGACGTGGGCGGGAGACACCCTCCACGTCTCAAGCAAAGACAAATGCCTAAGACGTAGCCTTGGAGGACAGAGCTCTCCTCGCCTTGGCCTTTAGTTTTGCGGAGAAGGACACTTCGATAAAATGTGGGCTCCGGAGAGTCCATAATGTGTCTTAGCCTTAACTGTGGGTTTTGTCAAGTGGGTGCCACCACTAGATTGTCTGTGGTTGCTCTGGCTGTGACATGAAGGGGAAAAAAAAAAAGGCACTCAGAGCCTTTGCCAGGCATCCCAGTGCGGGGGGGGGGCGGTGCTCACAGGTAGCATGGAGACACATAAGAAACTCGGCTAAGAGTGGGGCTTATGCAGCTTTTCCAGGCTGCAGAGTGATTTACTCCATATTCAGGACTCAGCCACAGCCCATCAAAAAATCGGCTAGACTAGGAGACGTCGTGCTGCCTGCCCTGCTTTACAGCTCACCTTATTGTCCATGGTATGACCAAAAACTCTCATAAATAACTGGGTCAATTGATTGCTTTGTAAGTAACGCTGTCATAGAAAGTAAAAACATTTTCAGTTTTCAGAATGGGACAGAGGTTGTGGGAAAAAGAGGCAAAGACAGACGAACAGAACAAAAGAGTGTGCAGTTACATCTGTGTCCATTTATACAAATGTTCATGCATCTATTGTCCTGTGTTTCCCTCCAGCTAGGATTTCTGACACAAGACTAAAAATTGGATAGGAAAGGTAAAAATGGGGTTCATCAACAATCCCTTGCAAAACAATATTCTGGAAACACTCCATTTCAGGTCAATTGAAAAATTTGTTTGCATTTTTGGATTCTTTCTTTTATAGGTTTTCCACTCCATTATGTTTATAGTTAGTGTGTATTTCATACTTCTATTCCAGTCCAGATTTGTATAGTAGTATTCTGTTTCATAATTCATTTTGCATTATTTCATGTAAGAGTTTGTACTATGGTATGTACATTAATGCACAGTGGTGCCAAAGAGAAGTCATTTCAGATGAAAACTTGAAATGTCCCATTCTGACACTGACGGCTGACTGCTGTGAGTTTATTGAAATGAATTATTATGATTTTTTTTCCCCCTAAACTTAAGTTTGTCCGAATTGACACACTCCCATGGGATAGTTCAATTTTAGCAGAGCAGCGTTTTCTGACAGCAGACATTAAGCAGGAAATTTTCAACCTTTTTCAGTCCTGTGTGTTTGTCTGCATAGGCGCGTGCGTGCAGCGCCGCAGGGCAGGACCCCACAGGGACTGGGAGCTGATGACCCCCCGCTGGGCAGCAGGAGCTCTGATCACAGCCCAGCCGGTGGTTTCCAACAGCCCCAGCTCCTGGCCAACTGATGCTGGAAGGGTGATGGTACTCCTGAAGGTCCTAACAGAGAGAATCATGATGTTGAAGCAATATAAAGCAATTAAATACAGCTGATCCAGAGAGCTGGCTGACTTCATTGAAGAGCATCTCCCGTATCAATTCCTTCATGAAATAAACCTTATTTCTGCTGGATCTGTCTGTTCCCAGCATTACTGTTACAAGGTTTCTGCCTCTGCAGACCTTCCTGCAGTGAGCAACGCAACAGCTCAACCTGCAGTGTGGCTCCTGTCTGCAGACCTGGGACCATCTGGTGTGAAGCCAACAGACGTGGCAGGTTCCTGGGAAGGTCCTTCAGCCATGGGGAGAGAGGAGGAGGATGGGCAGCTAGACCTGCTCGTTCAGCTGGGGCTGTGCAGGGGGCTCAAGGTCGGAGGCATTTCTGACCAAGGGATGAGGGAACACAGACGCACGAGTGCTCATATCCCTGTCCTACTACCGCAAAGGGCGATGAAAGCTGCTACCCCCAAGCCCCTTTCTCTCCCTCCCATTTCCTACTCTGAGCACTGAGATTTTCTAAATACTCTGCTGTTTATTAAAAGGGGGATATGTGCATAGGATGTGCCTCTCATTAAAAAGGGTGGGAACCTCTAAATTACATCATACCCCAATTTTACACATCACATAATGCTATAAATTCTCCAGAGTGAACTATTGTCAGAGTGAAAATAAACCTCATCGGCAGCTAAAGATTTTTTTCCCCAGACAGCAGTGAGAAAAGATCCAGCACAAACTCCTGATCATCCAGCATTGCCTGTGTCTACACTTTGGTGGCAGAAGTGCTTGAGGGCTGAGTCAGAACAGCTATAGCTGCTTCTGTCATGTCCCACACACCAAGAAGACAAGCAGGTTGCAATCGTCCCATCACCCAATAGTGTCAGCAAGACTCCAGCATCCTCAAAGTACTGCTGACCCCAAACATGCTTTATTGTATCTGGCTTTAGGTCAGTATTTCCAAGTGCACTGAAGAGTGCAGAGAAAGCCCTTGATGGACAAGGGGGCAGCAGCGGCCAGGCATTGGCAGAGCTTTGCAAAAAAAAAAAAAGCAGCAACCCAGGTGGTGGCTGGGGCTAGAGAGTGGTCCTTCTTCCTGCCATCCCCAGGGTCTGGCACTGCCACAGGGCGATGCCAGCTGGGGGGCCCTCTCCTGCCCCTGGCTTCCCCATCCCTCCCCTTCCGCTGGGGCAAGAACAGCCCTGGGCCAGCTGTCACCCGCATGGCTGCATTTCCCTGGCCTGCTTATAGGCTGCCAGGATGCAAAACAAATGTGAAGTGGCAAGAAAACTTGTGGTATTTTCAGAGAAAATGCCTGGCTTGTTTTCTTTGGGTACCAAAGCAGCCAGCATGCATCCCTGTGCTGCTCCATGCAAGGAGAGAGATGGGGCCAGCGTTACAAGCCTCCCTGGCACTTCCCAGGAGGAGGGCAGGGAAGCCTAGATACTTTTAACTTCTAAAACAACTTGTTTACTGCTCTACCAGTAACCTTCTTACTTTTGTCTATTTTGCTTATACTGACCAACTTATCATAAGGAAAACTAAAAACACCACCTTGCTTGGCCAGAGCAAAGACATCCCTCTTTTACCCAGATGTGTGCAGAGAGAAGAACAGAGCGAAAATCCAAGTAAAGCCCCTGGGTGGCGGGGGTTGATGCCTGGGATGGCAGTGGGGATAAGCTGGGGGCTGCAGCGCGCACCCAACCGTGCCTGGCCTTGGTATGGGGCAGCAATTGCCACCACCATCCTGGGGGCACTGCCCTGCGAAGTACATGTCTCTAAAGAAGTGGCAATCCCAAACAAAGCCTGTGCAGGATGTTGGGCTCCTGGCATGAGCACCGTAAGGACCTGCTCAAAGGGTGATGGGAAGCAGAAGGACATGCGGGAAGAGGTAATGCAATAGCAGGGACCATCAGTCTGGTCCCCTTAAACCACAGGACTACATCTCAAAAGACAGAGGGGGGTGTGTCACATTTCAACACCAGGTGTTGATGAAACGGGTTGTGGTTCCCGGCTTACGTTTTGACCCCTCCAGCTGAAGCTACTGCCCTCGCAGCTCTGCCCGAAACAGCCTGAGCCACTCACGCTCCGTATGTTACTGGACTGAAGAGGCTTGGGTGGGTTTTGCCTGGGGGAAAAGAGGGGGCACTCACATGACCTGCTCCCCCAGCAGTGATGCAACAGCCCTGGAAAAGGAGGAGAGCAGGGCCAGGGTGTCGGGGTACAAGTACACTTGCTCACGGGCATTGCACAGTGGAGAGGTCATGCGTGAAGCTTTTGCTGGGACTGTCAGAGAGGGGAAAGAGGTTTCTGACACTTGAGAGCATCAAAAGGCAGCACCATGATAAAAATTGTGCAAACAGCAGGAACATTTCTTTAATAAGTCTCCAGACAGATAAATCACAGCTTAAGGAGAGATTGCGGTGCTATTTATTAGTCATTTGTGCATGATTTGCTCACACCATTGGTAGTGGAATTTCTTTTTCGGGTATTTAATTTTCATCAGAAATGATTTGTGTGCTGCACAGCAGTTTGTACCGACACCACCACCCTGCAGTGCACAGGCACCTGTAACCAACCACCTACAGACGGCTCCAGCCTCGAAGAAAAATGCTGCCAGTGACCTCCTAAAGTAGATGTCCCAGTGGTTGAATGCATCACCTTTCACATGTATCTTTCTTATTTTTCAGATCTGTTAGGTTTCCTTACATGGCTGAGCAATAGCCACCAGGTAGCACATGGTCCTTTAAGGTGGATTCCTTATTTCCAGCCATTTCCACATCCCAGCTTCGCACTGGCAGACAACAGCCTGGGTGGTAATGGGTGACAAGGCACAGAATGGGGGAGTTAAAAGGCTGGTGTAGAGGAAAACAGAAATCATTAAACACACACAAATGACTTTTTAGAAGACTGAGTTAAATGCCACCCCAATTTGTACCTGCTGTTAAGTCAAAGCTGAATTTTCCCCCTGGATGTAACATCCAGCAATACAACAGTGCTAGGACTAAAGTGACATTGCAGAAGCTCTATAGCAGTTACTGCTCTACAGGGGAGATCTCGCTGTTTGATGCTTTTCCAGAGCAAATATTCCCAGCTTTTGGAGAAGTAATAAGCTGTCTTTCAGAGATCTTCATTATGGGTCCTAATGGCTGGTTTGACTGCATATTCATTGCTGGGCAATTTTTCATTTCCACTAGGAAGACATAGCAAAGCAAGACCTCGCATGGTAGCCAGAAGCTTTCAAGTTCTCCAGGACTAGCAACAGCAAAGGCTACCTACTTGGAAAAGTTTAACTTACAAATTAAAGATGACCCCCATCTCTTGTTCTTCTGATAGTTCAAGATACACATTCACTTCTTCACTCAAAGCCCCACTTACCAGAAGAAGCTGTAAACCAAAGGGTTTGGACTTTGGAAGCTGTTATCCAAGAAGCATGAGGAATCCCAGACTAAGGCTCTGCCATCATGTAAAATCCATTTTTTACCTTACTCAGACACACAGAGAAATTCAGTCCCTAGTCCACTCCCTGCCCAAGCCCTTGAACTTGCAAGAAACACTAGCAGATGTTCATTAGTGCATTGGTAACTAGAGGATTGGAGGCACTTGTCGGCTCTGTATATGATGAATAAATGTCAGAAAGTTTTTGCTGGGGAATAGCACTTTTGGTTTGGGGCCAACTGGACACACTCAAAAAAAGTGTGTGAGGGGTGGGGGAGCTATGGCCAGCAGTTCTGCTTTGCTGTTCCTATTATTGTTAATTTTAACTGTAAGCGTGAGCTGCCAGAAACCTGAGGGTATCTACCCCCTACCTAAACATAACAAATAGCAAATATTTTGCTGAGATTAATGATTTTTTGAGGTTTAATAAAGATTTGGCTGCTCATGGTACGCATATGATGCCCTCCTGCTTCCTAGCACCATAAGAGCCTGGACGTCACAGTCATCTCATAGACAACCGGCCAAGAAGGGCAGAGCTCGCACAGGAGCACTGCAAGCATCAATATCACTTGAGGTTGTAACATGTCCCCCCAGACTCATCTTCAGGCTTGCACTTACCTGGCAAGTTCAGGATGTTTTCCTTCCCTGCAAATACCCCTCCAGAGCCTGAGTCCACCACCAACCCCTCCAAAATCCAGCAAACATCTCCAGCCTCCTGGATAGCTGTCACTTGCACCAACTAGTCTCTTTTAAAAGGAAAGAGGTCCTTCCCTCAGCATTGAACTACATTGTGTATTTCCCAGGCTGGTCTGGGACTGCAAGCAAGGTAACACTGCAAAGAAAACTCCTGAACTGTGCAAGAGAACAAAGTCTTGGTGGTGGAAAAATTGCTTCACTTTGAAAACTCAAATGTTTAAGCACTTCTTGTTAAAGTAATTCAAAAATGCAACACTGGCCCAACAGGATAAAAGCCAATGCTTCTCCCAAGGCAGCTGTCTGGGCCAGAGCTCTCTCTGTATGTGGGATGAGCAGCTCTGTTCAGTCTGTTAGCAGAAAAATAACTGAAAGTGATCTGTTGGAAGCTGTCTCCATATACACAGGCATGCAGACACACATACACACACACAGCTTTGATATGTGGGTCTGACTTAATTACAGCTGGCAAACGCAAAGGTTAGTTATGCTTAAGAATGATGCTTGACAAAACTATACTCTGCAAAGGAGAACTTGTTTTCCCAGAGAAAAATACAGCAGATAGCGGCCACATCTGGATTTTTTCTCGCTCTCACATCACTCTATATTTCCTGGTTAGAGCTGGGATCTCCCCAAGAGAGGCTTTTCTTGTGGTATTTCTGGCTGGGACTGGACACACCACAAGTCTCATGAGAAGGTCTTTCCTTCAAGATTCATGAGCTGGAGGCTCATGAAGCACAGATAGTTCAGGGTAGTGACGGACTGCAGATACTTTCTAAGCTCTCAGCCTTTTGGGGGGTCTGGTAGCACTCGCAATGATATAGGGACCCAGTTCACCCCCTTCCTACCGACATGGACACTTGATGTTACAATCGTCTGGAAAGCTCCTTACTTCAAAAAATTAAAAAGGGAAAAGAGAAGTCCTGCTGTGTCAGAGCAGGCAGGGCTTGGAGGTCTGCCGGACTGCCTCGAGGTCATAAAGCAGCCATCTCAAAACCACTGCTTTAGCTGGTAATGCACCTAGAGGAGAGGGACACCCCAAAATCACTCAACTGCTGATTTCTGATTCCAGGGGACACCAGCTTTCCTCCATGCTGGGAGGTGAGCAATGTCCAGCAGGAGCCTCAGACCTTCTCTTCCAGGAAAAAACCCTCAGGCCAACCCAAGGCTTTCACTCCAGTCAATTCTGGGTCTAATCCATCTCCATAACACATACCATGAAACCATCCAAGAAAAACAAAGCTCCAGAGACCTCTCCACCCTGGCTCACAACCCTCTGTGCTTGGTCCCTGGGTTTTCTGAAAAGGTGCAAAACAAGCACTTTGGAAAGCATTTAGCAGATTGTGGGACACCTAGGATCTCAGCCCTGCCTTGCCATGGGTTTTGCTGTCTGACCCTGAGAAATCTGCTTAACTGATCTGTGCCTCAGTTCCCTACCCATAAAAACAAGAGGGAGAGAGAAGTAACAGCATTTCCTGGCATCCCTGGGATGTTGTGAAGATTAATGCATCAAGATTCTCCAAAGGAAAAGCAAGTTAGAAGGTCAGTATAGCACTGAGAAGGTGTGTGTTTCAACACAAGGTTTGTTTATTCCGTATTGTTCCTGTCCAAGGGAGATTTGAAGGTTAAAATTAAAGCAGAAGAAATACATCTCTTTCCGTGCTTCAGTGTGGGCACAGAGGAACGCTCTCAGGAATAAGAGATTGTGAAAACTGCAGTCAAGAAGAAGTGAAACCTACTGACTCCCCCAAGAAGCCTTTACTGCCAACCACTCAGTGATCTCCTCATGGGCAGAGGCTGGTGGATGCAGATTTCCCTGCTTTTTGACCCAAATGCAAAGCCTGGAACCGCATAGTCCGAAGGGGCTCAGCCACCAGGTGCCGAAGCTGTCCCTCCTCTGCCTGGCTCTGTTGTGGCTCCAGGGTAGCTCACGTTGAGCCCCCAAACCCCACCAGGCACCTCTGAAAAACCTTGGCATAAACCTCTTGCAGGGTTAGGGTTAGAGACCCCTTTGCAATATAATCCCGCTCCTGAAGCACACAACCCTCCTTCCTTCCACTCCATCATCGTTCAAACCTGAAGGCTTGTAGCTCTGCCTCTCCTGGAGGAAATCTCACTCTAACAGTGTGTTTTGGCACAGTATGCGTTGGCCCGGGTCACATCACATGGGGACTGTGGTATCATATTTTAGCACAGGACAATGGGGCTTCCAGGACCTTTCCTTTTCACACAAGGCAGACGCTGTTTAAGAAGCGTGGAGCCAGCTGGGAGCTGAACGCCCTCCAGTTCAGTCTGCAGTGTCATGCTGCATGTTTATTTTCCCTCTGGACCCATGAGACGCATATTCCTGAGAGGGGACCTTTCTCTCTGGGGAAATTAATACTATGTATTCGGGCCTCCTTCAACTGACAAAAAAGCCCGAAATTCAGATCTACCATCTCTTGGGCTCTATTAGGAAATGTCTACCTACCTGAAGAAAACTGAGCTATTTCTATTTAAGCACTCATCCTGGACATCTAAGCACAGGACAATTGCCTCTGAATCCTCAGGACATGAAAACAACCACCTCAGAGCTGCAGGGAACTTCCAAAGCAATTGCAGGTACCTTCAGATTCAAACACATCACTCGCACTTTCCCTCAGCTGGGTTAGACCTTCATCACACCCCATCCCAATCAAGGCTATCATGCTTAGGAAATTCACTCCATGGGAAACGTAGGCATCTGAGCCAGCATTATGCATCCCAGCCCAGTGCTGGAATCATGAGCTCTCCAGTATGAGACCAGCCCTGGCTGCTCAGCTGCACAGCTCCCATTCATCCAGTTTGCCCAGAGGAGCTTGAGAGAGTCCCTGTTTTCATGCCATCACATGTAGTTCATCCATTTAGACTTCAGCTAATTCAAAGAAACAGAGCCAGTGCTTCCATCCTCTGAATTAGAGGTATGCAAATATAAATCCAGGCATGACATTTGAGTGATGGGCTCTTGACATACCCCTGCTCCACAGCACCTGTCACCCTTCCTCCTTTGAACTCTTATTTTAGATAGTGTAAAGAATTCCTAAGGTGAAATGTGATACACCAGAGACAGGGGAGTGTGTGGGACACTGAGGCTGGTGCCTTGCTCCCTGCCGGAGCCTTTCGCTGGGGGTCCAGTTCTGAACCCCTACAAAGGAGCCTGGCAAGAACAAACTAAAGTGAGCAGGAGCTGAAAATTCAAGCCAGTCTTTGGTCTAGCAGGAGTCAAGGGTCCTAGGTGCTGACCCATGATGGCATCTGCAACTTTGCCCAGTCCTGCTGAGCCTGAACCTCAAGGAAGATCTGGATGCTGGGGAAAGGCACATGGAGGATGAGTGCGAGAGATACAGGATAGATCAGGAAATACCGATTTCTGAGTGCAGATGTGGTAGTGGGCTTCAGATATGCAATAAACTACAGTGAAAAGGAAAAACCACTGTTTTCTTGCCTAGGGTTTATTGTGCAAGAAGTCAGGCGCATCAAGTGCAGCAAAAAAAAACTCAGGTTAGCAAGAAAATCTCTCTAACGATAAGGGTAATGCAGACTGCGGGGAAGCTGCAGAATTTCCCCCATTAGAGACCTTTAAGAACCGGTCAGATGAATAAGCACGTGTCAGGCAGGAGCCGGGTATATTGATGCTGCCTTCAGGTGTGACCTCTTCAGGCCTCTGCCACTCCACTGGTCTTCCAGGGCACGTCGAAGCAGCCCAGGCACACCTGTCACCTGGGGCTGCTGTGAATCCCAGCCCTGGGCTGTCACTGGGAGCACTGGAGATCTCAGTGGGAAACGTCACCTTCTTGAGGTGGCAGGGTTCCTCCTGCCAGCCTGCTCATCTCTCCATCCAGGCTGGGTATGAATCCTACCTCGGAATAACTCACATGCACCTGGTTAAAAATGCTACCAATGCAGATGCATTTGACTTGTGGGAGGGGGGAAAAAGGGGAGATACAGGGAGTTAACATCAGTGGAAAACACTAAAGGTGCTGACGCATGGTAGCACGGACATCAGGCGAAGCTCACCAGCAACTTGATGAGCTGTGGCGATGCTAGGACCCCTTGCAATCAGCATGAACGCTTTCTCCCCCCACCTCTCTTTCTTTTTAATAGATACAGCTGATTTCAAACCATATTTCCTAAGACCAGTCAGTAAAGGGTCATAAAACACCCACAGGTGTCAAAACAAATGTGCCGCCTGTGCCCAGTGCAGCGGGGACGGTGGCTAGTGGTGAGTGGGACCCAGTGCTTGCCGGGCTGCTGGCCACCCGCGCCCCGCTCAGCACCCTGCCCGCTCCCTGCCTCCACACGCTCTGCCTCTCCCCCAGCCCTCTCCAGCAGCACCCCTGGTTTATTTGGGCCTGCTGAAGTCTCGGCTAAAACAGAGGTCTTTGGCTGTATAGGATCCCCCTTCCCTTGCGCTCGGCTGTGAGAAGCAGGAGGATTTTCAGCCAAGCTCTTCTCTACCACCTAGTGGGAAACGCGGTTTTTCCCGCCATGGCGAGCGCGGTGCTGAGCGGGATCGCTTGGGCGATGCCCGGACAAGCCCTTTGCAGCCCGTCTGCCCATGCCCACCCGGGACATCCCAATGGCCCCCAAAGGCCAGAGCAGCACCGGGGTGGTGGGTGCTTTCCTGCATCTTAGCAGCACCCTGGCTTAGGGGCCGGCAAGGCATGGTTGGGAGAAGCTCTCCCCTCCAGTACTTACTATTTCTAGCGCAAATACGGACTACCCAAGCCTATTTTCCAGTCAGTCACCAAGCAAAAGGCACCTAAATTTGCAGCACTTCAATGCCCCTCAATGCAGTCGCGCGGGGCGGGGGGGGGGGGGGGGGGG
>JAVKLA010000001.1:40443534-40476621 GCA_034782735.1 Sagittarius serpentarius
GGCGGGGGGGGGGGGGGGGGGGGGGGCGGGGAAGGAACAATTGGGTTGGAGCTGAGACGTTCCCGCTCCCCCCTTCGGTGTGGCCTTTTGAAGCTCCCCCTCCCTGCCACAAATGAAGGAAAGAAAGGAAATGTTCGTTTCAAACGCGGGAGGAAAGGCTGGGAGGGGGCAGAGCCTGCTGGGCTTTGCGGAGGAGACGGGTGCTCTGAGCTTGGGCCCCGCTGCCGCCACAGGCTTCGCGTGCGGCCGTGCCCACAGCACTCGGGGAGACACCTGAAATGGCCTTTCACCATTTGCCTGGGAACTTAAGCAAACAGACGCTGGAGCAGCCCTCAGTGCCTGTCCCCCACCCCCACCCCTTCCCCTGGCAGCCCCCCAAGATACCCTCTATCCTAACGCCTCCTGCAAAAGCTTTCAGAGGTAGCCAACATTGTCCTTCTGCTCGCAACCAAAAAGGTAGAGCCACAGCTTGCCTAGGAGATTTTAGGATTCCTGGGGTTGCCCCCCACAGCAAAGCTGGGGTTTGGCAGCTCTGAGCCCCCCAAATGCAGGGCTGTGGCGCTGGCCCCAGCGGGTACTCCAGCAGCCCCAGACCCAGAGGTGGTTCTTTACACGTGTTGCTTTGGTAGGTTATGAAACTCCCTTAAGAAGTAAGGGATTACAGTTAACTTAAGTTTTATGGATGTGGAGTGCTCTTTTTGGTGTTTGGGTCGCAGGAAGGTGTGAGGAGAAAGACGCTGATGCAAGTGTACCCAGGTTAGCAAGGCCAGGCTGACCTTGTTGCAGATGGGGGGCTCATCCGTCCCCCCGCCACACACTCAACACACTAGTGCCCCAGGTTGAGAGATTTTATAGAAGAAATAAAGCAGTAACTTCAGTGTAATAAGCTTACACACAGCCCTCCTAGCTTAATTTTTAACTGTGAGGGTGACAATCAACCAGCAGAACAACTTCCATGAGGAGCGGGTGGATTTCTCATCCTCAACAGATCAGATCCATGTCCTCCTGCAGCATTTTTCAGGGGTGGCAAACTCACTTTCTGGGGCAGGCCTGGCTGACACGCCAGCATCTGACATGGGCATACTCAGAAGAGTTTTAAAAGAAACACATTTGAAGATAAGCTGTATGCATGCTGCTAGATTTAACCTACTGCTTCTTGCAATAGCTGCAATGCAGTTACATGTACACTGCGCTGAGCTATTATACCATCCTAAAAGTCTGTGCGCAGGGCTGGATCCCACCCTAAACTGTCAGCAGCCCTACAGACCCTGAGAAGTTTGGATGAAACTGTTCTGCAGGCCAGGTCCAGGCTATCCCAATTATCATCTCATTTATGGGCTCAGGGCAGCCGAAACAGGAGGATTTTTGGCTCAGGGCACATGGAAGTCAACATACATCTGCAATGGCTCCTCCTCGCTTTCACGTCTCTGGAGTGCTTCTGCCACATGGTAACAGTAGGGAACCAGCTATTTGCTCCACAAGCATAACCACAGCCTAACATTGCACGAAACACGTAGGAACAAAAATAAAAGCATGTTCTAACCATGTTGCAGCTATTGTTCTTCAGCAGCATTTTCATCTCACGGCAATTTCTGAGGGAGTTGAAGACTTTGTGGTTTCTTGCATTTGGGGGGAAGAAAAGATCAAAGCACAACACCCTCTGAGATCTGGCCTGGGTGACACTGTCCCCAGATCACTTGGTGGCATGTGACATCGCAGCCTGCAAAACAGGCTTTAACAAGGCAAGATGCATGAGCAGCTCGGGGCTGAGCAGCAGGACGAGGTGGGTAGTGGCACCCAAGCCCCCCACGTGGCGTGGTGGATGAGACAGCTGTGTCCTGGGTAAGACCAGCACGATGTCCTACAAAACCCACCCTTTGACATTTCTCCCCTTGTTGCATGCCAGTACCATCTGCCCTGGAACATGCAGTCCCTTCGCACGCCAGGTCGGCTCCCACTTGCCAAGAAAGAGAGATTAAAAATTTTCCTTGAAGGAAAACAACCTAGGAGCTTGTGGCCTGGTGGAGTGGATGTCCCGCGGTACCCTGCCTGCCTACACAGCCTACGCAAGTTGTAGGTATCCGTCACCCATACTTCCAGCACAGGGCAGCAGTGCACAGCGGCCGAGGAGCCTCTCAGCCTTACGAGGCAAGGAGCATGTCGCACAGGGCCAGCAGAGGAGCTGCGTGCCTCAGGCTACCCCCACCAAATCCACATGCTCGCCCAGCTGCTCTGTGCCCACCTACAAGCCTTAAAAACCCTGCGCAGCCCAGAGCAACCTGACTTAAGATCAAAGTGAGCCCTGATTAGAGTAGGGAGTTGGGCCAGAGGCCTCCCAAGTTCCTTCCAGCCTGATTTATTTCATGATGTGCACCGTGGGAGGTCATCCCGGGCCACTACCATCTCTTCCTACGCACCTCCCGTAGAGGCTAAACCACCCAGTGCTCCAAGCCCTGACACAGAGGTTCTGCAGCCAGATTTCCCCTGGTATTTAGCTTATCCTTTCTGCCAGCCCAGCTGGTACAGATCATTGCCTGAGCTGGCACAGGACCTAGAAGAGCCCATGCATCACAGCTGACTCAAGCCCAGCCTTCCCAGGATTTCTTCTCCCATTTGCACCACACCAGCAAAACAAACCCACATGTCCCACCAGCGTTTTGCTACAACTGACCAAGCTGATACAGAAAGCCAGGGCTTAACTCCTGAATCCCTGTTAAGTTTGCAAGGCTGGAGCTTGAAGGAATAGACAACGAAACCCTTCACACGGCAGCCTCGAGAGGCAAAGCAGAACTTTGAGCCTGGGAACTTTGATCACTTTGGTAAATAACAAGGCAGGGATTGGGAGACTGGAGAAGGACTGCTCTAACATCCTGGTCTGCCCATAAAATGAAAGAATAGGCTGTACATTTAATAACTTTGCATGTTTTATGACATTATTGTCTGTAAACCTTCTTAGTTTCCTTAGTAATCAGAAAACAGACTCCTTTAATAGAAAACACGGTGTACTTGCCACAAGAGCAGAGAATGAAAATTGGTCTCCTATGCAAATAGTTCAATTATAATCAAACACAAGCACTGAAAAAGGTCAGGTTCCCAAAAGGATGTATGTTTACATTATAAATAAGGAACTGGGAAACAGGAACAATATGACAGTTTTACTACTTGGGAGCTGTGACTCGCTAAGGTAAACGGCAGTTTCACAAGGGGGCTCGAGGTGCGGCAAATTCCCAGAGGTGGCACTATGCTGCTTTTTTTTTTTTGTGGAAAACCCTAAAAAGGCTCATTCTTTTTCACAAAATCATAAGGCTGACCCCCAGGTAAGTCAGCAGGGTTTCCTGTTTGGTGTTTGGCCTGAGTGTTTGCTTAGTTGACCTGAAATCAGCACAAACAACCCCGAAGAAAGCAGAATTTGTCACTTAAACTCTTCACTGAAGATAAAATGTTATCTAAGATGGTTCCAAATCCTCAGGCATGAGGAGAAATCAGTTCTTTGTAATTATTTTTTAACTTCTTTTCGTTCCCAGTCATAGACTGTTAGTACAGCCTAGCTTTAAGACACTGGAGGGTTTTTGGAGTAACAAAATCAAAACCACTAAATATTTTACTATTTATAAGTAATCTGTTACAGGCAAGTAATGGAGTCCTACTATAGCTTTGAATTAATGTATAACTTAAATAATGGCTAGCCTAGTGCTGTTGTGTTGGTTTACATCCGGGAAGGCTTTAGGCAAAAGCCAGGCCTGATGTGGATGGTTGAATAATACAATATAAAGAAGGAGAGCCTAACACAAGAAGGAAAACAAGCCCAGTATAGGGAATTATAAATACAAGACAGGAAATATAAGAAAGCTTGCTATAAGTAAAGACAAAAATTTCTCTCTGTCACCTCCCAGGAGGTGCCTCAAGTTTTTAGGGCTGCAGGCTGAGCCTGCAACACACCTCCCAACTCCCACCTGCGGGAAGAGATCAAGGCTGGAGACGATCTGCCACAAATGCCATCTAGGTGTGAAAAATTCAGCTCAAGAAACATTAAAATGAGGCCAAGAGTGCCCAGCAATGAGCCATGACTGCTATACCACTCTGAATCCAAGAACAGCACTCTCCTGTAGTCATCCATGTTTACTCTAATGCACCCCCTTGGAGAGGATGCTCCTGGACAGAAAGCAGTACCCGTATTCCCCCGGCCCATCAGCTGTGCACAGCTCCTCAAAAAACACTTCTGGAAAGATCTTTCAGGAATGTCTTGCCTTCTCCATTTTAAGGCGGAAAATTGCAAGCTTAAAACCTGAGAAGTTAGCTCTTCTCAAGCCCTGTATTATCGTACCTTGAGACTCACAGTCAACAACCTCCAACAAAAAGGTATTCAGCAACACGTTCAACAGGGTAAAAAGTCACATCCATACAGCTGTGGTAGAGTTAATTTTGAGATTGGGCATATACCTACATTCCAGCCACATACCGAGTGCTGAAGGTCAGGCAGCAATTTCCCCTCATTTTCAGAGGTGCAGAACAGTTTCAGCTCCCGCTGAGGTGCCGAGGACACTTGGGGGAAAAGAATTTACCTTTGCAACAAGCCAAATCCAAAGACGGCAAACCAGATTCCCCTAATCTCTGTTGTCTGAGAGCTTCCAAATCACCCCCAGAGCTGCACTGAGCTCCAGCAGAGTTTAGATTGGGTTTTCCCTACTTATAAAATAAAAATTTGCATTGATCTCAAAATAATGGATAATTTTTCTATGAGAAGACAGCCAAAGCTACTGAATGCAGGATTTCATTACTTTGTCTGCCTTTCTACATCAACCAAAATTTGGATCACTCTTGTGTCTGCAGCTGAGGACCTCACTACTTCCCTAGCAAAGATAACTGTAAACCCCAAATAAATAAATTGGACTTGTCAAAATCGATGAGATTTAATTGAAAAGTAAGGCAAAAACCTTGAGTATTGTTAACCCCAGCCACTCTTGATCATAGTTAGTGACCATTTCCACAGAAAGAGCATCACACCAGCAAAATCAGAACAAAGAGGAGATGCACCTTTGCTTTTTGAGAGAGATGTTAACAAGAGTTCATTACACACAAGTCAAGAAAACAGCCCTTTTAATCTGAATAGGACCTTCAACAAGCAAAGGTGGAATGAACTGCAGCTGCAAATGCTAACAGAATAAGGCTAATCATCTCTTGAGCAGGGAGGAGGGCAGAAATTATTCCAAAAATCACTACAAACTTCTAAAAGGGATCTAGAAGTCCCTGAGCTTACAGTGCAAGAAGAGAATTGACCAACACTACCAGAGAGAAGTTGTACCTGTGACGCCTTGTCCTGAGGAAGGCAGAGGGAGGTGCTGCTGCCCTCCTGCCAGCCCCCACCGCCACAGACACCGGGAACTGTGCAGCAGAACACCGCCCAGGGGACACTGAGATGCCTGCCCCTGTCCACCCCGAGGTAGGCTGACAGCTCTTTATGGGTCAACATGCATTGCAAAGCATAACACATAGGCATTACACATGATTTATTTTATCAGTGTATTTTCAAAGTGTATTATCAAAGTATTTTCCAAGCACCTTTGCAACCATTTCACAGATGGAAAAACTGAGAGACAGAGAAACCAAGAACTGTCACTTCACTTCCGATATACCAAGTTGGATACATTCACCAGTTTCAGTGTTTCTTTGGGAAAAATCCATGGGCGGAAAAAACTGTCGTACAAACGTATATAACCAGTATCAAGTGACAGCAGGAGACCACGTGAGTCGGTACCTCTAACTCCTGAATCAACTCCCTCACCCCCAATTAATCAAGATAATCAGCAGATTTCCAGTTCAGTAGAACCATATTAACTATTGCAAACTTTCCTGAGCACTTCCAAAGCTGAACATAATTTCCACTTCCAAACAAGAGCAACAAGACATACTGCCTAAGACCAAGGTACGGATAGTGTTGTTCTTTTACGTGCCCTAAATAGTCAGGGCATTTCAGGCTGGAGGAGAAGTCTGGCCTATATCTGTCTCTGCTCCCAAATGCACATTCAGCTTGTAGCTTGGAGTGACTGCAAAGGTAAAAGGACACAGAGCACCACATGCCAGCGAGGCTCTGCGCCTGCCCCCTCTCCCCTGTTATCACACCCACCACTAAGACTTTGGCTTTCCCATCAGCTGCATCTGGCAACATCAGATCAAACTGGTTCTTTGCCCAGATGCAAATGTCAGGAAGGGAGGGAGCACACATAGGCCAAAACTGATCTATTGGAAATGTGGGGTGGTGGGAGGGACCTGCAAATGCAGGAAAACCCAAGCCCTGACAATACCCAGAGGAAGAGAAGGGATGGCCTGAGGGGCTGAGTAATAAAGTGCCTTTTCTTCTAAGACTCTAAGGGAGAACAGTCAGACAGAGATGAACAACCCTGCTCCAGCCGAAAGCGGGATTAGGGACCGCTTCCAAGAGGAAGGACCCACCAATAAATTCAAAGTGAGATTCAGCAAGAATCGCAGAGCAGGATCTAGGTGACAGCAGTTATTTACTGTGTGCTCATACAGACATCAGTAGGACTCTGTTTATTTCTCCTCTTCTACCTGTTACCTAACATTGCTGTGCAGCATTTAACTGCTGCACTCCCAGATCCCCAGAGGTGACTGCACACCAGCAGGGTGAATGCCTGCATACAGCACATTAAATGCATACGTCTCCCAGAACAGTCTCTGCCTCTATACATTAATCACTGATCCAGGCTGGCTGCAGAATGGCATCTGTGTAACACTCAGTGCCAGTGCTGCACAACCATTTTAGAAGCTTGAGTGAAGAGAAGCACAGATGTTTTCCAAAATCCTGCAGGACATTTTCACTGTTACCAACAGCTGGGCAGGCTTTTGCATGGTAATATCACAGCAGACAGTAACGCAGAAGAAAAGGAAGAGCTGGGGCCTCAGCTGAGCTGCCAGCATTTCAACAAGAAAAGTTATTTCAGTAAGGAGCACAAATGCAGATGTTATTTCTGAGCAGAGCAGAATCCCTCCCCACCAATTCCTCATATGCTGCCTGAATTTTCTACCCCATCTCTCCGTAATAAATGAACTTATTTGTCCATGTGATTTTTGCTACTGTCACAATATTCTCAGACTTGGGGTTCCAGAAAGAAAAAAAAGGAATTGCAGGTTTCAGTGCCTCTCGCACCCAGGCCTCCCTGACTGCAGTCACTTGTTCTGCACGTGTAGTGGGAAGTCTGTAGCCCATGGTGGGCCCTCTGCCACCCAGAGCAGTGGAGATGCTGGAGTCAGGATCCACCTGGGAAGCCCAGGAAGGGGAACCTGTTGCACATTCGTTATAGTCGCAGGTGCTTGCAAGCAGCAAAGCTATTCTGCAAATGCTAGTGTTCTTTTCACACACTGCCTCTCTCCATCACAAAGACAAAGGCTTGCCAAGATCAGTGTGTTTGCTGAAATGAATCAAGACCTGAAAAAACTTCCATCCAGCCATGCAATATCAGCAGAACCAAAGTGATCCCTCTCTACCAGGTTTTCAGAATTCAGAAGAATGTGCAGTGTTTTGCCACATCATTTGAACAAATTAGTTTCAAGAGGTGTGCAGAGGAGGGAGGGGCAGTTACTAATGGACTTAACTCATTCCCTGAAGAAGTGTAATTAAAGGCTGAAAACCAAAGTATCACACAGTGCCGCATATTAACACAGTATTTTCGAAAGCTCTGTGTACCCATGGAAAAAACATTACAAGAGGAAGAAACGTACTTTGAGCGGTGCAAACGTTTATTGTCACATTACCACAGCTTCTTTCCACCTAAGAAAAAAATATCATAGCAAGTCAGTGTGGAGGAAAGTATTTTGTTTGGATGTTTTTTGGGTTTGGGGGGTTTTTTTGTTTGTTTGGGGGGTTTTTTTGGTAATTAAGTCTGCCTTGCAAACAGACAACAAAAACTGGAGATTGGCTGGATTTGGGGGAGAGTAACATAGGGAACCCAGAGCTACACAGTGCACCTGGAAGTCACTTTCTCTTTCTCTCTGTGCTTTTGTTTCCTTCTCTTCCTCAACTGCCCTGTCAGGCCCTATACATAGCATCTTAATGCAAATATTCATGATTTTAGACTATATATTGTGCTAGAACCTAGAAGTCCTCCATCACAGGCAGTGTCCCCACTGGGATCGGTGCTGTGGAAATGTGGAAGCACAGACTAGTTCCTGACCACTTTTGAGGTAAAAGCTGTCCGACATGAAAAGTTCTGGAGGGCCACCCCAGTTCCTACAGAGCACAGTCGGACATAACCTGTGTTCCTTATCTCTAATCCACGAGATCCATAGCCAGAGCACATAGGTCTAGCCAGCAGAGTTGCTTTTCTGTCCACGCCACGTCTCTCTCAGATTTGGTCCACTGTCCAAAGTGCTTCTACTCTCTGTTTTAATTGAGGAAAATGCAGAGAGCGCCTCAGGCTCCATTTGTACTAACCTGCAAAGCAATTTAGTTAAAGTATAACTCCTGCTTGAAAACGAGGTCAAGAGGTGAAGCCTACAAGCCAAGCAGAAGTCCTCCAGCAGGCATGTGGTTATTGGGTGCACCACATAAAATCAGCTACGCCATCTCTAAGCATAACCTTATGATTCATCACGTGCAGAAGCCTTTGGAAACTGTTGAGGACAACTATTGTCCCTGGAAATACCAGCTAAATTGGGTAATAATGTGAAGACTTTTGCTGTATTCATTAGGTGCTTTCTCCCACCAGATGTGGTACTGGGCAGCCCAAATTTTGCACCAAAATAAGCTGAACTGGCAAGTCAAAGCTTGCAAGAATCTGTATGCCCTCAGCTCAAAGACACTGCATGATTTCACTCTGCCAGGGCTTTTGCGACTCTAAAAAGCTTCTCGGGCAACTGAAACACAGCATTACAGACTGTGACATCCCTCTCTGTGTTCTCTACAAGCAGGGAAAGCCCTGTTGCTTCACACAGGTCCCAGAATGTGTTACTCACCCTGAAATGCACAGAAGGTATCAGACAAGTGAGAGCTTAAGCAGCAAGGCACCTGCTGTTGCAAATCTTGTCTCATTAAAGTTCACCACAAGTGACATTTCCTAAAGCAGGGGACTGTTCAGAGAAAAGCACAGTACCCACTGCAATGCAAGCGACCTGGGTAAAAGTGGGGCAAGCAGATGTGGTGGTACTTCTGCTGGACACCTTCCAGCTAGGGACATGTGCTCTTCCCGTTCAGCTATAGCTAATGATGGGACACTGAAATTCCTAAAGCTGTGAGGGTTGAGGCTTCATCTTTTATCTCATCTCACACTCCTGTCACCTTAGTATCTTAGCACAATCTCAAGCTTCTCTAAGTAAACATTTCCACAGAGCAGCAATGATATGTGCTAACTCTTTCCATTTGCCCTTTGTATTTCCCAGGGTTGCAGGCCATTTCCCGTTCAGCAAGGCTGAGGAGGCTTTGCCGCAGAGCTGAGGGGAGGCTCCTTGGACGATATAACCAAGCGTAGCATGGTTTTTTCTCTCTCCTTTTCCCTGTGGTGATGATGATTCTGCCCTGCCCTTCCCTTCCCTCAGCCCAGTTAGACAAGTCAGACCGTCTCCAGTCTGACCTTTCTCTGCCTCTCTTCCCCCCTGCCTATTACCTTCCAGCATTTACCATGGCACAACAAAAATGCACGTCATCAGAAAAAACTCTGTGCCTGACCCAAACCTGCCCATGGATCCTTCTCAGATCCTTCTCCATTTTCAGTGTTGCATGTAGGTATCTCAGTAGGCTTACAGCATTCGTGCGGCTTTCACCCATGTCATTGCAGAATGAGTCTACAACCCTTTCTACTTCCTGGGATCCATGGAAAATAATGGGGATTTGACATTTGTATCTGGATGGCTTACAAGATACTTCTGCATCTCTGAAGAACTGCTGAGCTTGGGAAGTAATTGTCAATCTAAATTACACGTAACTGGAAGATTTCTCCATCCACCCTTCTCTGAACATCTGGGCAGATCTTCAGCTGGTGTAAACCAGTGTATCTGTGCTCAGTTACTCCAGCTGAGAATCTGGCACATATGTCTTAAAGCTCTTGCAATATTAAAAACACACATTCTCTTTTTATGTGAGCTCAAATATTTATATGTTTTTCTTTGGGCAATTGTACTTTTTGGTGCAGATTAGTCTCCCCCAAAGAGATGGGTGTAAGTAAAATTATTACAGCATTTAGGCTTTACTCAGTCCCTGGTTTCTGTGTCTCTTCTGATCGTTGTTTGCGTCATTGTTTTAATGATGTGAAGTACATATGAAAGAAATCCATGTATGGGAAAGGAACTGATGGAGGACCTAAAGCTGTTTACAGATTAAATGCAAAGTACTTAATGGGGTTAACACCAGAATTGCCAAATAAGGCCAGTTGAGTTACATGGATGCCATTCTAGAGTTGAAAAGCAGACTTTGTACATTTCCAAATCTGAATTGCATTGGAATATATCCATTGCCATTGAGATAATGGATCTATGCTCGTTTACATCAGAGGACAAACTGGCCACTTATCTATATATGGAAATGTGTTCATCTCCCCAGGATTACCCCACAAATTTACCTTTAGTCTTGGGCCACATGAAATTGACTTTAAAATCTCTGTGTCACTGTAATACCCCTGTTCCTCTAAGGATAAGACCCAAGCTGTAATGGCCTTCTGCACCATCCCTGTTCCCATACCCATGCGAGATTTTGGGGAATCTTTTTTTCCCAGCTGTGAACTTCTGCATCAGAAGATTTTTCTCCTGACTTTCACCGCTTTTTACATTATTTGATGGCCATCCCTCGAGTACTAGGGCAGACTTGCTTGATGGCTTCCGAATCTTGACTGCAGTTCATCACTGGTTTTCACAATGGTTGCTGAAACAGCTCCATGTTAACTACTACATAAATCTCCTGTTTCCCCAAACACAGACAGTTTGGAATCCTCTTCTGTGTGACTATAGAGTTTTTCCTTCCCATCAGTCACACTAGAAAAGTTATTAAAACCACTGTTTTTAATAAACCCCAGAAAGCTATGTATTTCCTGTACATGCCTGGCTAGCAAAAGAGGCTCCTTTTCAAAAGTGCCATATGCAAAGCTTATATCATCTGCCAAGGAATCTATACCTGTACTCAAAGCAGCAGAAGTGAGTGAACTAAAAGAAAAACCTGTGCATATTTCCTTTACCAACCAACCTCCACTGGTTCAGACAAATTACTAGGAATGAGTTTTCTACGCATTTTTAAAGCCCACAGGATTCCTCTGTCAGCACTAGAAAAATCCTATTGCAAAAACCCTCTCTGTCTTGTCTTGTCTGCCTACAGAATGAGCTGGCTAAGAAACACAGTTTACTTGGTCTGTCGCAACATCTGGAAGTCATATTGACACATCCAAGCAAACGAGAGCCGGAGACCAGCGAGTTATGTAAAGCATGAACACGTCTGGCCGACCCTCTCCCAGACACCGCATTATCATGAGGGGAGATAAATGGAGCCCATAAGGGAAATGCAGGTGCAAGAAAAGGGTGACGTTGGTACGCTCACCTTCATCACGTCAAAGGTGTTGCCTTTAATTTGTGTTCAGAAGGACAGCTGAAAGATCATACTCATCAATACACACATTTCCCTGCTTGAGGTTGAGGGAGATATATAGAAATGCTGTTATAAACAATTAGTAGGGTAATAACTCCTAGGCTTTATTTGTAGCTCAACAGCTGAGATAAAGAATGATCCACTCTACAGGGAGACTTTACTACCCTAATAGTCATGGCTGCGCTGAAGTTGCTGGTGAGAGCATCATGCCTTGCAAATAAAGCTCTGTTTGTAAACGGCATTTCTTCCATAGTGGCTACTGACTGGCAGAATTTCCGTATTTTCATGCTGCCTCTTTTCCCAGCTCAGCATCCCACTGCAAACTGAGACGCTCCAACTTGAACTGTCCGGCACCAGCATGAACTGCTTGTTATCAGCAGTTCTCACTTGCTGTTGTCAATTTTACATCTTTTAGGTCACGAAAGAATTGTTGCTGGGCCTGTTCTATTGTCTGCCTTTGGAGGCCACCAGAGCAGTGCTAATCACAGCTGCCAGGCCAGGGATGCTGGCATGCCCCAAAAGGTCTTATAAAGTCGTCCCTACCATCTGATGCGCAGTTTGATGCACAGATGGCATCGGTGAAACCTCTCTTCAATGCACCAAATATTTGTCAATAGCGAGTCCATGCATCAGAGCCATCCAACAAATTGGAATACTCTATTGCTTCGCTGACCTTTAATTGGTGTCAAGTTTAATGCCACATTGTTCCCAAACTGTCTGATAACCACTAAAAGACATGCTGAGTCCGCTGCTGCAGTTTTGCAGCTTTTCACTAAATGTGCCATTTGCCACTGCCCTGTCACCTAGCAGTGTCTGAGTGACATCTCCAGGGGGTGGGTGGCTGCTCCAGGCAAGGACAGTTGGCAGAGCGAAGGCAGGAGACACTGATGTGGTTACGTATGTCACATCCCCACCGGCATGAGGGCAGTGCTGAAGACCTCAAGAGTTTCTGCAGCAGGTAGCAATGTTGCTTGGAGTAAATACATTGCCAGGAAAGCGATCGCCTGTGGTTAGGTGGGTGCACAGAGTTATTACCTGGCAGAGGCCAAAACCTGCACCTACAGCTGGAAGTCTCTGCCTGGCACCCTGTCTCCAAATCAGCCCCTCCAACAGCTCTTACAGGAAGTAGTGCAGAGCCAAAACCTGAGGCAACAGCCAGGTTTAATATAAATTGCATCTACTGTGGTTCACGATGCCTATGCCCTGCTGCCTGCCCTCCCTCCCTTGTTCCCAAGGAGTCTCCCAGCAGACTGCTCCCAGCTATTTTTTTCCTGGGGCAAGATAGGAAGGGGCCAGGACCTACATGGGGAAGCCATGAATTTCCCCCCAGGAAGGATCAAGTCACTACAGTGAGCACTGGGTTGATTGTAGGGCATTTGTCTTCTGGCTAAATGTAGTTTGGGGTTCAAGTTATTTATCAATGGCTTTTAGGGTATTAGAGACATAAATCTGACTGAAATGATGGCATGCAAATTTGGGATTAGGGACCAGATCCTGCCCCTGAAATGCCATCTCCGAATCAGAACTGAGAGCAGCATTTGGACAGGGGAGCAGCCATCGCCTGTGCAGAATTTCCTTGGAAAACATGCAACGTTAAAATTACTGACTTAGTGCAAAGTTATTTCTCCATACAGCTGGGGTCACAGAATGGGAAAGTACCTCGTTCCTGTAGGTCTTACAGAAAGCTTATTGCTGTTTATGAAGAGCCTATACACATCAGCTGCTAAGGCAGGCAGCAGTCAGGGCAGCGGTGCAGACAAGTGGTACTGCCTCTCTGTACATCGGCTGATTCCACATTCAGCCAAGTCCACTGTGTTCTAGTAGGGAATAATTTAAATTTTTCATACTTGGAGGAAGCAAGGAGTTACTTTAAAGGCAGATCTGGGCTCCCAGCACGTGGCCCAAAATGCAAACTGCAAGAATTTTAAAAGACATCACTCTGTGGCAGCTACCCATGTCTAGTTATTGCACTGGATTCAATTCGGGTCCCGTTTTAGGAGCCCGCCTAAAGGTGAACGAGGGCCAGAAATTCAACCTATACCCTGAAGATCAGAGATCAAAGAGCAAGTGCTGCATAAAATACAATAAATTCCTTTGGTCAGATGAGGAATGGGCTGGTCTTGATTTGACACAAACAGTTGTAGGGCTTTGTTGCAAACGACAACCACGCAGGTATTTCATTTGTTTTTACCCTGGGCTGTTATCATCTCTCTGGAGCTGGCTCAGGCAGAACCAGGTCAGTTGGTTCCAGTCTAACCTTTCGTGGGAGGGGAAGAAGGAGGGACCGCTTATTTGCACTGCTAAGCAAAACCAATCTTTCTATCACCATCTGCCCTGCTCTTTTGCTAGATGGCTTTAAAAAAAGCATACCTAGGAAGAAAAAAAAAAAAATGACAAACGACATACCCCACCCAGCCTGCCTCCACTGCATAGCTGCCCTAATGAAAGGTTAAAAATGAACTTGGGCCAATGAGATGGAAATAGAGAATAAACATGCAGAAGCATCTGAGATTTACTACTCCGATAGGACTATTTTCCATAGGATTTGACTAAGAATTCCTGGCAGAGGAATGGAAGGCAAATCTCTCTCTGTCCTTTGAATGGAATGGGGATTTTCAGGTCTTTCTCTGGCTGAGTAAATGCAGGCATGTGCAGCTTTCTGTGGATGTGAGCAGATGTAAATACCATGTTCAGCAGTCAAAGGTTCAGCGTAAGCTTGCTGCTTTCAGAGGATCTGAAGTTTAAACAAAGCCCATAAAGACAGCAGGAGCCTTCCTTGACTCAAATGCCTGATCCAAAAGCCCAGTGAAGCAGCAGGTCATCTGAGTAAGGATGGTTTGCTCATTCTGAGTTTTCATTGAAATTTATTATAAAGTTTGCAAAGAACATTGCAATAATTAGGGCCAAAAGGTGCAAATTTCCCTTCTTCCTCTTCATTTCAGTTAAACAACTCCAGGCCTTAGCAAATTCCAGCTCTGCAGCCCAAACACACAGGAGATCTCTCTCAGCAGTCATAAATGCGTATAGCGCTCAGTATATGCCAAACCTATTTTTATGCAGGAACTGTTGCCGTTAGAGCAATAAGCCTTTCCCAGTCTGGGAACACCACACATCCCTAATTGACGTATCACACAGACAGGACATCCTTAATTAAACCCCGTATAATTAACTGCACTTCTCATGCCACTCCAGGCACCTGAGCTGGTATCTCTGCAAAAACCCTGCACAGCACAGACTGATCTCATTCCCACACATCTTCGAAGAGGAGAGACATTCCATTGACTCAACCAGCCACATGCAGTACGAACGCCCTTATGTTTTCTAAGTTCACATGAATACATCAGCCAGTTTATTTAAAAGTTGAGCAGAAGGACAAGAGGAGGATGGCTTTGGACTCAACAAAAATTCTGTGTTAGTGTAGGGTAGAAAAGTGCCTTTTTGCCCCCTAAGATCCCCATAAGGAACAACACATAACATTGTCTGTGAGGACCTGTTGGCACTGTACCGACCTGTTTATTGAAGTCAACTTTACAAGCTTACTTGCCATTTTATGCCTGTGCATGTAGACTCCCACTTGGGAAGTCTTGATCCCTAATTTCTGTCCACTGAATGGCATCTCCAAAATAACCACCCCATACTAGGCCCTGCAGCAGGCATGGCACAAATGCAGAGTAGGAGACAACCTCTGTTCATCTAAGCAGCCCCCACAGCCTAAATAAACAAACAGGGGAGTAGAGCTTGTCCACTGTTGGGCACTGCTCTGTCCCCAGCTGGCAAATCATTCACTACTGGCCTTCATTTAACTATGTATTCCAGCACTGAGGAGTATTAGCAGGGGGACAGCTTTCCGTGTCCCTTCTTCTCCTAAAATACTGCTTCTAATGCATCCCTTCTGCTTTCCCCTGTGCCTTTCCACACCCTTATGGTGGCAGAACATGGGTCCTGTGGAGGATGGGGATGCAGGTATTGGGGGAGTGCTGCTGAGGGGGCAATATCCCTAGCTCATGGGCCAGGGACGGGTGCTGAGAATCCCCCAATTCCCTTGTCCCTCCTGGTTTTGCACCTCTGCGAACAGTACAGGTTACATTGCTATGCTGGGGGGACTAAGGACAATCATTCCCTCCAGTGAAACCTGGGGACAGAAAAGTCATGTTGCAGTGTAGAGCTGTTTACCCCACAGGGTATTACAAAAAAGTATCCGGTGTTGGAGAGAAACCTGTAAAAAGCCAGGAAAACACTAAATTGCCAAGGGAAGGCTCTGAATTCTAAGATGACCGCATTCTCCTTGAAGCACAGAGACCCAAGTCCTCAACTGGTGTTAACTGGTGAGGTCCAGTTACATCATCCATTCATCTAACCAAACTCAGTATATTCCTTGGGACTGCATCGTGCTTGGCAATAGCCTCCTTGTTCTATATGTGCTCTCGACTAGCACAACCCACATTTGAAGCACAAGATTTCCAGCCAGAGCATTGTTTGAAGTTTGGGATTTGGAGGTGGCTCAGCAAGTGAAACATCCCATATGACTTCAGATCACAGCGGTGGTCAGAAGCAGAGCTATGCACACTAGCTGTGCCTGAGGAAATCCAGAGCAAACAGAGCAAGCAAGCCAGACCTTGCTGAGATCAGCAAAGGGAGGCTGTGGCTCAGTCTTTTACAGTGCACTTACTACGTGGCCGTCTGGGTACATCAAGTAAAGAGAGGGTGGGAGGGAGAGAGAGTGCTTAGATGCTTTTGCTTGAGCCATGAGAACTCTTCCGGTATGTTATCTCCTTCCCTCAATTTATTTAATTTCTTAATATGGTTGGTTCTATCAAATTACCTAATGCGGTGAAGAAACCTCCTATTTTCAAGACAGTTGCATCACAGATTCACAGCGTAATCTTGAAACTGTTCAAGGTCCTAATTCTTATCAGTGCACCCAAATTCCTATTTAGGAACCTAAATATCATTGTGAAATTTAATCCAAATGAACTACGTTTTTTCAGACCTGCTGAGCCAAACATGGACCTAAATATCCCTTTGAGCCTACATGCAGATGGCTCATCCCTCATTCCAGGGGGATCCAACTAGCCGCAATGGGGCATGCAGGGAAATCCAGGCAGCAGGTCTCATGTTCCCACATCTGGGATTCCTGCACAAAGTCCTCACCTGCAGAAAGCTCAGTTTGGATTTCTCCTGAAAGTATAATGCCATCCAGGTGCCATGCAAACTGTACTGAGGAACAAGCCTGCTGCACCTCCCATGCCCATCTGCCAGCTTAAGCAGACAACAAATCCATCACTTGCACCTGGCATTTTGCACTAAGCAAAGTAGTTTGCTTTTGCCCCACTTCTGCACATGTACTGCAAACCCAGCAAGTTTGCAGCACACACAGCTGCCTCCTCCCATCTCCACGAGGTACTCAAGTTCACGGACTGAGCCTAGGCAGGATTTGATCTGAGAGCAACCAAAATTCAACTCAATTGACATTTCAGGAAAACATTCACTTTCCATGACCCTTAGCAGGAACCGTTCCTCAACTTTCATGTAAGAGACAACTCTGACTCACTTCAAGGAGCTGACAGCCTAATTCTGCTCCCTCTCTTCCTGAACACTAGCAGGTCCAGCAGCAGTTCACACCCTGGCTCAAACTAGTCAAACTAGTCTGGACCCTGGTCACCTCTTCCAGTTTAACTCAAGTTGATGTTGTGTCACCTACAGCTTTCCTTGGTGATGCGGTTTCCTCATCTTTAGCTCCAGCTTCCTGGAAACGTCCTGCCTTTTTCCCCACCTTATTCCTAACATTTTCTTAGTTTTCTTGTAAATAAAAAGCTAACCCAGGTTCTGCACTTCCTTCCCCAAAAATAGAAGTGTCAGCCAATGAAAAGCTGAACTAAGAAAGCAAGTACAAAATTCAGGAACTAGTTCATTACAAAAAGCTGCTAGAATGTTTTGACAGAATTTTGGAAATTGTTTTAAACACAAGACAACTAGATGATCTTAATATCAACAAGCACAACCAAGGATTATTTAACACCAGCATGGACACAAGACATCTCCAACACAAGCAGCAGCCCTCCATTGATCCTGTCGGCATCCAGCTTCTGTTCAGGTCTGTGTCCTCATGGACACCTTTATGTGGCTCTGTAGCGTGTTTACCCTGAAGTTAGGAGCTTTTGTCCTTATCAGCCTGCTGCGGCTGATAATAATCTTTTTGCAGCACTGCTTTCTTTGTAATGTTTGTAACAGAAATTCTGTATGAGTGGGCACTATGAAAACAAATGTGAGTGAAAACAAAGATGCAAGAAGCACTAAGGCTACAGCTACTGTAAGGAAGCAATGACCTGAAGAATCTCCCTTTTGATTTTAATGTACAGTAAATCTTATAATTTGCATGAACATGTAAGTCTTTATATACACCACTCAGCAATGTTTTTGGGTGACACTAGGGCAGGAAGAGTATGGACACACACTTTGAGGTGTATGACCTTGTCTACAACAGCTACCCCATGTTCACCCCAAAACATTTATCTATCCATAATGTCTTTCTCCTACTAAGACTGCAAGCTTTTGGATAGACAGAGATCATCCTTTTGCTCCCTGACAGTATTTTCTTTGCTGTCAGCCCAGCAGAAGAACCAAAAAGATCTTTCTGCATGGCTAGGATTCCTGACAGAATGAAAAAAGCCCTTGAATATACGTAAAAATAACTAATAAAGAAGGTCAGTATCACAATTCCTGATTGATAGATGGGAAAAGCTGAGAAAGAGAGGTCACACCTATCCTGGTTTGAAAGGGTAGGTTTGAGCAGCACAGGCTCCCACTTGCTTGCCTGTACTATCTGTAGAAAGCCCAGCTGGCTTTGGCTTTGCCTGGGGGCACAATAAGCTGCTGTGTGTGCCTGGGTGGATGCGAACATGCATGCCCTGGATGATGCCTCAGGCATGGGTCACTGGATGGTTGTGCAGCAAGTAAGAATGGCCTCGAGGCACACATTGCCAAGCAGATAGCTCAAAGACATCTGACAGGCCAGTTCTCAGAGCCAAGAGATGGACTTCAAGCCCCTGGTCCTGTTCTGCCTGTATCCTTCTGTCTTCCAGTCCGCAGGCAATTAAAATATTCCCCAGCTAATCTAGAGCGGTTTCGTTTTCAAGATACTGATATTCAGCCTGCGGATAATGGTTCTCTGTCAGCAAAGAGGTGGATCAGATTGTCCAGCACCTGTGATAGCGTCATTTTCATCAATATACTGAGTGACGTACTGAGTGCAAAACAGGGGATGGGTGCTACGAGGGTAAGTATACCCTGCAGAGGCTCTTTCATTCTCTGCAAAACCAACCCTCAAGATGTGTACCATGGAACAATGGGATTTAGAGGAACAACTAGGATATACCAGAAAGCTTTTTTTTTTTCTTTTTCTCTTGTTTTCTAATGATATCATACCTAACACTGTGGTATGTGCTACAGTACATGGTGGTAAAAACTGGGCCATAGTATAAGGTACCGTGCTCCAAGTGCTAAAAGGAGCAAGGACATCTGCAAAAGGTAAAGCCTGATCTTTAAACAGCAGAAGTTATCATTTAGATATTCTGGTAGGAATTTTATTCATGGTGAAGACAGTCAAAGTACTTGTTTCAGCTCCAAGGAACGCTCTTTACGTAAGTCCCTGCTGGATATGCTACAAGGAATTGCTCCGATCATAATGACTATGGGTTGGCTGTGGAGACACATAAGAAATCAGACCTTACCAGATTTCAGTCCTACCTGTGCTGGTGCATGGAACAAAGACACCACTGCTATTAAGAAAGTAATGCTATTGCGAAACAGACATTTCATGCAAGTTGCCAGTCCTATTTCCTCGATATAAAGTGCTAGAAATGTGTGTATAACACAGATGTCAAATGTGCTACAGGGCTTGAAAGTTCATTGGGTGTGAACAACTCTCATTCCTTGGATGGGCTGTCTCTTTGAATGAATCACTGTGGACAAAAAGTCCTAATCATCCACCCCAAATCAGATAATGTTCTTCACCTGGCTGCAACCACATGCTAGCTCTTTCCCACACTGAATTCACCAAACTACCAGTGATTCAGCCACTACTGTAATTGGTACAAGTCCAAGTGCAGAGGTTACTCTGAATCAATTCAATGTCCAAGAAAGTTAAAGAAGAAAATTATTCCTGATTTGGAAGGAGAGTTATCAGGACAGCATTCACTTAATTAGGACAAAACCATCTAAGTTTTACTGCAAAAAATTAGTTCTGTTGTTTCTTCACCAGTGTACCCTTCACTATTTCATCCATGAAGATGCCAGCTTTTTATATAACTTTGGGTGAATCTCAAAGGGTCGGGTTAAACAATCCAAAACTTGGAAAGCTTGTCCAAGCTATTTGACCTTCTTAAGTCTGCAAGGTCTGGTACCAAATACTTAGTCATTTACATTTCCAGCCAAAAGCAGAAGCACAAAGACCTACACAGATGAAAAACAAGGTGGAGAAGGGCATGCATTGGTCACTGGAACTGATTACCACGCTGACTGTATAGAACCACAGAAGTCAACAACCACCATTATTTCTCTTGTGACAGTCAAAGTGAGATTTGCACACTAGAATGCATGGGTGTGACTGCTACCAAAGTCAAAGGGCTTTTCCAATTGGTTTCTGCCCCAGCTTTTTTTTCCAAGCCAACTCCATCTTTTTCGGAAATTGCTCACAACTTTCTTTAAGGATTCCTTTGGGAGATGAAGTTTTCTAGGCTAAGATTCAACCCAAAAGGTTTTAATTTTAGCCAAATTGATTTGACCATTTTTGAGTGGTGAAGGAATGGAAGAAAATACTTTTCCCATATGTTCCAGTCAGGGGACTGTGTTTGCCGAGAAGAAAGAATCCTTGAGGAGACAGGGGGGGAGACGGGGTAAATATCTCTAAAGGATAAAAATATTCCCAGACACAACACCACCATGAGCTAAGCCCTAACCTTGCGTCAAAGAACACAGCAGCAATGGCATTTGCGTTTACACCAGCTGAGTATCTGGCCCATAGGAATACAGAAGAAAGCTTTCTATTAAAATTTTGGATAGGACACATCAGAATCTAAACAACATGGAAAAAGCCTCATAAATTAACCCCCTTCTTGTTCTTTCTTAAGACTAAAAGACAGCATATTCTAATGCACTGAGAAGACAATCTGTTGCGAGCCCTGCCTGGACGCGATGAGTCCCTGCAGTAAGGCAGCTCTGCCCAGACTTTCAGCAAGACTCAGGACCCCCCAAGGATCTGGGCTCATTAACCACAAGGGATCACTAATGGCTGTGTGCTCCTGGCAGCTCAGCTGCTCAACCTTCCCGAGTCAGACCAAGCCTCCTATATCTCCACCTGTTGCCTCCTAGCTAAAGTGAGAAAACATGAAGTCCAGGAAGAAAACTAACAAAGTCAGTGGTGAACAGCATTCAAAATTAGAGTTGCCCAAAGCTTAGCAGTTCCAGTATGAGGGAAAGACAAACCTTAAAACTGACAACTTCCAGTCCTGACCGCAGAAGCCCATGGATCTATACTGCAAGACAACCCACACTGCAGTGTTACTTTAGGCGGAATTCATAAGGCTTGAGGCGTCCCATGTGAGATAAGAAAGCCAGGTTTCACAAGAACCCAGCTGCACCACGTGAAGCCCAGAAATTTAAAAGTGTAGTTTTTTCTTAACTTACTCTCAATAGAGCCTCCAAGGTTTTCCAGATTCTTGGTGTCACACGCCAAGCCCAAGACACTCCAGTTTCTTCAGCTTCCAAGGAGGTTTTTATCATGAAATTGCCATGGAGCTGTGGATAAAAGAAGCCCTAGAGTCATGAGCAGTACACTCATTTTTATTTAATAATAACATCATTATTAAAGACTTCATCAAGATTGCTAGATATTATGCAAAAGTGTGAATTCTCTACCTCAGAGAGTTTACGATCTATAAAGATGAACAGCAAATAAAGGAAGAACTAGGCAAGGATATAAGCAGACATATAATTCAATGTCAGTTTGCAGTGTGAAAATCTATAGGTATACTAACTAGTAGCTACGAATGAGCTCCTTCAGTACCTCCTCTTGGCTGTTGCTAATCTACTGGTTCTTTACATCAGTATTTATTACAGATGTAAACCTTGGAGAGAAAATAACTGGGTTTGTGATCTGTTTCTTACAGTCTCCTTTGAAAGCCTGCCATTAATCTCTGCTGGACATAGGTTCCTTATAAGTGCATGAGCACAGCTGGAGGACACTGAGAAAGCTTGTAAGTGTTTGATAGGACACAGGTGAGTAGGGGGCAGAGGTAATGAAGAAAAAAAAAGAAAACAAGGTCTGGAAGGCAACCTGAGACTCTCACACTTGGTATAGTTAGACAGATAGAGGCATTAATGGAAAAGAAGTGCAAATGGTTGTTAATACCAACATCATAAATCAGCAGATCTTCCTAGTGATGATCCAGCTTCCATACCTTTAGCAGTAGTAGTCTATGGGAGGTTAGATGAGAAAAGGAAAGCTAGCAGGAGGCTGCGAAGGAAAAGAAAGATGACAAAAGGAGGAGGAAAAGCACTTTGAACATAATAAAAATGTTGATTTAGGTTATATGTATGTAGCAGAAAAGATGAGTCACATAAGTTGAGCAGTAGCCATTTAGTAGCTAGGAAGATGGCAGAAAACCAACAGGTTGGTATTTTAATTCCCAGCAAAGTTTAACTGTAGATAGTCAATGATGATGAATAACCTCTTTATATTCCACACCATGGACTCCTGGAGACATGAGTGTCTGTAGGAAGATAAGACTAGTCTATTCTAAAAATTTCACTGATGTAACTATATCAGCTTGAAAAGACAAGTGCAGACAGCTTACAAAAAAGACCCTTTGCTGAGATAGTTTAGCCTGAGTGATAGAACTCATCCAAACACAAGCCTTTTTACTGTCTTGCTTTTTACACAGGAACATTAGTCAGCACAGCTCCACTGGATGTGAACATACCTATCGCTGGTCCATAGCATAGGTAGGTTCTTGCAAAATACACCTATCTCAGGTCCCAACTCTACAACAGGATCAGCGAAATGACATGCTAGGAAAGGTTTCCTGTATTGCAACCTGCTAATTTACCTGCTGTTATCAAATCTCAGTGATTAAAGACATGAGTCATACCCCCTAAAAGCTGTATGTTTAGGTTAAACATGATGGGGTTTTAAAAAAAAGTTAGGTTATAAACACTGGGCTTCTTTTTAACTGCCTTTTGTTTAGTCTGTTGTGCAGGTTAGAACTTTGACTACAAATAAAGCTGATTTTTTTTCACCCTGGGAACTGCAGCTGGAGCCAGGTGTGTAGGATTAGCTGAGTGTATCCCCAGAGCAGCACTGCAATGTACACCCATGGCAGCACCTACAGCTTGCTTGACCAGCCACCCCTCCACGTCCAGCCACCAGTGGGGACCGTGGCATTGGCCACACAAGGGAGAGACCCTGAATCTGAATGTGGTACAGCCCTCTTTCCCAAACAATTAGAGGATTCCCGTGCCTGGGTCACAGGGTCATGACCCTGGAGAGGAAATGGAGCTCCCTATGTGGCCTTGGCTCCTTATAGGACCCTATATGAACTTAGTGTAGTGTCCCTGTGTCCAAGTTCCCTGTCCATCAAAGGGGACAATAATCCTATGCAAGTCCCCACTGGTCTCTTTTGACTATTCAGAGCAGTGAATAGTATGTAAAACAGTCTAAGGTAAGAGCTCCACCTGCAAACACAATTCAGTCACGGTTATAAATGCTCTTTCATTTAATTCAACAGTATATTTAATTTTGGTCCAGAATAAGCACACTGAATTGCAGACGAGCACCCAGGTATTGAGGTGTGATGGGCAGTACTTTGCCGCTTCAAAAGTTCTTGACTCTTGTGAGACATAACCTGTCTCTATACCAAATTCAGTTACACTGTTGAAAAACAGGGCAGTTCTGTGCCCTTGCTGAGAGGTCTGGGCTGTTGGGTTAGTGTGGAAGGCCCCAAGTTTAAACATTAGGAATAGAGCAACCAGGCAAAGGAAGTGGCCTAAAAAGCAAGCCCCAAACAGGGGAGAAGAAATTAGTAAGTTGTTGCAGCACTGCAATAACTGTGACCCTTTAGCACGTATCTTCTGAGGACCTCAAAAGTCTCTAGAAGATACCGGCTACCATGAAACTTTGTGGGTGCCCCCCCTGAAAAGGAAAGAGAAATGGAACCAGTGAATGGTTCCACTTACTTGCTTGATAGGGCACACTCACTCTCACCCTTCATTTCCTATACCACCATGCATCAAGGATTGTGTTGACCTTAGAGCAATCTTGATACCAAACAGATGTGGAGAAAATCCTCTCTGGTTTGGACTGCAAGAATTCACCAGAAGGGAGCAGGAGAGACCTGCAGAAGAGCTCCAAGTAATGCATGCACTGCAGACAGTGTTGTCCTGCACATAGCCTGGCTTTGGTGCAGGTGTGTCACAGCCAGGCTCCCAACAGGTAGGACAACTGCAAGATTAAGAAATCTCACCAACATCGTTTTGTACTCTGGGAAATTGTAGCTTTGCAGTTTTCTCTACGTGTGCAAGCTGTATGCCTATAACCATGCCAGTCCATGAAGACAGTAAAAGTTGTCTCTTTCCTTTCCCACTGCCGACATACTTCCAGTTTATAAATACATGTATACCAGAAGAGTTCAATCCTATCTAAAAGGAACATACACTAAGTCCAGTTTCACACACTTTTCTAAAAATGTAACTGCACCTATGCTTACTGGTAGGACAGGTTAAGACCAAAATAGAAATCTCCTCTTCCCTACTGACTTGGATATATTGGTCCCCATATCAGCTTTGTAGTCAAGAGTTGAGAAACCAAGTCTTAACTGAGCACCATGAAAAGAATAGCAAGAAGGAATCTAGTTTAAATCATGTCTAGTTAGGAACAATATTTCAGAACAGGTTTCACAATAAAACAGAACAGTAAGTATAGAAAAACAATCTTTTGCCTGGTGCAGAAGAGTTTCCTAGAGAGCCATTCATGAACCCCTGTCCTGAACACCAGGCTTCAGTTGCTGTCTGGCACACAGTTGCAGAAGCAGCCCTGCAGCAAGTTTTACGACTGGTTTCTTGGAAGACCAACAGTAGCAAAACATTCAATGTAAATACGCCAGTCTTTAACTGCTTGGAGATCTGCTCTTACCTGCCTTCATCTGACAGCAGCTCCCTGCAGAGCATGGGTCAGGGCCCTCTACACCACCATTGGAGAGTCAGTGCCTTACACGTGACCTTGACAAATTTGTATCAGAGGAAAGAAAGGTCTGGTATTTCACATCTGGCCCAAATTCAGGGTCATAGTCTTTGGGAAGGCTTAGGACTATGGACTTTTCTCAAAATTCTCATATCACCTATGCTAGTCACTGGTGAATGTAGTAGCTGAGAAACCTTGGACACCCAACACAAGCATTTTGGTTGCACAGAGTCCACCTGCACCTGCAGGAAGCCTGACACAATGGGCATGAGGAGTGCACTCATTCTCTCTTCTCCATGGGTGAGGGTTCAGATTTAGGAGCTATCATGAATGATTAGATTCAAGACCTGAGTTTGAATGACATTTGCACATTAACTGTCAGCTAATTAAGGAGTGAAGGAGTTAAGCAGAAGTGCCTAACCCGCATGCAGGTCCCCTCTCATGTCCAAAAGCAACTGTCCCTGTTGGGTCTAGCAGGAGCAGCCTTGGACATTGTCCTGGTTTCGGCTGGGATAGAGTTAATTTTCTTCTTAGTAACTGATATAGCACTATGTTTTGGATTTAGCATGAGAAGAATGTTGATAACACCCTGATGTTTTCAGTCGTTGCTAAGTTGTGTTTAGCCTAAGTCAAGGACTTTTTAGCTTCTCGTGCCCAGCCAGCAAGAAGGCTGGAGAGGCGCAAGAAGGCTGGACAGGCACAAGAAAGTTGGGAGGGGGCACAGCCAGGACAGCTGACCCAAGCTGGCCAAAGGGGTATTCCATACCATGGGACGTCATGCCCCTTATATAAACTAGGGGGAGTTGGCCTGGTGGGGGGCAAATCGCTGCTTGGGAACTAACTGGGCATCGGTCGGCGAGCGGTGAGAAATCGCATTGTGCATTACTTGTTTTGTATATTCCAATTCTATTATTATTATCATTATTATTTTCTTCCTTTCTGTTCTATTCAACTGTCTTTATCTCAACCCACGAGTTTCACTTTTTTTCCCAGTTCTTTCCCCCATCCCACTGCGGGGCGGGGGAGTGAGCGAGCAGCTGCGTGGTGTTTCGTTGCTGGCTGGGGTTAGACCACGGCAGACATTTACTGTCCATCTGCCTGTCTTCACTCCCCAGCTCAGTGTAAGTGCTGCCAGCGTTTACCTGGAGCACATGGGCGCTCCCATAGCTGTTCCGGTGCCAGAATAGCCAGCTCAGGGCACACCATTTCCCCCAGATTAAACAGACAGACAATCCCTTCAGAGAGGAGCAGCTGACACTTCACATGCATGGTACCACAGGTGCCAGAGAGCACTGTGACCACACACTTGGATTAAACAGTTTCAGCGACGGCTCTGAGTTAACTCAGCTGATTTTGCCCAGTGTGAAGGAAGGCAGGATCATATCTGCCGCCAAGGTGGAAGAAAACAGTTAAGTCAACAGATGGTGGTAGGCTGGTGGTGACCAGAGGAGGCAGATACCTGTCCAGAAAGAGAGCCAACTTTGCACCAAAGTGGCCCAGGAGTGCCCACGAGGTCCAGGGTCCGGTGGGGCAATGGAATCCGACCCCAGCAGAGCTGTGGGCCAGCCAGGCACAGCTAATGCCCAAAACCTGCCTGGACATCTTCAGGAGCATGGACAGGAACCCTGTGGGCTGAACAATGGGTCCTGTTTATCCCCTGAGCTCAAAGTGGAGTTAAACCACATCAAGCTTTCCCAGCAGCTGGGTTATATACACAGAAAACTGGGTGTTGATGTTTACAAGACCCAGAGCTGATTTTTTTTCGTTTCTATGCACAAAGAACAAAACATTTAGGTACTTTCCATCTAAAATGACTTTGCTCTTGTTCTTTTGCCTCAGCTGTCCAAGAATGAGGGCTGTGTATGACCAGGAGAAGGGAAATGCTTAGAATCCTTCTCGTTCGACTGCTGCTGTTCCTTGCTGACATTTAGCGCAGACAATATGAGCACCACCCTCAGTTACACCCAGCTGGGCTCAGTGACTTCACTGGGAAGCCATGGTGTGGCACAGCTGTAACCAACAGCAGAAACAGCCCAAATATTTGTGTGGAGCATAAGATTGTTTGCTAGACTGAATTGTAATTTGCTCAGTATATTTTGGGTGCAATGTAAGTTACTTTAAACTTACTGCACCATTCTTGGTCCCAGGGGTAACAGCGCAGGGCAGAAGAGGTGGGAACACAGATTCCCCCTCCTGGCTCTGCCCCAGGGACAGCTCTCACCTCGGCTCCTATGTTCTCATTAGGGGGAAGGAGCGATCCTCACACTGCTTTGCAGGACCCTGCAAGCTAGAGATGAAAGTGCAGGCTGAAAAGCTGTCTATTGTAGCTGCTATCACTCGCACCTTCCGAAACACCCACGGCAAAGGGTGATGGCGAGTCACAGAGCGGCACTTAGGGGGGACATGGTAGACCCCATGCAAAGGGAGCAGGGACTCGGACTGCCGCTCTGCTGATCAAGCCACATCGTTTCACTGCTGCAAATCTGCAAGTCTCTGAAATTAATCTGTGTGCCTGAAATATGGACCCAAACCAAGACATGCCCCAGCTGAACAGCAAGATGCAGCCCTAGGTGGGGGATGAAGGCAGAAACAGCAGTCATCTACTCACCAGCCACCTCCAGCTAGGAGTGAGCTGGGACCAGCTTGGCACTTGCTTAATAGAGAGCTCTGAGCCATACTGCAAGAGCCACAAACCCGCGTGCTGGAGGGACAAAACCCCATCCGCCTCTCTAGCCCTGTGACTGCATGCCTCCCCACACTGCCCCAGCCCTGGTGTTTCTCCAGGGATCTGTGATAGGGATTTGGTTCTTGCTGTGACAACCTGACTCTCCACATGCAGACGCCCAAGTCCTGGCTCCGCCCGTGGGTCACCCCCGTTGCCTTCGCTTAGCTCATTGCAAGGGCAGGTTTTTCGTGCCGATCCAGCACGCTGCCATGTGCAACACCAAGCGTGGAGCAGCTCCCAGCCAGGACCTTCAGACAGCAAAGCCAGAGCTCCTTATGAGTAACAGCCGGTTTTGCTTGCTTGGTCACTGGAAATTCTGCTTTCAATTCTGGCTAGCCTTGCACCGTTCAGCTTCACGTACACAGGGTGGCTTGCATCGCAAGCAGAAGGCAAGGATTAGCCTGCGGTGCACGCCTGAGCGCCAGATCTCTGCGTGTGTTTCAGCCCGCCCTGTCCAACGAGTACCTCCCCTCACAAAATCCAGAAATAAATAAAAAATTTAACAGCCAGAATGTCCCAGTTAATGATTAAGCAGGGACAGTTGCACAACTTCCCCTGGAATGTCTATGTTGATGGCTGCAGTACACTGACGGGCAGGAGTGGCAAAAACAGTCCGACAATGAGGAGAGGATGGGGCCTGGATGTCGCAGCAGCCGCAGCAAGACTCAGCAGGAGATGGGCTGTCCTTCCACAGCAGGAGGCTGGTCCCCCCGTTAGCATGTCTCAGCCCCCAAGCTTCAGAGTTTTGGGGTGCAGGGCTGGTGGCAGCTGGCTTCAGCAGGGTGTGAGAGTCCTACCATCATGGTGAGCAGGAAAATACAGCATCGCTCTGTGTTTTATACAACTGGTTCACTTGCAGGCACGGGTCAGTGCAAAGCAAATGCAAACCTCATGCCTCAATGTCCTTACATATGTGTTTAAAAGCACACGGTATGCTCATAAAAGGGCTGAGTCTCCAGGGCTAACTTATAAGTGCCAGACAAAAATCCATCAAGATTGATGAGGCTTTTTTTCACAGCGTTCGGCACGTCTGACATTATACTGGACTTTGAGAAGCCCTGCAGGAACAAGGGCCGTTAAATATCTAGAATAAATACAATCAATAGAAGTTAAGACACCCAACTGTTCGTTTGCATGGACATGTCCTATACTTGGAAATGCGGTAAGCTTTCAAGTCAAATTCCTGGAAAGATTAGCCTAATGCACGACTCCCAGATCCCACAGCTCATTAGGAAGAGATTTTAATGCAACACCTTCCGAGCAGTCCATACGCCAGCAAGGCAGCTTCTTGCACACACGTTTTTGGGGACAAAAATCTGTTTGGCTGGTCATTGGGTCATTTCAGCTTCAGAGACATCACCCAGCCACAGACAGCATCCACCCGGCACCTCAGGTGGCAAGGAACAGGGAAACCTAACGCTGCCACTCAGAAAGGGCTTAGTGAATTGATTCATCTGTGGGAATAAAGTGCTTCATGTCACACCTTTTGCTGGGTCCAAGAGAGGGCATGCGGGCACACACATAATGTCCAGCACACCGCGTGGGCCATTTAATGATACGTCCTGCAAAGAAAACCCTCCATTGCCAACTTACTTCATTATTTAAAAAAAAAAAAAAGAAATTCCCTGACCACAGCCTGCATGAAGGCACCTGGAGGTGAACCAGGTCATTTCCAGTGTTAAAAATTTGTTCCTCTAATAAATTTCAGGAGGGGGATCTCTGTAGAGGCTGCTGAAAAGCAGGCTCACAGCTGAGGCCGAGTGAAGGAGGGAGGTGGTCCCGCTGGGAATGGTCAAGAAGGAGCATTTTCAGGCAGGCTTCAACCTGCGAGCTCAGAAACCACCCCATTGCTCTCATGCTGAAGAAAACACAGGCCTATGGATGGACATTTGTTGCAAATAATCCATCTGCACCGCACAGATGCCTGACTCACCTTTAAATGAGCAAAATTCTCAGTCTTGAGACCAGTTCTGCCCTTCAGCCATGCCTTGGCCACCCACTGGCCCCTGCCTGGTTGAGACTGCAGAAATGCTTCGTAACTAACAGCAATTACCATTCTGGTTTCATCACTGCTTTTCCAAGTGGCTTCTGCCTCTGCTGTTTGGAAACAATGCTCAAGGCTACCAGCACCAGATCAATAACTCATCTGGGAACAAACAACCAAGATGAAGGAAGATGGTCAAGGGAGGACCTTTTTGCCGAGGGAAGGTTTTCCACCCCATGATAAGAACCAGAAACGGTTGTGGGAACACAGGCACAGAGAGCAGAGCATCAAGAGGGGAGGCCAGACATGGTGCAAAGGGAGAGTGCTGGAGAGCATTGCCACGTTTTGCTGACATGAGTGCTCCTCACCAACTTGTGCTGCAGTCAGCTGAGAACACAAGATCCTTATAGCCATGGGGGCATCATATATAAATCCCAAAGTGCCAGAAAGAAAGCTGATGTAATTTTTAAAAAGGAAGCCCTGCTCTAAAAGTTCACGGGCTGGGATGCCCAGGGTTGTGTGAGACAATTTTGGGGGAGTTTAAGAGATGAATTTATTGGAGACCACAGAAGAGCTGGGGTTCCCTACATCTTGTCACAGGGAGAGAGGAGTTCTGTATGCACGCAGCAGTTACTGTCAGGGAGGGAGGGGTCCAGACATGACACCGTGTTCAGGCACAGATGGTACTAGGGGTGCGCACGTTCCTCCCTGTGTTTCCCAGCCCCGTGCTATCACTGCCTTCCCAGCAGCATGGCTGTACTCATCTGTGTTTGTGGCCTGCATGTGCAGCGCTGGCAGCTGTTTGAGCACTCTCAATGCTCTGGGCATGCCTGCCCTTTTTCCATGGGGTTTACCTACCAATATAAATTAGTTATTTACACCTCTGCTGAAAATGCTTCTCAAGATACTGTTCATAAACTATTTAGTTTTCCGGTTTTCTGAGCCTGATCCATTGATGCCCTTTTAAGCCTTTACATCAATTCCCACTTACAGTGAAACTCTTTCTCCTATCCAAGTGTCCAGTAAAGGGTTTCAGAAATCAGAGCAGAGGAGCAGGATCCTGGAAAAACCCATCTTTGCAGATGCATCAGTTTTGCATGCACTGCCTGCCTTTAAAACCCGGGACAGCACCGCTTTTAATGGCAGCACAGCTGTCCATGCTGGGAGCCCCAGCTATTAGCCACTTGCACAGGGCAGAGCCAGCCTGCAACGCTACACACCCCATCCATTTCCATGTGTATTCACAGGGATGAAGCCTGTGCTAACATTGCAAGGGCTGGTAGGTGTTAACGTCCACCCAGAGCGCCGGTAGCACGTGTTCCCTGTATTTCCTTGCAGGACTGAGCTTTTTCACTTCCTCACCTCAAGTTCAGTTTCAGACAACCTTGCTTGGCACATCTGGGAAGGTGAGCAGCACGCGCCATTTGTATATAACAAAAAGTTACATCTTCACCTCAGGAATACCTAAGAATGATCAAAACTAGGATTTTGTTTCCATTCTTGTGAGTTCAGGGTTTGCAGTACTTTGTAATAATGTACACTCGTAAGTTATCACAAATTAATTAATGTACACTCATATACCACTCATCCAAATGTTTCCAAACTACTTTTCACATGTTCTTGTTTCTTCCCCATGTTCTGAAGTACTAAGCAAAAGGTTACCCTTGTCATTTTTTCCTACCAGCACATATGTGGATTTTTTACCAAATGGAGAAGTAATGAGTGTGTTTGCCAAGAGGTGGAGTACAAAATTCTGTACATCTGTAACACTGTTACCCACTCAGCTTCTGACAAATAGTCAGCCCAGTATTTGCACTGGGCTGATGTCTCATAGAAAGCTCAGGGTGGGTTTCTCCACCACCTACCCCCATCCTCACTGCAAGGCACACCTCTCTTCAAAAGAGGGGAAAACAAAGCAAAACACACATATGTACCTCCTTCCCCAGAAAGGATCAAAGGCACTATCATGGAGACAAATGCTCTGATAGTATGAAGAATATAATGACATAAAACCTGCTGAATATAGCAGAAAGGAATAAACATCAAGCATCAAACTTCAAGCATCTGGCCCAGTACATGCTTGGGTCTTTTCCCAGGACTGAACATCAAGGAAGGTATATCGAATTTCATAAATTATGTGGCTGAAAAAAACCACTAATACCCTGATAATTCAGAGAAGTTAAAGCCAAAAGGCATCATCTTGCTTGTCAGTTCTCTTTCTATTTATTGAAATGGCTTTTTCTGCTTAAAATAGTACCTTGGTATGACTAAGACATACCTTTCAGCAAGGACTCCATTCAGTTGTTACCAAGAGGCAAATAATCAATGACATCCCATAGTAATTTGGTTAATCACCTTCCCATTAAAAGTTACGCTTTAAGTTCCAGCATCTCTCCTCAGCAGGCTGCAAACATTTCACGTTACTGCTCTTTCCAGACGAAATGGCATGCTGCTCTCGCTCCTCTTAGTACTTAGCGTGATAAAGTCAGCCTGCCCTGCTGTAAGCTAAAAAGAAAAAGGGAGTTTCTTACATCTCTTACTGTAAAAAGAGGCTTCTACAATCCCAGTGCCCTTTTGGGGGCAGTTTTCTGTGCACCATTCATGGTTTTATTTCTTTAAAAATCTCTAGAGGTGAAGGTACTATGCCAGTATCAATCTCACCAATACCCAATGAAAGCAGCATAATCCAGCTGAACAGACAAATGAATGAGAGAATTAAAAGCTGCAAACCTACTGAAATTTTAGTCACATACTCGACACTCCACCACAACTGAAATGAAGCCAACTTCCAAAAGTACTACTGGCACTTTAAAACTATACTTCAAATACACACCAGTTGCTTTGGCCATGACGAAAAGAGCACTACAAAGAGCATAGTAAAATATAATATAACATAGCATAATACAATATAATTACTAGAATTGCAGAGATTGATATCCCCACATTTAGAAGTGCCTTTCTCAATCTTTGGGGGCCATATCTTAAATCCTTTAACAACCACTTAACTTTATTGTAGTGCCACTATGTCTCTGCTGCTGCACGTGATTCAGTCTGTCATACAGCCATGTACAAGAGATTATGTTTTGGTTATATTTTAACCGAAGTAAAAATACAAGTCATGCTGCTGTTTCATACATGGTAGTATCTCATTTGTATAATGTAATCAAAGTGCTCTCTGAGCACTGAGTATAAGATACTCTCTAATCTTATAAAATCTGCATTTCTCATACTGCTCTGTCAAGGATTTCAAGTTTGCTCTTCATATCATCACTGAGGAGTTCATAAAAAGCATACTTCCAAACTGGGCATGCTTTTTCACTCTCAGCCACACAGTATATGATCCTAAATGCCTTGCAGTTTTTCCATGAGTCCACCATAAGAACCAAATCAAATAACTCACAGCTTGTGGCTAGATTAGAAATTAAAGAGGAGCAGGAGCAACAACCAGACTGACAACACGCTAATCCAAACAAGATGATCTTATTATCATAGAATCATAGAATTGCCTAGATTGGAAAAGACCTCTAAGATCATCTAGTCCAATCGTTACCCTAGCACTGACA